>JXTB01000126.1:169289-206659 GCA_002914805.1 Parasponia andersonii
ATATTTGTTAACTATATATATATATATATAATATTTTCAAATAAAATATAATCATCAAAATCAGATCAATTCATCAGCACATAATATAAATCAACTTACACCTATGAGTTTGCATCATTTCATTATAGAATCCGGAGTGCTGGCACTATGTGTGTCATATAATTTGCCTAACAACTAAACCCATACTCAGAAGGGATACCCATGTATCGCCTATTAAAACTGGAGGAGCAATCGTATTGCTTATACCTACCAAAATATGGAGGTAATCAGAAAAAAATACCTCGCGCATGCTAGTTTATGGACTCTACATCGATAGTAGGACACACAACGCCACCTGTAAACATATGATACTAACATGGTGCTTATGTGTGATCCTATGACATGTATAATCTGAATTAGTGTATGAAAATAACCATGTAATGACTTAGGTTTCAAACTAAGCTATGATTTTTCAAAAAAACACATTTTATTTATGTAAAAAAGAAAATAGGTAGCATAACAACTATAGCATTGATATAATCAAATTATAACATGCATTCAAAAAGTCGCAAAGCAATACACTATATTTCATGATTTCAATTTCTATCACAAAAGTTTAGAATAATATAATTTTCACAAAATCACAATATAGAACATAATATAGTTTTTATACAAAATCAATATAAAACCAAGATAACTGAGTCCTTACCTCACTAAAATAATAAGATCCTGCTATTGAATGCTTGTAATATCGTTGAGCGATCATTCAGAAGATTGGGAATCGATTTCGAGCCCTCGATTGCTTGCTTAGGAGTTCGACTTTCTAATAGAGTCTTAAATTGAAAAACGGATGACAATACTGAATCCCTAGCATCCAAAATAGCTAGGTAAGATACATAATTTGACTAATTTAGGTTTGGGCCAAAACCCGACCCCCGACACACAAAAAAAGATAGAATCCTAAGCCTCGTGTCTCGAAATCTGTGTCACTTCAAAATGTAATAATGTTATATATCAAATCTTGTCTCTCAGTTTCATTTAATCCAAATTAAATGAGCCTTATTATAGAATAATTATAAAAAGTACGAAAATATCACTTTCTAAAAATATTTTCATAAATACCACTTATTCAAATTTGATTATCTCATAAATCAAATTCCAACTCCACAAAGATTAACCATTCTTATCATCATCTCAATCACATCATCTCCCGCACAAGGTATCCCAACCATATATAAACCTTTGCAAAAATAATTACACAAATACTAATTTTTAATTTCAAAAATGGCAAAAAATTTCAAAAGCTTATCAACAGTGATTTGGGTGGAACCGACGGCTGGGATCCACTAGGTTAGACTCGAGGGAGTTTGGGCTTGTTGCTAAAGGGTGTGGTCAGTGGTGTTTGGTGGCGAAAATGCCGATTTCAGCTGTGATCGGCCATAGCTTCCTTTCATCATTGCCAGTGTTAGGTTGCTTTAGTGTCCCTGAGATTTGGGTAGAGAGGCCACGGGAGGATGACTATTCGATCCGAACCGATAGTAGCACTCGACGATGACCGAATAGGCTCCGATCTGTTCCGACTATAGCTGCCTATTTTGTTGAAGAGAGGGAGAGACGCAGCAAGAGAGAAAGGAGAGAGAAAAGGAGAGCTGAAAATGAAGTGGGCCACGCGGCCCAATCCTAATGGCTATGGCAGTTTTGAAAATTGCATTTTGATCCACATTGTTTCAAATCTCTTTTATTTATACCACTCAAAATTTCTTTTTAGTCCCTATAATCACAAAATCTTCTCACTTTAATCTAATTTCAAAATTTTCTTTCCTATCTTATTTTTGGGCGTGAACAACGGGCAGATTGGGCAAATTTTGGGTGGTTTCTTAAAATCTTAAACCACAACTGCCCAATTGTTTGGCAGATTGGGCAGTTTATTGGTGGGTGGTATAGGGTGGTTATATAGTAGAACACTTGAAATAGAGCTTTTTATTTGTAAAATTCTCAACTACATCATAAAAGAAATTAAATTTGAAGACATACATATCAACAATACTTATTTTGCCCATAACAAAATTCGTAGTTAATAATATTGCATATTTCATCTACATAAGGAAGTTTCATAGCTGACAACAAAGATTCATTATTAAATCAGTAAGTTTCATATGGTTAACTAAAATATAGTTTGAAGTTGTACTACATGTGAACTAGCACGGCAAGGGCTGAGGAGGAAAAGGAGCCATAGACGTTGCGCTAGTTTCTATAAAAAATATTACATTAGTAAGTTTATAATATAAAAAAAGCAAATAATGTTTAAACATGCACTAATTTGAAACTACTTTTACCTGTCTCAAGTTGTTCAGATAACTCTAATACCTCTACTTCATCCATGTAATCCTTGATGATAATTGGTTGATTATTCCCACTCAACCAATTCTTGAGGAATATCAAGTCCTCCACCATCTTAGGACTAAGTGAACTCTGCAATGGATCAAGAATACGACCACGATAGAAAATATAGACTCAGATGGTACAGTGGTAACGAGAACTGCAAATACATGATGAGTAATTGATGACAACACTAGATACTTACTTGACTTTTCCTTCCACCATATCAAAATGTCAAAATGTTTATCCTTAACAAAATTCTCAGTATCCTCAGACAAGTACTACTCTACTTCATTCTTAATTGTGCCACCATCCGAATCACGCTTCTTCGATAAGAACTTAGACATGAGTTTACCAGGTTGACTTGAAACATTAGAACTCAAACTAGAAGTAACAGTGAAACCATTAGATGTTGTAGAACTTGTTTGTGAACTGGATATTACACTGAAAGCAACCTCATTATAGTGAGTAAATGTATTCCGTAGTTTATCCTCAATACCTGTCAATAATCTTGCACGAATGGCTACATCTTTGTAGAAAGCTCCATAACATTCTTTAACAAATTGAAGCTTGTATCTTGGATCAAGAACATAAGCAAGAATCAATGCACCATTAGTTTTTTTTGGATCCTCCCAATACTTATCAAATTTTTTCTTCATGGCAAAAGCGGTATGTGCTAACAATCTGTCTCTATCAGTTGTCAAAGAAATTAATTCATCTTGATTTTAACATATCTCTTGAAAGTATAGATTTGATTTCACATATGATGAACAACTGAATTTCATAGTCACTTCATCAAAAGTTCGTAGGAACTTTACAAAAATCTTGCATTATCCCAATCTTCATAAGTTGGTGGCCCTTCTCTTTTATTTCCATCCTTATCCTCCTCTGAAAAGTAGTCCCTATAATTTGTATCCAATTCCGTTCTTTCAAATGCCTTCTCAAAATTAATAGCACATTATAGCATTGCGAAAGTAGAATTCCATCTTGTTAGCACGTCCAAGATCAAAATCCTTTTGCACTCAATTCCTTCTTATTTTAAAAACTCTTTAAACTTCAACAATCTTGATGGTGATGATCTAGCATATTTTACTGCATTTCTTATGCTAGCAATTGCATAATCCTTTTCTTTTAATCCATCATGCATAATCAAATTGACAGTACGTGCACAACATCTCAAATGAAGAAACTCTCCTTCTAGTACAATACCTTCACTTTTATGTTTGAATTTTTTCATAATATAGTCAGTGATAGGAGAA
This sequence comes from Parasponia andersonii, assembly GCA_002914805.1. Classification (NCBI taxonomy): domain Eukaryota; kingdom Viridiplantae; phylum Streptophyta; class Magnoliopsida; order Rosales; family Cannabaceae; genus Trema; species Trema andersonii. The sequence goes on from JXTB01000126.1 coordinate 172,907, forward strand.
TTATTACTTGCATTATCACTGTAATAATTACAAAAAGTTCACGAATCCCCCAATCATAAAGACATGCCTCAATCTCCTTACCAATTGTCTACCCTTCATGGTCAGTGATTTGACAAAAGTTGATAATTCTCTTATAAAACTTCCACTTACTCTCTATCCAACGGGTAGTGATACACATGTAAGTGATGTATTGAATTGAAGTCCAAGTATCGGTAGTAATTGAAACTCTTATCCTGTTCAAAGTTCCCTTCAATCGTACTTTCTCATCCAAATATAACTTGTAGATGTCTCTAGTAAACTTTATGTGAGATACTCCATCAAATGTTTGTTCCAACTCATGTGTTAACTCTCTAAATAGCTCACCATCGACATGCCTAAATGGCAACTCAGCATAAAGTATGTAATTTACAGTAGCCTTTCTACAACATTCCTTATCAAACTACACAACTGTCAAGAATCTTTCACCATCTCCTTCCTTTTGAAGTTCAAAAGACAATATTTTTTGTTTAGTCGTCCTATGAGGATATTTCAGACATAAACTCAACAAATGATTCCTCATAGTGCTGGTCCTAGAATTTTTAGGGTGAGTAGCATATTACTTTCCATAATAATTACATGAAGCTTTAGGATCATTTAGATCACCACCCTTAACTCTGGTTAAAGATAGCCAAATATCCGAATGTTGCCTAGTTTTTCTTTTCTTTTTATCTTCTTCTTAATTAATATTTGGATGAGTTATATTTTCCTCCTCTTCTTTTTCTTCTGCTTTACTGATATTTAGATCTAACTGCTCATCCGTTTTTTCTCCTTCATAAATCGTAACAAAGACACTATTTATTTACAAATAAATATCCATTGTTTATTCAAAAAATAGGGGGACTTTGATACTTGATAAGTCTCTGGCAAAAGGCAATAGAATCCAAATTAGAGTCTATATACTCTAACAAAATCTAGATATTATAAATCCACTTAAAGGAGTAAAACATTTTAGGTATAAATTAGTGTATAAGAGAAAAAGAGGAATAGATGGAAAGTAAAGACTTTCAAGATATGTTAGTTATAAAAGGATTATACACAAAAAGAATGTCTATTCTGTTGTTAGGATCAAGTCTATTGATATATTCTTTTCTATAGTTGTATCTTTTGATTATGAAATATAGTAAATAAATGTTAAGTTAGCTTTACTGAATAGTAATTTTGACGGTTGTATCTAAAATGTACAAAAAGAGGGATTCATTGAAAAGGCCAAGAAAGTTAAGTTTGTGAAACTTTAGAGATCTAATTTATAGGCTTAAATATTTATCTAGAATTTATCGATTTAATCGATACATAGACAAATTTTGTATCTATAAAAGATTCAGAGCAGCAAAGTGATTTCTTCGGTTTATATATACTGATGATATACTAATCATTAGAAATGATATAGGATGACTATCATCTATAAGAATTTAATTAGCACAATAGCATGATATTTATTATGCTGTTGGGATAGTAAGTTATTACTAATCCAATCTAGAACCTGAACATAGAATATAAGTCAAGTGTATCCTTAAGTATCTTCAGAGAATTAGGAACAATATACTTGTCTATTCTGGAGAAATATATGACTTTTATTAAATATATTTATTCGGATGCTAGATCTGAAAATGTACTCTTGAAGATCAAATTTTTGTTATACGTCAACCTTAGTAGGGAGACGTTATAGTGAGTAAGATAGCCATTGCAGAAAACCTTGCTAATCAGTTTACCAAATCTTTTACAATCAAAGTATTTAAAGATCACCTAGAAGGAATGGGACTATGTAATATATTATATCTGTTTAAAAAGGATAAGTAGGAGATTGTTGAGAATATGCCTTAGAAAACAATTTCTTTGTGAGGCATTTTGAACAATATTTATTGGATTTAAGTTTTATCTATTTGTTGTTAATAAATTCCATATTGTGTCTCAATTATATACATATGATGTTTAATTTTTCTATTATGCAAATATCTAAAAGTTTGTATAACTAATAATGACTAATAAAGAATTGCCATGTGAGGTATTCATATGTAGGAGACTAAATTCTATATTTCATTATATCTAAATAAAAGTTCACATTCTACAAATAAAGATGGAGGGAATACTTTATTTTTCCAAGAATGTAGTATTGTCTATTTCAACGGGATTTATGAAATCTTCAATCATCGAAGTATCTAACTTCGAATGGAAATACTAATACGTTATAAGAAAGTTATAAGTGCATTGAACTGGAACAAGTGAAAATAGAATTTAAGTTTAAGTGTCGTAATTCAATATTATATCTTTTATAAATCTAGAACTATTGCAAGATTACCTTAATCCTAGTGATTGTCACACTTACTTTCATGAGTTTTATCTTTTTGACTTACTAAAGGACTAGTTCTGATTATATAATTCGAACTCTAGTATCTTAGAAGATAAGATTTATGAATTGACGAGAACGCTCTTCATGATTTGGACACCATCTATATAATGTCACTTTGAATTTTTTCACTTTGTGAATTTGACTGTGTTTGTATGGGAAGTTATAAACACTGTAGTCAATTATTATCTATTTGATAAAAAATGGCAACTCAAAAGTAAATATATACTAGAGGGGTAATACGATAATTTCATCTTACTAGTACGATATTCCATCGGGATTATATCTGCAGGTATAGTATATACTAAATAGATCAAGTTAATTAGCTTCACAATATATGATACTTAATCTAAGAGTGAAATATTGAACCTATAGTGGAGAGCCCCAATATTAATGGACAACGCCCAATCATAATTAAGAGTTAATTATGATTATGAGTAATTAGCCTATTGAAGCTTAGATTATTTGGATCCATAAGGTCTTATATCTAGCTCACAAATAGCTCAATAATTAATTGAATGGTCAGTTGAGCCCAATAAGTACATTAGGGTTTATATCTCTCTAATACTTAAGAGAAAAGTTCTTCTAAGTCTTTGCACAGTAGCCACACACCACCTATAGCACAGTAACTATGCTTCACGTGTGGTAAAGAGAAACAAAAAGAGTGAGAGAGTCGAGCTGCCGTGGGAGAAATCCTGAGCTTGTTTATGACCGCTGAGGGAGAGATTACTATGGTCATAGACATGCAGTCAAGGAGAAGGAAGAACGTCTTCTGGATCATTCCACTCATCTCTCATTGGGAATCAAGAAGATGCTTATACACAAGATCATTTAACAGGCTCTAGAGAATAGATGAGAAGGCTTAATAGTTGTGAAGCACTTCCAGGTTTTATCTAAACTAAAATCCATAAATTGATTTATGTTAATCAACATTCCTATGTTTATATTTTGTAAAGTTTCAAGAAAATTTTTAAAATATTAATTTCACTGCGTTCTCGATTTGTTTACAAAACTACAGAAATCGTTTTCAGTAAAATCATTTTTCGAATGATTTTTTGCAATTTTCAGCATCCATACCTTAAAAGGATAGCGATAAAATGCTATAGAGGGTCGCAGGCTGTTTTCGAACTTTTGATCACTCACTTTAAAATGTTGTATTTTCAATGGAGTCTCAAACAGAAAAAGAGATATCACCATTGAATTCATAGTACCTAAATTAGTTAGGTTTGACATTTAACTTGACCAATTTGGGCTTGGGTCGAAACTCGACCCTGTGGCACGTAAAATGAGGTGAAATTTGATCTATAAGATTTTGTTTTTTATGCTCGTCACCAAATATAGTTGATATAAATCTCATTTTTTATATTTTTATGATTGCATCACAAATATAAAGTTTATTTGATGATCTAATGATCAGATTAAAATATCAACTCTTAGAACTAAAAAGCTTAAAACTATCAAAAATGGCAAACTTCAATTTGAGCAATATTGAGTTAAGATATATAAACCATGAGAAAGCTTACATCGAGATAAGCCGAAATCGTCGTCGGTGACCAGAATAGCCAGCGGCTATTTTAGCCTTTTGCCAGGGTTACAGAGCTCTGACAACCTTGGGAACTCGTCGGTGGGTTGTCGGAAAACTAGCAGGTTGATCTGGGCTGGTGGCATAGCCCATCATTGACTAGAGTAGCTCGTGCATGGTGACTTGTATCAGTGGCCATACATAAGGGAGGAACTAGAGAGAGAATCAAATGGTGGGGAAAGAGATATAAAAAAAGAGAAAAAGAGAGTGAGTTTTAAAAAAGATTTGTGGGTTCCATCACTAATATAAAAAAAATTATTTTAATATTTGAGTGGGGTTTTACACCCTTTCCTCCTTAAAAATATTTCATCTTGAAATTCAAGTACAAGCCAAAAGTACGTGTAAAGTGGTATAGATATCCATTTGCAGGAGAGTAAACACTCAACTATAGAATTAATTAGTATCAGGTCAAGCGCTAAGTGAACCTAGAAATGTGAAATATAAACCCATTCCTGGCATTGAAATCCACCCAACATGTCAATGCACATAATAGCATGAGTTAAACATTGACAGAATGATGTATGGAGTCATTACATGGATTTTAATACCAAGGGTTACATACAACAACCTTAAAGACGTGAGTAATCACAAAGATAGTGATAATAATAAGATAGTGACGACAATGATGACTAGAAGTCGAGAAAAGCAGACTTTGAATACTAATTATTAGGCACCAAACTAGAATAGTAGACCGAATGTTAGATACAAACAATACCATCCCCCTAGTTATATCAAATTAACATCTTGGGACAAACCCATTTGTCTGTAGCTAGAAGTCAGTCCTAAACAATTGTGAGTCTAAAGACTCTACTGATATTAATTTCCTAGTACAAGAACACACTTGAATAGAGTTTTAAACAAAAATGAAGAATCCTTGTGTCACACCACACATAAGTAAGTTGGAGATGAGAATTAATAAAATAGAAGCTCGATAGAAAAAATCTTTCCTAGACCCTCACATCGAATGAGGAACAATAGAGAGTACAGACATCTTTTAGTCAAGAACGAGATTAGAATCACCATGAATGAAAGTCTCCAACAAAAAGATACATCAAGATGTCTAGCATGAAAATATAAACTATTGCAATCCAAAGCATTAAAATGTTAGTATCCACATAAAATGTACAATCTAAAAACTTTCCAAGTCTTTTATCTAAAATAATATTATATGGAAAAGATTTAAACAATATTCAAGTCCAGAGACTCTCTAAGTCTCTTCACCAAATATAGGGAATATAGTAATAATCCCAAATTATCAATCACAAGGACGTTTTAAGTCTTTACAAGGGGAAGTCATATAAAAATGATTCAATATCTAATATGCAAGTAAAATAGATAACAATACCATAATACCTCAGAAACAAGGTTTCAATAGAATAGGGTATCTCTGCAGTGACACATGTCTCCCATCTAGCCTCGTTTTACTTTTAAATCAAAAATAGCTTAAAATTATGTTTTGAAAATACACAATACAAAAATTAGGGGCATATAAGAATACTACACTAGTTCATAATAAGGTTTCATATTGGCCATAGGTAAACCAAACCTGAATTCTAAGTATTCCTTTTAAAAATATAATAGTAAGAGTTCAACAACTTCTTAGGTGAATCAACAAGTAAACTAATCTCTATCACATCAATTATGACAGCATAATGATGCTTGGATCTAACTCAAATTAGGTAATGAGTTACAAACTCAACTCAATATCAACAATTTAATAAGAATTCCAACCCATAATAGATGACAACAAGAATGACTAATAATTCCAAAATGTTAACACAAGCAAAGTTTCCCCAGTGATCCTCATCCATTAATATTAAGAAAGAATGCATCAACTATGAGAATAATTAATTTTCTAGAACTTACTTACTAAGCTAAGTAAGTAAAGTAAGAAGGTACTTCTTGCTTGATTTGTAGATTGGTAACTAAACTATCAAGCATTCAAGATATGTCAATTTTCGTTCAAAATATAGTTAAGCATACTAGAAATGTTGTTAAAATTTTAAGACTTTTCCAAAGTTTTTAAACGTATCTTTCCAAGTGGTCCAGAACTACACATTCTTTTAATTGGCAAATGACACATGTAAACATATTTCTATAATTCTTTATTTATGAAAAATTTTAGGTAAGGCACTTTAGCAAAGTTTTCTTTGAGTTTTATAGTCTTAATATTATCACACTCAAGTAATTTTATTAAAAGCTGTTTTGAGGACATTTTAAAGATGAGGAGAACCTATAAAATATTTTAGAATATAGTAGTGTTTGTCACGTTTAAACTTTTTAGCCTTTGTAGGTAAACAAAGGTTTTAAGCCTCTTTTAACTTATCAAACGTGTTCATAGAAAATAATAATTTGCATAGCCAACCCATTTGTAATATGCACAAATTCTATGAATTCAAAAGCTCAAATTATGTCTTTTAAGGAAAGCATAACACATCAATATACATAACTCAAAATCTTTCAAACATCAAGTCAAGTATATTAATCCATAGCTTGTATCCATTTCAAAATTCAATTCCAAGAATTGAAAAGTTCAAATAAAATTTCAAAAAAAATGCCATGTATCACTATGCACCACCTAAGTCTCTTCAAGGCTTAGGTACCAAAAACTAAAATATTTTATTCTAAGTTCAAATGAAATATCATCCCAAGTTTTCAATACTAGGAGTTCCTAACATTTAGGATATCAAATCAAATTAACCAAATAAATACTCAATTATCTAATTGAGGCAAATAAGGTGAAGTCAACCTAACTTGACTTAACCAATAAATAAGACTTTTATTGAATACAATCCAATGAATACCAACATCATGCATCTGTCATTAAACAAGTTATATACATACTGAAAATCTCGAAAGAAAACGTACATCCAAACAACAAAGAACATAAAGCCATAACAATAATGTTTCACAAAATCTCTAACCTAGAATTCAAAATCTAAAATTTCTCCACCCACATAAGATTCCAAAAAGGTAGCATAACCAATTTTTTTTTTAACTCTCAAAAGGTCTTGGAACAAGATATCATCAATTGGACTTTTAGAAACATATGCATAAGCTTCCAAAAATTTATATAAATGCCGTATTTATTCATACTAAAGGTTGTCTAAGAAATCAAACTTGTTGCAAGAAGTTCACACAAATTTTTCACATACGTCTCATGTTTATGTCTAAGTCAATTTATAAATCAATTTTCCAAAGCCTTTCTTAGATTCAAAATCAAGTGATAAGTAGAAACTTAGTAATGGTTAGCAAGAATATCTACTAAATTCAAAACTAGAAAAATGCTTCGAAAATTTACGCTTGATAACTTTATGAAAATAAAGTTATTTGGTATGTTTTTGAGTCTTAGGATAGTTGTTTCAAAGGAATAAATTGTCTAGTTTAGGTGTCTTTCTTTACTTTATATTGGTCTTTATTGTTTCCGGTATTTAAGATCTAATTTAGTCAATATCCATTCTACTTAATTTAATTTTTAGTAGAATTGTTGAAATCTAGACTTCTGTTATGCAGAATTTAAATCGTAGCATCTTGGAAGAAAAGTTGAACTTAAGTCAAAGCTGAAATCAAAATTGCTGTAGCAGTGTATCAGAGTAATACTGAGTAGCAGATTCTCTTTCCAGCTAGCATCTTTTATGCACAGTTATTTATGACAGCTAATATTAAATGCTAGCTAAGGGGAACTAAAACTAAAGTGGTCCTCACTCCTTCAATTGGTTGACACGTATGCTAGGATACCTCACCCACTCAAATATAAAAGGAAAAAGATGTACTGTAAGAAAGAAGAGAGAGTGGTGGCTGAGCTAAAGGAGGAATACGAAAAAGGAAAGAAGAAAGAGTGAATAGTATAGAGAAGAAAGGACAAAGAAGAGGGAGTACTAGTAGCAGCAGGGAGCTAAAATCACCATCATCCAACTAGAACTTTCTTTACTTCTTTCAATCTCCTTTATATTTAATTTCTTTTTCTTTTCTTGAATTTTTTATATTTGATGGAATATTTTGGGCTGCTGATTTTTAAGCCCCAGAACATGAGCTAAGTTTTTCTTAGCTGGAATTATGATGAATCTAAGGTTATAATGACTGATTAAATATTTTAATGTTTATGGTAATTTCCTCTTGTTCATTCAAGTGAACTTGATTATTAATTCCTTTTATTGCTTGGCTACCAATATTTAGGATAAATAAATTAGGATTAATTTTGAAAAGGTTAATCTTAGTTGGATCTAGCTTGAATGATGCATATTTCAATCATTTCCTTAGTAGATCTTTAAATTAGTAATAGTATAGGAATATATTGTTACTATGCACAACCTATGAAAATCGATGCTATAAATGGTGTTTTAAAAACTGGTGCAACATAGGAATATATTAAATCTAGTTTGAAGAACTTAAAACATAATAAATTCGGAAGATTATTATGTGTAAATTGAATTTTCGGTTATTGGGGTGATTTTACCGTAAGAATTGTTGCAACATTTATACCCAGATTTGGAACCAAGGAGGATTCAATAATGAGAGCTTAATCTTACCACTGATTTATAACCACTTGATCAGATCATGTTCTTTTCTACTTAGAATTACATTTCTATGTGCATCCTTTAATTTTTATTATTTTATTACAAATTTTATTTCTCAATCCTTAAACTAGCTTGTTTGACATTTAGCTTTACAAATAATTATGATAATCAATCCATATGGAGACGATACTTAACTTACTACTATATTACTTGTTCAACACGTGCACTTGCGTAGCAATTATAAAATCCGCAACAAGTTTTTGACATTGTTGCCAGGGATTGAGATAACTAAAGTTATTTGTAGAAGCTATTTTGTTTATCTTGCCTTTACTTTTTCTTAATTTGATTGAGTGGCTGTGCTTGTAGGAACTTATACTCTTTATATGAATAATCAGCGAGAACAAGAGTTGGTGCCCTTAGATCTTGAGATTTAAAAAATATTTCGAGTAAGGAGAATGGAGCAACAACAAGGTTTAGCAGATGTAAAAGGAATGGCTGAATCTACTAGTGCTAATAATGTTGTAGCAATGGAGATGACAGAGATAGAGCAATCAGAGAGTGCGTTATTCCTATTTTCAATGGGCTAAATCCTAGCATTATTAGGCCCGAAATTCAAGCACCTCAATTCGAATTGAAGCTGATTATGTTTCAAATGCTCCAAATTGTGGGGCAATTTAGTGGGCTACCAACAGAGGATCCATATTTTCACCTTCGGTTATTCATAGAAGTGTGTGATTCATTCAAGTTGTAAGGAGTCACGGATGAAGCTTTAAGGCTGAAATTATTTCCATATTCTTTGAGGGATAGGGCAAGAGAATAGTTAAATGCAATACCCCCAGATTTAGTGGCCACATGGAATAACTTAGTGGAGAAATTTTTGATGAAATATTTCCCACCAACAAAGAATGTTAAACTCAGAAATGATATTACTTCGTTTCAGCAGTTGGATGAGGAATCATTATATAAAGCATGGGAGCGCTTTAAGGAATTACTAAAAAAGTGCCCACATCATGGAATCCTTCATTGGATCCAAATGGAGACATTTTATAATGGTCTTAATGCTCATACTTGAACAATAGTGGATGCTTCAGTAAATGGTGCTCTTCTTGCAAAATTCTACGATGAAGCTTATGAGACTTTAGAGCAGATGGCTAATAACAACTTTCAATGGCGACTGAAAGAGTTACTGCAAGAAGGCGTGTCACTAGAATTAATGATGTAGATGTAGTCACAGCCTTGACAGCTCAAGTTTCATTGTTATCCAACATTTTGAAATCTATGAATATGGTTGTTGGAGGACATGTAGAGCAATCAGTTATAGTTTCTTGTGTTTATTATGGTGGAGGACATTCATTTGATAGCTGCCCATCTAACCCTGCTTTGGTGTGTTATGTGGGAAACTTCAATAAGAACAACAATCTATTTTCAAACACATACAACCAGGGATAGAGACAACATCCTAATTTTTCATGGAGCAATTAAGGAGCTAGTTCATAGACAACTCTAAATAGACCAGCTCAACCACCTGCCCAACCACCTGGTTTCTAATAACATCTGCCACAGTAATAACAGTTTCAGAAATAGCAACATCTAGAGAAATCCAGCTTAATGGAAGCTTTATTGAAGGAGTACATGGTGAAAAATTATACTATAATTCAGAATCAGTCCGCAATGATTCAGAGCTAAGCAGCTTCGCTTAGAAACTTGAAGAATCAAATGGGGCAATTAGCTAATGCCTTGAATAATAGGCCCCATGATTCTTTGCCAAGTGATGGTAAAGAACATTACAAAGTAATTACTTTAAGGAGTGGAAAAGAGCTGGAAAGGCCTGAAGTAAAGCCCAAACAACCAAGAGAGCCCTCTTCAATCCAAGGAGAAGAGGAGAAGGAAGATAAAGTGGAAAAACTAGCAAAGTAGTCTACTGAAAAAGAGAAAGCTGCTATAGCATTACTACAACAAAATTGCCCAGAGAAGTAGAACGATAGACCACTGCCACCTTTTCCTTAATGATTCCATATGCAGTAGCAAGACAAGCAATTCAATAAATTTTTGTAGGTTTTGAAGCAACTGTATATCAACATACCACTTGTGGAAGCTTTAGAACAGATGCCAAAGTATGGAAAATTCACAAAGGACATCCTCTCCAAGAAAAAAAGTTTGGGAGAGTTCAAAATAGTGGTACTTACCAAAGAGTGCAGTTCAATCTTGCAGAGTAAAATCCCTTCTAAACTTCAAGATCCTGGAAGTTTTACAATACCATGTTCCATTGGTGATACTTATTATGGGAAAGCCTTGTGTGATCTAGGAGCAAGTATTAAATCAATGCCCGTGTCAGTTTTCAAAAATCTTAGAATTGGGGAAGCAAGACTAACTACAGTTACTCTTTAGCTTGCAGATAGATCCTTTGCTCACCCTGAAGTAAAAATTGAAGATGTTTTAGTTCGAGTGGACAAGTTTATATTCCTCGTGGATTTTATTGTGTTAGACTATAAGCCAGACAAGGAAGTGCCTATAATCTTAGGCAGGCCGTTTCTTGGTACTGGGAGGGCATTGATTGATGTGTAAAAATGAGAGTTCATGATGCGAGTTGATGATGAGTAGGTCACTTTCAATGTGTCCAAGGCTATGCAATTTCTAGATGAAATAAAGAAGTGTTAAACCATCAATATGTTAGATTCACTTGTGATTAATGAATTTCAAAAAGCCTGTGATAACAACATGTTCTTGGTGTCCACAAAAGCCGATTAAGAGGAAGAACTTGAAGAAGATGACTATGTTCCATGAGTGGAGACAAAGCATTCACTTACTAGATCAGGAAAATAATTTGAATCTCTCGAATTGTTAGAAAGGAGTTTCAAGCCTTCTAAACCATCTGTTAAAGAACCTCCAGCTTTGGAGTTAAAATCATTGCCTTCTCACTTAAAGTATGCATATTTGGGTGACTTTAACACATTACCAGTGATTATTTCTTCAGCCTTGAGTTTGGGGCAAGAGCAACAATTACTTACAGCACTTAGAAAGTTCAAGAAAGTAAAGAAAGTAATAGGGTAGACAATTACTAATATCAAAGGAATTAGCCCTACAATCTACATGCATAAGATTCTGTTGGAAGATTAATTCAACAACTCTGTGGAGCAGCAACGAAGTCTAAACCCAATCATGAAGAAAGTTATGAAGAAAGAGGTGATCAAGTGGCTGGATGTAGGGATAATCTATCCTATTTCAGACAGTTCTTATGTCAGCCCAGTTTAGTGTGTGCCAAACAAAGGAGGTGTAATAGTTGTGGCTAATAATAATAATGAGTTAATACCCATAAGAACGGTAACTGGTTAGAGGGTGTGCACGGACTACAGAAAGCTCAACAAGGCCACAAAAAAAGATCATTTCCCACTACCGTTCATTGACCAAATGCTTAACGGATTAGCAGGTAAGGAGTATTATTGTTTCTTGGATGGGTACTCAGGCTACAACCAGATTGCTATAGCACTAGAGGATCAAGAGAAGACAACTTTCACATACCTTTATGGAACTTTTGCCTTCAGGAGAATGCCATTCAGTCTCTGTAATGCTCCAGCAACTTTCTAGCAATGCATGATGTCTATTTTCATCGATATAGTGAAAAAGACTTTTGAAGTTTTTATGGATGACTTTTCTATATTTGGGGAATCCTATGCAGATTGCTTGATGAATTTAGAAAAAGTGTTGGAGCGATGTGAAGAAACTGACTTGGTCTTAAATTGGGAAAAATACCACTTTATGGAGAAAGAAGGCATTGTGTTGGGTCATAGAGTTTCCAAACAGGGCATTGAAGTAGACAAGGTAAAAATTGAAGTTATTGAGAAGCTACTATCTCTGACATCAGTCAAGGGCATTAGAAGTTTCTTGGGACATACAGGCTTTTACAAGAGATTCATAAAGGATTTTTCAAAAATTTTCTAAGCCCCTGTGTACTTTGCTAGAGCAAAACAGATCGTTTAAGTTCAATGAAGAGTGTATGCAAGCATTCTTGGAGCTAAAGAGAAGACTTGTTTCTGTCCCAATTTTAGTAGTTCCGGACTGGTCTTTAACATTTGAGCTGATGTGTGATGCAAGTGAGCATGCAATTGGAGCTGTGTTGGGATAAAGAAAAGAGAAGGTATTCCATTGTATTTACTATAGCAGTAGGACCTTATCTGATGCTCAGCTGAACTACACCACTACTGAGAAGGAGTTCCTAGCTGTTGTTTTCACCTTTGACAAATTCAGACCCTATCTTGTGAGAACAAATGTCATTGTTTATACAGATCATTCTGCAATTAAGTATCTCATTGCAAAGAAGGATGCCAAATTGAGATTGATCAGATGGATATTGTTATTACAAGAGTTTGATTTGGAGATAAAAGATAGGAAGAGCTCTGAGACTCAAGTTATAGATCACCTATCCAGATTGGAAGCAGGAGATGAGACGGAGAGCAAAACACCCATTCAAGAGACATTCCCAGATGAACAACTTCTAGTTAGACAACAAGTGACTATTCCTTAGTATGCAGACTTTGCTAATTATTTGGTGAGTGGACTACTCCCACCAGATATGAACAAGCAGCAATGATAGAAATTCTTTCATGATGTGAAAGCTTACTATTGGGATGAGCCTTACCTATACAAGCAATGTATAGATCAGGTTTTGCGAAAGTGTATTCCTAATGAAGAAATTCATAGTATCCTACACCACTGCCATTCATCTCCATATGGAGGACATTTTGGAGGTATTAGAATGACTACTAAGGTCTTGCAATCAGCTTGTTATTGGCCAACCATCTTCAAAAAGGCTTATGAATTTTTCAAAACTTGTGATAAGTGCCAAAGAGTTGGGAATATCTCACAAAGGCATAAAATGCCCTTAAACAATATTCTGGAAGTTGAGTTGTTTGATATGTGGGGCATAGATTTCATGGGGCCATTTCCTCTGTCTTTTGGGAATCTTTAGATCTTGGTAGCTTTAGAGTACATTTCTAAATGGGTGGAAGCTTTGACATTTCCCACGAATGATTCCAAGGTAGTAATGAAGTTCTTGCGGAAGAATATTTTCACATGCTATAGCACTCCAAGAGCCATCATAAGTGATATGGGAGCATACTTTGGCAGCAAGCAGTTTGAGAATCTTTTGGCCAAATATGGGGTGAGGCATAAGGTTGCTACAACATACCATCCACAAACAAGTGGCCAAGTTGAAATTTCCAACAGAAAAATCAGAAGAATTTTGGAGAAGGTTATATATCCTAGTAGGAAAGATTGGTTAACAAGACATGATGATGCTCTTTAAGCCTATATAATAACCTTTAAAACACCCTTGTGGATGTCACCATATAGGCTGGTCTTTGGGAAAGCATGTCACTTGCCGATGGAGCTAGAGCACCAAGCATATTGGAGGATGAAAATGATAAACATGGATCTTTAAGCTGCTAGAAAAATATGGTTGCTACAGCCAAATAAGCTGGAGGAGTTTCGGATGTTTGCTTACGAGAATGCCAAGTTGTACAAAGATAAAACAAAAAAAATGGCATGACAGCAAGATCCAACAAAGAAGCTTTGAACCTAGACAGTAAGTCTTGTTATTTAACTTCTATTTGAAGCTATTTCCTGGTAAGTTAAAGTCTAGGTGGTCAGGTCCGTTCAAAGTGGCCAAAGTTTACCCATATGGTGCTGTTGACTTGCTGGAAGAAAATTTAGGGAGACAAATTAAGGTCAATGGGCAAAGATTGAAGCATTATTGGAGAGCTGAGCTTGATAGAAGGAAGATCTCAATTTCTCTGCAAGAGTCATAAATGAGTAAGAAGTCGGGCTGTCGACTCTAAAATAAGCGCTTAGTGGGAGGCAACCCGCTACATATTCCTTACCTTCATCCTCTTTAATTCTTTTCTTCTTTTACTCTCTAGAAATTTTGCACTTTTCTATTTTTTTGTTAGTTTTTTTTAAAAAGCAAAGAGATGTAAACACTTGATTTTTAAGTTGTGATTACTTCTTGTGCAGGAAAACATGCCTAAAAGTGGAGACAAGTAGGAAAGAGGGAGCTCAGGAAGGATTTTTGGTATTACAATCTAGAGAGGCAAATTTCTAGGAAATTACAAATTGCTACAGCAACAAACACAGCATGGAAGAGTTGCTGCAGCAACAGGTCCAGTTTCAAACTTAAAAAAAAAAAGGGCAATAGTTTTGCCACGTAGGGAGTGGTGGGGTCTTCCACGTAGTCAGCATCAGCCCACGATTCCCACTTCAAAACGAAAAAGAGAGGGATGTGGGTATATTATTTTTTTTAAATCGAACCATAATATACCCAAAAAGCAACGAACCCTCTTTCCCCTCTCTTCTTGGTGGCGCTACAACTTTATTTCGGCAGGAATCTCATTTTTACTCAAGGTTGGGGGAGATAACTCAGCCATTTGTGAAGGAAATGGGGATCAAGAAAGTTGCTTGTAAGGCTTTGAAAGTGGCCAAATTTGATTCAGATAAGGCCAAGATCCGGTTTGAAGAGAACATCCAAAATCGGCCCCTAAGTGCTGAGAAAGGGTTTATGCTGGACAATACTGAGTCAATAGGGCAGCCACCGTTCATTGTAGATGTCGTCATCCAACACAACTAGTAGTTCTTTTGTGCTCACCTAGAGGACCTAATTATGCCTCTAGTCCATGAGTTCTACGATAATCTGACTAACCCAGAGGAAGACACCGTGTATGTTAGAGGTGTTCAAGTTTGGTGGAGCAGGGAAGCCATCAATGCTATATTTGGCTTAGGGGATGCTGTGGATGAGCATTTTGAAATTGTAGACGAAGTTACAGAACCCGAACTACTCACAGCACTGGAGACTATTGTTGCATGGGCCGAGTGGAACGTGTCCTCTCATAGTGCCTACATCTGTCTTCAGATCTCATTTTTTAAAATCCTGCTTGCTATCCACCACACATGGCAAAACAATTTCCAATGATCATGTGTTGCTGTTGTACTCTATGTTGATTGGTAAATCTATAAATATGGGTCGGATGATTCATAAGGAGATTTATGCATATGTTGTGAGAAAGTTAGCAAATCTATTTTTCCCATCTTTAATTACCAAGATGTGTCGTAATGCCCGTGCTCCTTACCTGGTCAATGAAGAAAAGCTGCACAATATAGGTGAAATTGATGCCATAGTTGTGGCCCATATAGCCTAAGAAGGACCCACCGAATCTTCCTATCGACCTTCATCAAGCATACCTACTACAGAATCTAGTAGCAGCACCAACGGTGATATCCTTCAGTAGCTAAGATCCCTTAAGCAGCGAGTGAGTCAACAGGAGATCCAGTAGTACTAGTAGATGTTAATGTTGTAGTAGTCTTATAAGCAGCAACAACAATACTAGACTTATGTGAAGGAAAGGGACAATGCCCTGAAGAAGTCCCTGCAGAAGAATTTCACCAAACCCATTCCAATTTTCCCTACATTTCCAGAGAAGATACTCCAAGACTTGGACGATGAGGATGGGAAGAGTCTAATGAAAATGGTTCTAATAGGGCTACCGTGTAGCTGTAACAGGAAGTTTTTACCTTTTTATTTTTTCTTTTTATTTCTTTATCTATTTTTCCGCTTGTGTCGCAGTGGGGACATTGCTTGTTTTAAGTTTGGGAGAGCTTATCTATTTACCTTTTTATCTGCTTTTATTTCTTTTGTGTGTTTAGTAGGTCAGTCAGGTTGTTTTGTATGGTTGTTTGTTAATTTTGTTTGTGCTCTATTGCTTTGGTGTGCTGCAGCACTGTGATTTAATTAAATTCTTGTTACTCTAAAAATTTTCGACTTGTGAGATAAATTGCCGTGAATTGAATGTTAAGGATATTTGTTTCAGCTTGCTTTTATATACAAAATTTCCAATTTTCTTTGCACTAGAGTTATGGATTAGAGGACTTTAGAAAAGTTTAGGAAATCTTGAATCATTATGAGGGATTAAGGTTCTAGTACTAATTATGTGAATCTCTTGAGGTGAAATTTAGGAGACAAAACATAGAGGACTTAGTGTAGGCATAATACATTGAAAGTAAGATGAGATTAAGTTTGGAAGAGTATTTCTTGTTAAAAAACAAGAAAAAAAAGCAGTGATAAAAATAATGAATACTCCATTGTTCTGGACTACCTAGTAACTAGGGGTAACATGAGCTTTATGTGTACCTTTGCGTCAAATAGTAGTTTGAATATGAGTATGCCACAACAACTCTAAAGGTAACTTTGTTGAGTAACCGGGTGCCTTCATCATCAATGTTTGCATTCGCATGAAAAGGCATTGTGACATCTGTGTGTCTTTAGAAAAAAAGAGAGAAGAGTCCCCAAATTAAGCTCAGTAGTGCAAATTTGTGAAAGTCTTATAAGTCTTAAGTGTTTGGTTGACTTGTATTAGTGGAGAGGAATTTGCAAAAATCAGCTTATGGAACCAACAAATTAGGCTCAATGATCATGTTTTGATATGACTTGAGTGATCCAAAGAATTCTAACCATAGTTTCCACACACACAGACATAAGGAAAAATCACATGTGGAAGTGAGTTTTTAATGAATTAAACTAACATTTGAGGATAGGTAATTTAAATCATAGGTTGAAGATTGAGGAGTAGAATAAAGAATTGAGGAATGATTTTCTTTTGTGTTTTTTTTTTGTGTCTTTTGTGTATCATTTTTCTTTGTTTTGTCATTCAAGGATGAGTAACAGTTCAAGTTTAAGGGTGTAATAACTCTATAAAAATAGAGTTATTTGGTATGTTTTTGAGTCTTAGGATAGTTGTTTCAAAGGAATAAATTGTCTAGTTTAGGTGCTTTTCTTTACTTTATCTTGGTCTATGTTATTTCTGGTGTTTAAGATCTAATTTAGTTAATATCTATTCTATTTCTTTTAATTTTTAGTATAATTGTTGAAATCTGGACTTGAGTTCTACATAATTTAAATGACAGTATCTTGGAAGAAAAGTTGAACTTAAGTCAAAGTTGGAATCAACTTTGCTACAGCAGCGTGCCGAAGCAATACTGAGCAACAGATTCTCTTTCCAGCTGGCATCTTTTACTTATAGTTGTTTATGACAGCTAATATTAAATGTTAGCTAAGGGGAGCTGAAGCTAAAGTGGTCCTCATTCTTTCAATTAGTTGGCACGTGTACTAGGGTACCTCACCAATCAAATATAAAAGGAAAAAAAATGTACTGTAAGAAAGAAGGGAGAGTGGCAACTGAGTTAAAGGAGGAATCTAGAAAAGAAAAGAAAGAAAGAAGGAATACTACAGAGAAGAAAGGATGGGGAATAGGGAGTACTAGTAGAAAGAAGGGAGAGTGGCAACTGAGTTAAAGGAGGAATATAGAAAAGAAAAGAAAGAAAGAAGGAATAGTACAGAGAAGAAATGATAGGGAATAGGGAGTACTAGTAGCAGTAAGGAGCTAAAATCGCCATCATCCAGCTAGAACTTTCTTTACTTCTATCCATCTCCTTTGTATTTAATTTCTTTTTCTTTTCTTGAATTTTATACATTCGATAGAATATTTTGGGTTGCTAGTTTTTAAGCCCCAGAACATTAGCTAAGTTTTTCTTAGCTGTGATTATGATGAATCTAAGGTTATAATGACTAATTAAATGTTGTTTTAATGTCTATAGTAATTTCCTCTTTTTTATTCAATACTATGAGAATTTCATTTGATTTAAAATATCTTTATTTTTAAACCACCACCACTAAATGTGCAATGAGATCTAACTACTATGACAACTAGTTTTAAGAAAAAAAATTATTCAAAAATTATAATTTTTTTAATTTCACAAGCCTTAGACTCAAATGGCACTATTTTCTTTTTTTAAGGATACAATCTTTAAAAAATGTGAATCATATACACTCAACTAATACTCAAGTATAAGATGCTTATAACTCCCTAACAATAATTAATACCCTATTGATCAAATATAGGGTTTATCTAGTTCAAAATCATACCATTGAAATTTGGAATTTCCAAAGTTCTCAAGGCAAACAACTTGGTTCCAAATCCAAGCAATTACTACATAATGTAAAAATTCTCAATAAGAGAATCACAAGAACCAAACTTGGTGAAATTAGTATAATACCACATTTAAGAAAACTCAATACATCATACCAATTTGTTACTCTACGAGCCATATGTCATGTAAAAGTATCTTCCATTCAAATACTTTAATATAAACATCTATCACCATTTACTCAAACCGAGTAATTAAAAGTACACAAAAATTGAGGAAGTTAAATCACATCCTAAAAGCTCACGAAACATCAAACCAATCTAAGCTATTTAAGATACTTAGCATGAGATAGTATCATAGAACCTACAGGGTTCATATAGCTTACTACTATGATAGACATGGGAGTACAAGAGTGAACGTACATTCGAATTAGAGAATTTTGATAGGATTAGAATTCAGTAGTTTTGTATCAACCCTAACACTTCTGAGGCTTTATTTCTGGGATATAATCATCCTAATGATACTAGAGTTTCACTTTAGAGAGTTGAATAAAGGTTTTAGGATGAATTGGAGCAAAGACAACATATTTAGCCAATTCCTAAGTGATGTATGAGGTATCTATCAGACACTCTTCCAAAATCTTTTTAAACACCAAAATATCATAGGCAAGATCCTAGATAGATCCAAAGCCTAAAGCTCTGATATACTTTATGTTACAAGCAAAAATCTAAAACCGTGACTTTTAGTAATTTTAAGTGAAAATATAATTAAATATTGAGTTTACAAAATTCAAGAAAAATCAAGTACTTGAAATTTTAATTTTTAGTCCTCAAAAGTAAGTGAATTTCATAGCTAAGAAACCTTTCATTAGTTTAAATTACTCAAGAAAATGTCATTTCAAATTTAAGAGGAATTTTGGTTGACTCATTTGGAAACTTACTAACGAATCATAAATTTTGGTTAAATATGTTTAATTAAAATCTTTTGTTTAATGTCTAAAATAGATTACATAAAACTATTTATAGTTCCAAGTACTCAATTTATTAATAAAATCATCCTCATATATTCACTTAGTAAATACAACAATTTTAGCTAAACAATTTGACATGGGAAAAGAAAGAGACAAAGAGTTGGAACTAACCAAGAAAGAGAAATGAAACTGCAAGCATATACCAAACATACTTGTCAAGTTTCCAAGACAATTATTACAAATAATTCAATACTTGAAAGTAGGAAGAAGTATAGAATAAGCATGTGAGTACTCAGTAGAGATTCAATTACAAATTTTTAACCAATATAAAAATAATTACTTTCAAATTCTTGCATGTTCAGTAAAGTATTCAACAATTTTATAGAAATGAAATTAAAATTCATTGTCCAAGGGTTTCAACATTTCAATCCATTGTAAAACATCATCTCAAAATAAGTATATATTTATTCAAGTCTTTACAAGTGCATTGAGTATCTCTTAATTCTGTAATATCTAATGTTCATGACATACGTGAGTTCCAGCTATCTATTTGATGACCGTGAGTTTTATTCTAGCCATATGATTGATGAACATGAGTTTTCTTTCTTTTTCTTTTTCTTTATCTTTTATTTTCCAGTGATTTATTGAGACACCATGATTCCATCAGCTGCATGAGATGAATATGCAAATTAATGAGATAGGAATGACATGAATCAGAATATGTACCATTTTCTACAAAATTACAAAATAGACTATGTAGTATTTTTAATTCAATCTAAGTTTAGTTCTGAAAACTAAATTCTCATTCTATTTCTAATTTCTAGAAATTTTGGTAGCATAATAGCTATTTTTATCAAAACCTATAAAATCCAATTTCTACAGAAAATAATTCAAAATAAAAAATATATAGCACACCAACTAGTATGATATACCTCCTAAGCAGCTTAATATCAAATTATAGCCAAAACAATGTACATAAATACATTTTCTGTTCTTTTTTATGAAATTTCATATTTGTTCAAAATATATAAATTCCTATCGAAACCAATTTTAAATTCAAGTAATCAAATTCCTATCTCAACAGGATAGCAATACAACACTAAGGAGTGTGTTTGGTGTCGTTCAGAGATCATTTAGAGTGTTAGGGGTCATTTTCAAACTCTTGATCGCACATTTTGAAATGTTACTTTTCCAACAGAGCCTTAAATCGAAAAATAAATATCACCACTAAGTTCCTAACACCTAAATTAGTTAGGTAGATATACAACTTGACCAATTTGGGCTAGGGTCGAAATCCGACCCCATGGTATACAAAATGAGGCAAATCTAAGCAATCGGATTTTGTTTTCTATTCCCGTCACCAAAAATAGTCGATATATTTCCCACTTTTCATATTTTCACGAGTACATCACAAATATAAAGTTTATTTAACGATCTAATGCTCAGATAAAAATGTCAATTCTTAGAACTAAAAAGCTTAAAACTGTCAAAAATAGCAAAATTCAATCCTGATACTATTGAGTTAAGACATATATACCATTAAAAAGCTTGCACTGAGATGAGTTCAGGAAGCCCAGTTTCAGGGCCTACAGTGTTCAAATCGTTGCAGTGACTAGAAATAACTTGCAGCTATTCTAGCCTCTCACGGGCATTACAGAGCTCCAGCAACCTCGGGGACTCGGCGACAAGGTGTTAGAAAGCCGGCGGCTCAATCTGGGTTGGTGGCGCAGCTTGTTGTTGATTGGTGCAGCTCGTGTGGTGGTGGTGGCTTGCTTCAGTGGCCGAGAGAGAGAGAGAGAGAGAGAGAGAGAGAGAGAGAGAGAGAGAGAGAGAGAGAGAGAGAGAGAGAGAGAGGGTAGGTTTTAAAAACAAATTTTGAGTCCTACCATTAATACAAGAACATTATTATAAAATTTGGATGGCATTTTACACACACCACACTGGAAAGTAAAGAGAAAGAGAATACATAAAGTCTAAATAATTTTTTTTTTGGAAAAAAAGAAAAAAAAACACAAAAAAATCTCTTTCCAATATTGTTGTAGCACTATTCCATAAAAGAAAAAAAAATCTAAAATTTTCAAAATTTTTTTTAATTTATAAAAATTTCCGAAAATTTTAGATTTTTTTTCTTTTCTGAATTTGTGCCGTAACTATGGAGGGAAGAATTTTTTTTTTTTTAAGGTTTTAGACCATATATATGTATTATCTCTCCCTTCATTTTCAAGGGTAGTGTGTACCTTAAAATTATATAATAAGGGATAAAATGTTAATTTTACTAATTTTTTTTTGAAGTTTTTGACTACTCAAATATAGCAAATGATATAATAATTCAATTTTAAATTTTTAATAATAAAAGGTTTTTTTTTCACACCTTTTAAAAGAAAAGGGTATTTTAGTGATAATTTTTTTAAAAAATAAAAGGTACTTATTTTAAATTTCTAAAACACCAGATTTTTTTTCACACTTTTTTAAAACAGAGGGTTTCCTACTTTAATATTATGATATTGTATGTTTATTTTAAGTTTAATGATATTTTAATTAGATAATTAGAATTTGGCCTTATATATTATCATCAATTACAAAATATTACTAATAACAAAATAGTATTATTATTAATAGTATTATTATTTATTTAAATTTTATTTTTAAAAAGTAAAATATATTCTTTTGCTATGACAGTACTTATTGTCGTAATAGAAAAATAAAATAAATTCACTCTTTTCTAAAATACCTATTCATGTATACTTCTACAGAAGCAAAATATTTATTATCTGTGAAAATAAAGTTCTACTACAATAACTTAGATGAACATGTCGTTGAAATAGGCTATAAGGACATGAGACCATCAGTTTCAACGACGAAGTTATCATGACGAAATCTTACAACTGACATTATAGTCACAATAGACCTATTGCGATGACTTCCTGTTTCTTGTAGTGAGTCGTTTCAAGGGATTGTATTTTCTTTGCCTTGTGTTTTTTGTGCTTAATTTGTAACTCACTTACATCTATTTGGCTTCATGACAAGGACAAGAATTTTATGTTTGGAGAAGTTACTTGTTGCGTTTGCAAAGTATATAAGCTACGATAATCCTAGCAATGGTAAAGTCGGTCTCCTCTACCTACTAGAGATGTTAATTGGGTAGTGCCATACCAGCCTAAGTACCTTTAGTTACATCATATTCATACCTTGTATTATAACCTATAACCTATAGCCTAAGTATATTTAGTTACGTCATATTCATACCTTGTATTGTAATCTGTTGCTTGTCCATATGTGTACCATGTTTGTTCTTGATATCATGCCACAATCACACTTGTCATTTTTTTTTTAACCTAAGTCTCTCGTTTTCAATATTTTGCTAGTATCATGCTTGTTTTGATATTGTGTTATTTTCGTTTCTAATTATGCTTGTTTTCAATAATGATATTTTCATGTCTAATCGTACTTATTAATAATATTACGCTATTAATGTGTCTAACCTTGTCCATTTTTCATATCACATATGATGTAGCACGCAAAGAGTGGTTTTTCGCGCGCTATGATCGATCTTGAAAATTGGCATTTTAGGTCGACTGAAAATCCTTTGTAAATGCTTTTAGGTCGACCAAAAAACCTCTCTAAAAATATAAAAGAATCAGTTGACCGAAAATGTGATTTTTGCAATTTTTTCAATCACCTATTTTTGCATTTTTTTTCTATATTTAGTTTTATTTTCCATATTATTTTAATATTTCAGATAAGGTTTCGTGTTTTAATAAGTTTTCTATAAATTGTAAGCCTTAGGGCACATTTGAAGATAATTGTTAAGAGTTTTTTTGATTTTAATAGAAATTATATAGAGAGTTTCTCTTTTCTTCCAATATTTTCGGTATTCTTGAGAGAATTAACAATTGTTTAAAACCTTTTTTTTGTTATTTGTGAGCAAATAATTAATTTTTTGAAAGATTTTTTCTCATCAGATGCTTCCGTTGCGTGATCAGAAAATACAATTGGAGTAATAGGTGGCTCAATTAACGGAGTAGGTGGCTACGTTATTTGTTCTGTAAAATTAACTCCAAAATTGTAACCAACATGACTCAAGGAGTAATGGTTCTAGAAATGATGAAGAGTACTATGAAATAGCCCCGCTATGTTGGCATAGGATTCATGTTCCTGCATAAGAGAATGAGAAACAAAATTACGACAAAGGAGTGCTTACTGGCATCCCTGAATTCCATAGGAATATGTAACCGAAAGAATTTCTGGTTTGGGTATATACCGTAAAAGAAGTTTTTGAGTTCAAAGGAATTTCTGAAAATAAAAAAATTTCATTGATCATGACAAGGCTTTATGAAAGAGCCACTGTATGGTGGCAGCAGTTGAAGGTGAGCGGTTGAAGATGACCAGGATTAGGTTGGAGAAATTAAAGATTGTAGAGAAGGACAAGATAAAGAACAAGATGTGTGAAAAGTTTCTGCCTTATAATTTTCGAAGGTTGATGTACCAAAAGTTGTAGAACTTACATTAAGGAACTTGCTCCGTAGATGATTATACAACTAAATTTTATCTATTGTTAGTGAGTAACAAGATTCAAGAGACGGATGATCAGTTGATGACAAGGTATGTTGGAGGTTTGCGGCCTCGAATCCAAGCCACTGTTAATTTGTTCGATCCAATCAATGTGTTTGCTGTGCACCAACGGGCACTTCAGGTGGAGAAACAAGCCTTAATGACGATCGGGTAGCACGTCTTTTGATAGTAATAATAGTAGTAGCAGCCAAATTGGAGTGAATAAAGGTAACACTTCCAATTAAAAGAGTCCTTCTAATACCACTTAGTCTATTAAAGCAACAACTAGTGGGATTAAATACTTTGGATATGGAGAAACCGGTCATAGGCAAGCAGAATATAAGAAATCTTGCCAGAGGGCTTTGTTCGGTAAACCTGGAGATGTGGAGGATGATGTAGAAATTGATAAGGAGCCAACTTTTGATGATTATGGTGACACAATAGAAGACAACTTGGTAGAAGGTGATACCAGACCGCTAGTAATGTTGTGACGCTCTTGTTTGACACCTCAGGTTATGGAAGAGGAAATGGAAAATTTAGGGCTGGTGACTGTGTTACAAGGAAAGGAGGCAACTGTTTGGGTAGCCATCCTAGATGAAACAAAGATTTTCATTAAAGATATGCTTCATATTTCAGAACTTCTAGTACAAGAAGTAAATGTTATCATGGTTGAAGAGGGTGAGGTAGAACTTGTTAATGAGGTAGTTCTTTCTTCTGCTTTCTCCATATTTGACCACGATGTTAAAGAAATTAATACAAAAGAAAATTTTGAATCAGATGATGTTGTGTTGGAATTTGATATAGAATAAGAAGTTGGTAGTGATTCTGAAAGCCAAATTGAGGAGATAGTTAGCCAAGTATTTTGTGGTCTTTAGAATAATAGAGAATGGTCTGTTTCTGATTCGATATATTTGCATTTGAGAAGCTTGCAAGTGAATTTCTTTAATAGTGTTAGTCCATTTATTATTCTCGTAGGAAAAGAAAAGGAAAGAAGCTTGAAAGGGACAAACGTGCTCAGTATTCTGCAACAACCAAGTTTGACTTAAAGTTTGAAATTGTTAGTATGTTTCATGAATATTTCGAACGTGCGGAAGATTCCCAAAGCTATGAACTACAACATCCAAAACATTATAAGATGGGCATGGAATTTGTAATAATTTTAAGATTATCTTGTTGCCACTGCAAATATAAGAAGAATTAAAGTGAAACTATTCTGCTAGAGTATATAACAAACATAAAAAGAAGAGGAAGAAGTTAATATCAGTTGACTGACCGATAGTTTACAGTTTTATTGACACGTCTTTGAAGCTAACAAGATATATTCGTACAACGAATATTTTCAATATCAAGTATCTAATTCTCTTTCGAGGAGATTTGTCGGATGAAGATATTGTTGTATGATACAACACGCAAAGAGTAGAAGCTTTTCGTGTATTATGACCGATTCTGAAAATTCTGAAAATTAACGTTTTCTATCAACCGAAAATACTTTGCAAATGCTCTTAGGTCAACCGAAAAAGCCCTCTACAAATGTAATTTTCTTTAGAAGATTTGATCGACCAAAAATGCATTTCTGGTCCACCGAAAATGCGATTCTATATTTTTTCAATTACCTATTTTTGTGTTTTTCTGTACTTAGTTATCTTTTTTTTTTAATATTTCTGATAAAGTTTCGTATTTTATTAAGTTTCCTATAAATCATAAGCCTTAGGGTACTTTTAAAGATAGTTATTAAGAGTTATTTTGAGTTTAATAAAAATTTTAGAGAGAGTTTCTCTTTTCTTCCCAAATTTTTGGTATTCTTGAGAGAATCAACAGTTGTTTGAAGTTATTTCTCTAGTATTTGTGAGTGAATCAACTAATTAAAGTAGGTTATTTTTCAATTTTCTAAAAGATTTTTCTCATCAAATACTTCCACTATATCAACATAATTTTCATGTTTAATTATTTTTGTTTTCAAACTATTATTGTTTTTTTGTGACACAATCATACTCGTTGATTTTTTTTTTTCAAGTTTGATTGTTTTACTATTACATGTTTACGTTAGTAAATTAGTCATTATTAATTATTATGTAATAAAAAGAAACTATTTGAAAAATTGAGATAACTTTTGTATAAAACAAGTCGAAATTGAAATATTACAAGTCTTTATGAGAAATAATAATCAATTTGAATTTCTATAATTTAAGTATATATATCCCAACTAAATTGGCTACTCAAACTATATTAATATATATATATATATCAAAAATTATGCTTGATATCTACTCAAATTATATTTTTCTTACTTAAATTTTTAAGGGGTTTTCTATTGAGGTGAGTTGTGCTCTTAGACCTTTAATATCATTGAACTCTTTGGCCCAAACTTATAAAATTTTGGATTTTTTCTTCAAAAAAAAAAATTAGAAATTTACATAATATTTATAGATATATATTATTTTTACCTAATTTTTTTTTTTAGTTTTTCTACTTATTTTTTTTTACATTTGTTGTATTAAAATTATGCCAAAAAATTTGTATAAGTTCAATTCTAGTATATTTTTTGTAAACTAGTTATACTTTCTTAATCATATTTGTCTTGTCTATTATCCATACTTGTCATACCATATGTTGTGCCTGTATAATATCAGACATATTTACTTATAGTTTCGTGCAGCTCAAACACAATATTACTAATCGTGTTTTGTTGGCTTATAATCATGTCGTGCTCATACAGGCCCATTAGTACTGGCCCACGTTGACAAAACTACTAGCTCGGTTTAAGCATCCCTTAATTTAGTGCGCAGATGAACAGCTTCATCAGGTTGTGATCGCTGAGGTGGAAACTGTGTATAGTAGAGAAAGAATTAGCGGTCTTTTTAGGACTCTTGAGCTGTTAGCCCAAACCACATTAGATGTAATTGGCTGTCAAGGATCACTACAAGAAATTAAGTTTTTACCCGTACAATTTTTACTTTCACATAAATTTTTGTGGGATAACTGTAATATGTACCTACGCATTTTTACACACAAATATTTGTTTTGGTAGTAGGGTTTACCTACATTTTTTATTTGGTGCTTTTTTCCCTACACATTTATGTGTAGGCATAGAGCTTTAACTATACCTGAGAAATAGGAGGTTTTCTCTCCAAAAATTTATTATTGACATGGTATTTGGCATGTTTTTCTCTACACATTTTATGTGTGCAAAATGAGTTTGACTCATAAAAAAATGAGAGATAATTATCTAATTTTTGACGTAGCATTTGGCGCCTCTTCTTATACGCATTTTATGGGCATGAAAAGACTTTACTTACACATGATTGGGAGGAAGTTTTCCCTTCCAAAATTAATTTTTGGCTTGCAAACTTTTGTTGACATGGTATTAGGCGCCTTTTTTTTCTACACATTTCATGTGTATGACAAGAGCTTTACCTACACACGAATGGAATGAGACTTTTCTCATTGTTGATGCCTTTTTCATGTGGCATTTTTTTCTACACATTTCATGTGGCATTTGATGCATTTTTCTTCTTACACATGAGTGAGAAGGAATTAATTTCTGATTGTCGATGTTGCATTTAGTGCCTTTTTCCCTACATATTTTATATATAAGATATAACTTCTTTTTCCTCTCCCTTTTATTCTTTCGTATTGTACACTTTGCTCTCCTTTTACTAATTACACCGCTCTGTATCTTCTTTGTATTCTCTAATTGCTTATTTGGTTTTCGCATGCCCTTATTTATGGCCATGCCCAGCTCTTGACCCTTGCCCTTCAGTTACTAAATCTTTGGATCTTCTTCTCAATTCAGAGATTGTGTT
This sequence comes from Parasponia andersonii, assembly GCA_002914805.1. NCBI lineage: Eukaryota > Viridiplantae > Streptophyta > Magnoliopsida > Rosales > Cannabaceae > Trema > Trema andersonii. The sequence goes on from JXTB01000126.1 coordinate 200,682, forward strand.
TTATGCCATTATTTCCTGAATCTTCAAGATACGTGATATTAGTAAGACTTGGATTCCCTTTTTTCTTTTCAAGATTTCCTTTTCTAGTTTCCTAAAGAGCAACATCTTTCACGTTCTCGTCCACATTTTCTTTTTCTTTCTCTTCCTATTCCTCTTTCTCTTTCTATGCCAGCTTTATGCTGATGAGGAGATTCGTTTCCTTTCGCAAATTTGTTATACTAAAGGATCTTTCACTTACAAGGCATCTTTATAATATTAAAAAGCATCTTCATATATATATATATATATATATATATATATATATATACCAATTTCAGTAGGTATTTTTTTTTACCTATGTATTAATTTGCCCAATGAAAATTTATCACACATTTTTTTATAGTAAAAAATAAAAGAGAAATAACATTACTAATGCATATCTTTTCATACACCTCATTATGACTGTTAGATCACTATTAAATGATAATTCAACAGCTAAAAAAAAATACATACGCATAAATAAAAAAAATATTTACTGAATTGACGTCCTATATATAATACCTATTGTACTAGCTCCCATATATAAATATGTGTCATTTTTTTTAAGTTTTGTGTTCATTTAGAATCCGATCATCCAAATCATTTGGGAAATAAATCTTTTTTGCTAAATGATCCGAAGGGCGTAGTAATTTAATCTCAGAAATACTTGCTTACATCTTTTCTCATTTGTTGAAAATACTACTATTTAGGGCGTCTTAAATTACTGCTCTAATTGCACTTGTGTGGATCTATTAGACAGTGTTGTACTCAATCGCTCCATGCCACACCTCATGATTTTATTCTCATATAGGTATAATCCATGACTATCTTCAATCCATTTTTCACCCCGAAACACACTATATCATTCAATGATATTTTTTTAAAAGTTCGACTGCAGTAAAAGTTGTTGTCTTAAACAGTGAAAGATAATCCGAAACTCTTTGCTTATTTGTTTTTGCATATTACGTTTTTCCTTTTTGAAAGTGAAAATATAATTTTGGGAGGGGGGGGGGGGGTAGGGGAAGATGTTAGTGGCAGAGTAGTTGATTGAGCTAGAAATATAGATCTTTGCCAAGGAGTAACCGTGCAGTGAGCCTATCTTAGACAAAGCTCATAACTTAACGAGAAGAAATCATGGTTTTAAGGATTCGGTATGCATGGCTAATAGTGATTTCCACCTTCTTTCATACATAATCTGTTCGATTTAAAAAAAGATTTTCGCAACGAAAGATTGGCCCATGAACATTCAAAAATTTTCTCAAAACAATTGACTATATGAGTGCATAGTATTAATTCATAGCAAATAGGAATATATAAAGAGAATAGATTTAATACCTCTTGTAGCCTATCGGTGGATCCTATTTTTACTGTCTTCTTAACTACGATCTTCCAATCCAAGCCTCAAGCACAACTGGATAAACGTGTGAGTGTTGCGTACAATTTCTTAAATTCACACTTTAGACTCTTACAATTTTCTCAACGCGTGATATTGCAACGGTTTGTTCTATAAAGAATAGGAAGACTCTCTTCTTTTTCTCAACACGTGAGATTGCAAGGGTTTGTTCTATAGAGAATATGAAGACTCTCTTCTTTTTCTCTGTAAGTTATGGAGGCTCCGTAGAAAATAATTAGTCTCTACTTATTTTTTTTTATCTACTAGGGTTTCCTTTATATATATATATTTATTTATTAAACTATTTAATAAATAATATATTAATGAAATTAATATGTATATATATATATATAACCTATAAAGAAACGTCACCCTACTTTTCTTTTCTTATATTAAACGTAAACTTTTATATATATATATATATATATCTATTTAATCTAATTAATTAATATATATATATTTAATCTAATTAATATATATATTTATATATAAACTAGCAGATAATTCACTTCTTCAAGAAAGAGTGTTTTACTTTTAGTCAGTTTCCCAATTTCTATTTATCTAGTTATCTAATAATTAGATATTTTTTAATTCAAAATTTATACAAATTAGGAAACTTATCTCTCCATAAATTTCAATTAATTAATTCAAAATTAATTAATTAATAACAATTATTAATTACATATAGATAAACTATTTATCTAGACAAAATGTGCAGTAACAGAAATAATGTAATATCCAGTACAATATTTGTAAGAGGTGAAATTGGGGACCTATGGACCTGTAATTCAAACTCCAATAAATTATGACAATTAATTAAACTCTTTAATTAATTTGTCTAATTTATTAATTCCAGTATTACTCCACTAAAAATCCGGAATTGCACTCTTGAAATTACAGAATTAATTTGCTCAGAAAATAGTGAGCAATCCATCGATTTAATCATTACATGTAGTTCAATCCTCTATAGACAATTCATAATTAGAGCTAGGTTATATTCCGTTTGCCTCTCCAATTACATCTTTATCTTTGTGTACTATTGATTCTCTAATGAACAATTAGTTTATAAATCTATTATAAATTGAGTACTCAAACTGTTCAAGTCCTGAATCAATACACAAGGGAATCATCTTTCTAGCTTCCTAATGGAAGGAATGGATTCCATATCTGTAAGTTACATTCCCAGCTACTCATCTTATCATGCTCCCAAGATACAAGTATTTCAATCTGTTTAAAAACAAACCTTTAACAAGTATGTCAAAGAATATAATGTTATAAATAGGAGTCTATAACTACTAAAGATTAAGATTGATCTACATATGATCATTTAGTGACATTATTTGAACTCTCAACAGTTAACGAAATTTATGTGAGATTCAAATCATGTCTGATCCAGTCTTATAGAATCAAATGTTATAAAGTACGTTCATTGTGATGTCAACACATCAATAGTCTGGATAAGACTATTATATTCTCAATGTTAATAGACCGTACTAATAATATTTAATTAAAGATCCCAAACTTTAATTAATTATTACGAACTATATTTAGTTTATTATCTATAAATTTAATCTTCATGTATATAACACTTATATACTAGATTTATGATCACATAAATAAATCAGAGATTTTCTGATATTTAATGACATACTAATTATGCATAAAGTCAAATAGAAAAATATCATTTTATTAATTCAACAAATATCCAAAATATACATGCTTTTAGGGCATAAACCCTAACAATCTCCCACTTGCCCTAAAGCAAGTGAGACATGTCTCTCAATCCTAAACCTTTAAGTGACTCTCAAAAGTCTTCGCTGGAAGCGTTTTTGTAAAAGGATCAGCAATGTTGTTTTCGGATGCTATCTTCATAACGACCACGTTTCCTCGATGTACTATCTCTCTAATCAGATGATACTTCCTCTCTTATGACTTCTTAGTTCTTTTGAATTCGCCACTGCTCCACTGTTGTCATAGTATAAAGTCAGTGGCTTATGCATATTTGGAACAACTTTCAAAATCAGCAAAGAACTTTCTGAGCCAAACTGCTTCTTTAGCTACATCACAAGCTGCTATGTATTCTGCTTCCATAGTAGAATATGCAGTGCTAGATTGTTTAACACTTCTCCAGACAACGGCTCCACCACCAAGAGTAAACACTAACTCAGACGTCGACTTTCGAGTATCTTTGTCTGATTGAAAATCAGAATCAGTCTAACCAGTAGGAATCTAGTCCTGACTTGAATAAACTATCATATAATTTCTTGTTCTCCTAAGATACTTGAGAATATGCTTTACTGCTATCCAGTGATCTAATCCTTGATTTGATTGAAAACGACTGACTATCCCTAATGTGTAGCATATGTCAGGCCTAGTACACAACATGGCGTACATAAGGCTGCCAACTACAGACGCATAAGGAACCCATCTCATATCCTCTTCGTCTTGAGGTGTCTTGGGACATTGCTCTTTAGAAAGGATAACTCTATGTCGAGAAGGTAACTATCCTTTCTTAGAGTTTTTTATCGAAAAACGAATGAGCACCTTATCAAAGTAAGATGCTTGAGACAGTGCTAAAAGTCTGTTCTTGCGATCTCGAATAATCTGGATCCCAAGCACATAACTTGCTTCTCTTAAATCTTTCATTTGGAATTGCTTAGCTAGCCACTTCTTTACATTAGATAATATTTCCATATTATTCCTAATAAGCAAAATATCATTTACATAAAGAACTAGGAAGACCGCTTTCTTGTCTTTGATGTACTTGTATAAATAAGGTTCATCAACATTTTGATCGAAACCATAAGATTTAATCATTTCATCAAATCTTAGATTCCATGATCTCGAAGCTTGCTTAAGTCCATAAATAGACCTAAGTAGCTTACAAACTTTCTGCTTTTGGCCTTTAGTTACAAAACCTTCTGGTTACCCCATATGGATGCTTTCTTCAAGAAAGCCATTCAAAAAAGCTGTCTTGATGTCCATTTGCCATATTTCATAGTCTATACATGCGGCAATGGATAAGAGGATATGTATGGATTTAAGTATGGCTATTGACGAGAAAGTCTCTTCATAATCAACTCCCTCTTTTTGGGTATAACCCTTTACCACTAACCTTGCTTTGAACATTTCAACTTTTCCATCTGCACCTCTTTTTCTTTTATATATCTATTTATATCCAATGGACCTAACATCTTTAGGTGGATCTATAAGTTCCCAGGTAGAATTAGAATACATAGATTCCATTTCTTAGTTCATGACCTCTTGCCATTTTTCCTTATCAGAATCTTCCATTGCATGCTTGTATATCAATGGGTCATCTTGGCTACTATCAGAAATAGCAATATGTGCTTCTCCAACTTCCCTGTAGCGAGCAGGTGGTCTAATAACCCTCCTAATACGTCGAGTTGCCAAGGTATTCTGATATGGAATAGTGGTCTCATAATTTTTTCGTTCAACAACTGTTGTTGGTTGTGGTCTGATCTGATCAGAAAGTAATTCCTCTAGTACAACTTTACTTCGAGGTTTGAAGTTTGTCATATAGTCATTTTAAAGAAAAGTGGCATTTGTCAATACAAATACTTTTTTGTCTTGAGGACTATAAAATAAACCTCCTATCGTGCTTTTTGGATAACCTACAAATAAACAAACCTCTGTATGTGGTTCTAACTTCCCAGTCTTTCCTTTCAGTACATGTGCTGGGCACCCCCATATACGAATATGACGCAAACTAAGTTTATGCCCATTTCATAACTCTAAAGGTGTCTCTTGGATAGACTTGGAAGGTACTACATTCAAAATGTGAACAATAGTTTGTAATGCATAACCCCAGAATAAGAGTGGTAGGGAAGAGTAGCTCATCATTGATCTAACCATATCAAACAACGTTCAATTTCTCCTTTCTGTAACACCATTCTGTTGTGGTGTTCCAGGTGCTGTGAGTTAAGATAGGAAGCCATTCTCTAGTAACTGATTCTTGAATTCATTATCAAGATATTCACCTCTTCGATCTGATCGAAGAGTTTTTAATGACTTACCTAATTACTTTTCAGCTTCTGCTGTGAATTCTTTGAACTTTTCAAAGGTTTCAGATTTTCTTTGCATTAGGTACACGTATGTATATCGTGAATAATCGTCAATAAATGTGATAAAATATTCGTAATCACCTCTTATTTGTACATTCAATAGACCACATACATCGCTATGTATAAGCTCAAGTGGTTCTTTAGCCCTTTCGCCCTTTACTAAGAAAGGTCTCTTAGTCATTTTTCCTTCCAAACAAGATTCACATACTGGTAGAGTGCCAAATTTTAGCTCTCTTAAAGGACCATTCTTTACAGGTCTGTTTTTCCTATCTAGATTGATATGCCCTAACCTAAGGTGCCAAAGATATATATCGTCATCTTGAGAAACTTTTTGCTTTTTAAGTTAGGGATATTCTACTTTAAACATTTCAGTATTAAGCAGTGATTGTTCGTCCGGCCTTAACATGTAAAGTCTATTCTCTATTTTTGCAGAACAAATATTTAAACCATTTCTAGAAATAATAATCTCATTATTAAGAAAA
>JXTB01000126.1:209348-238820 GCA_002914805.1 Parasponia andersonii
ATTAATTTATAAATCTATTATAAATTGAGTACTCAAACTGTTCAAGTCCTGAATCAATACACAAGTGAATCATCTTTCTAGCTTCCTAATGGAAGAAATGGATTCCATATCTGTAAGTTACATTCTCAACTACTCATCTCATCATGCTCCTAAGATATAAGTATTTCAATCTGTTAAAAAAAAAACTTTTAACAAGTATGTCAAAGAACATAATGTTATAAATAGGAGTCTATAACTACTAAAGATTAAGATTGATCTACATATGATTATCTAGTGACATTATTTGAACTCTCAACAGTTAACGGAATTTATATGAGATTCAGATCATGTTTGGTATAGTCCTATATGATAAAATTTTATAAAGTATCTTCATTGTGATGTCAACACATCAATAGTCCGGATAAGACTATTACATTCTCAATGTTAATGGACCATATTAATAATTTTTAATTAAAGATCTCAAACTTTAATTAATTATTATGGACTATATTTAATATATTATCCATGAATTTAATCCTCATGTATATAACACTTATATACTAAATTTATGGTCACATAAATAAACCACGGATTTTCTGATATTTAATGACATACTAATTATGCACAAAGTCAAATAGAAAAATGTCATTTTATTAATTCAACAAATATCCAAAATATACATGCTTTTAGGGCATAAACCCTAACAATCTCCCACTTGCCCTAAAGCAAGTGAGACATGTCTTTCAATCCTAAACCCTCCAAGTGACTCTCAAAAGTCTTCGCTAGAAGCGTTTTTGTAAAAAGATCAGCAATGTTGTATTCGGATGCTAGTTTCATAACGACCACGTCTCCTTGATATATTATCTCTCTAATCAAATGATACTTCCTCTCTATATGCTTTTCTCTCTTGTGACCAAATGTCCAACCCCAAATTTTAAGTTTTATAATTTATATTTTTGCCCACAATCTTAAGATTTCTAACATTTATGTCGGTAAATATTGAGTTATAGCTTATCTTTTTGTTAAAAATTCTTTCTTTATTTACTTTTACACTTTAATATAGTCTTCAAACTGCCTAAAATAAATTTCTCACATATTCAACCTATATTTTGTCAAAATTACACTTTTGACCTAAATACTCAAAGTTTTGAAATTTTAGTCCCTTCAATTTTTGAGCAAACATCTTTAATTTTGGAAAATATTTTTAATGGGTAAATATCTTTTTTTTTTTTTTAAGAATCTAAGTATAAATCATTAGGCGTGATTCATTTTCATGCATATTTTATTTTAGGGTATTACACTTAAAAATCTTCCACGTTTGTGTTTAGTCATTTTGATTTTATTATTATTATTTAGCCTTTATTATTGTAAAGTATTCATATTTAGAGACTTAAAAAATTGGTAAAATAAGTCTAAATAAAATATAAATTATATAATATCTAAAGTAGATTAAATATGTTATTACCCATTTATTCTTTTATAAAATTTATTTAAACACATAATAAGCAAGGTGATGGAATATTTACCTTCCAAGTTTGAATCTTCTTTCTTGAGGTATTTGGAAACTTTTTTATGTATTAATATATTACTAGAAATCAAAATACTAAAAATTGAATTTCTTATAATTTTAGAGCTAAAAAACTTAATAAACTTATGTCAATAGCAAAATCTTTCCTTCTTCTTCCTTAAGTCTCTACCACAAAACTAGGTGCTCTCTTCTCTTGATTACAGTTCTTAATTTCTAGAGTCTTTATAGGAAAGACAAGGAAGATGGATAAAATATTCTAGCTCTTGTGGGTTTGGAAGAGAAAGTGAGATAGAAAGATTTTTTTTTTTTAGAAAGGATAATTGAAAAAATAAAGATACTTTTTGTTAAGTAATTGGAATATTAAATATGGATTTCCAATTGCCAAATGAAGGATATATTTATAGGCCATCCGTAGAAGGTATCCAGTAATATACACTTTCACATTCTATCTAATAATTCAAGCACCATTATTATTAATTTTATCAATATATCTTCTTTTTCTACTCCATTACATTATCTCTTACTATATTTTTCACTCATCCACTACTTTTGTCTCTAATCCTTCTTCTTTTTCAATTATTTGGAATCCAATACTATTAGCTCCCAATGAAAATCTCTACTATATTATTTCTTTTCATAATTTTTGAATTATTTTGAAGACAAAAACTATTAATTAGTTTTGTCTATGTCTTCTACTTTGAATTATGGCTACTAATTTCTAAAGAACATTTCCGTTATCATTTTTCTTTTCCTGTCTTTTGAATTATTTTAGAGATAAAAGCTATTAATTAGTTTTGCCTATATTTTTCTTTTTTAGAATTACTAACAAACTTTATCCCTTTTCTTTTTCTATTCCACTAATTTATAGTTATTACCACCCTAAGATAAAACTTCACTAATCCTTATCTTTTTCTACAACTTATTTTTCACACTTAGATTGATTTGTCTACTTAATTCTTTGTATACAAATCCTAGCCATTCAAATTATGGCATTGTACTTATTTGGTGCAATCATTAACTTTAGGTTATAAAATTTAATAATTTTTAATGTGACATAAATATGTCACATTCTTAATTAGGTTATATTGATGTACATAATGTAATCTTTATAGAATTAATTTTCATTAAGGAAAACTAACTTAGAATTTTTAAATTAAAATAAGGAATAATTATGATTTTTTCATATAATAAAATTTAATATTAAAATAATACTACACATATAATTTTAAGTATTTATGAGCATAAATTTATCAAAATTCGACACTAAATCTATTAATAATAATTCTAATAAAGTTGTAAGTCTAGTTATTAACAGTAGGGAGATTCAACTCGAAACCTTGCCCATAATAGTACAGCTTTAGTTCCTCTGGTTTCCACCGTTTTATGTCACCTCACCATGCCTTGGAGCTACCTCCACTTGATTTGACTGCACAAGGCGAAATTCTAGTGTCAGTTGTGCGAATGCCAAAAAGCACTCTACGACTGTCTATCCAAACGAACCGTCAAATGAAACTTGATTTGACCACACAAAACCAAATTCTAGTGTCAATTGCGAATGTCAATTGGTAATCTACTATTGTCTAACCGGTCAAATGGAACTCATGTGAGTTCTAGGCAATCAAATGACTATAGAGTTGCAAAATCGTGTACTTGTACATATACATGTTATAAAAATCCTTTTTCCGTATATATTTTTACAAAAAGGCAGATTAAGAATATTGTTAACTTTTAGTGTCAATAATGTGCTCCAAGCAATGGTCATGCCCATTAACATAGAAATCAACATTATTTGCCTGAACAAATAGGGTACAATGAGTTTGGAGTGCAATCTAACAAAAATCTTCTCTAACAAGAAAAGAAAATAAGTTTAATTGTTAGCTTAGAAATCTCCATGCAAGGAATTATTTAAAGGAATTTCGTATATTAATACCTCAAGTATTGGGAGGAGCTGTGATACAAGCTCTTGTGTGATTCCATGGTGTCCAACGCTTTTGATTGTATGGTGACCAACCACAATTTTCCACATTGCAGTAGAATGCCTTAGTGTTGATTTCAAATTCTTCAAGAGCTTTGAGAGGTAATTCTTCCTTGGTAAAACACCTCTCCAGTCATATTTATGGTCTTTTGGGTGAGTGAAATAGTCATCTACAAATGGAGTGGTGTCCACAAAGAAAAAATCCAAAAATTCTGCCACAACAAAGATAATTGATGCCATAGCTGATTTCAGATTCCAAGGGCAGATATCATGGAACTTGTGTTGTGTTTTGTTTGATTTGCTTGTCAAGCTTATTGATGAAATATTTATCTCTATATGTGTGTATTTATATGCATGGGTGGGTGCAAATGATGATGTCATGCAAATATATGTTGGACTAAATTACACTGTGGGTTGAATAAAACTAGCAAAAATTTTACTCATTCCTCCACCTTTGTTTTTATTAGCAACCATACAATGCATATATAATTTGGTTAATTTATTTTTTTCCATCCTAATTTATTTATCAGATTATATACCAATTTGGAACATATTTACCTGCATGTAGAATAAATGACCTCAAGCAAAACCATCTTCTATCCCTTTTCCTGAGAGAAGGACTCAGTTGTGCTAATACATACCCACGATAGTCATGGTTCCCCAAAACTGCCAATATATAATTTGATTTCCATAAAAAGTGAGATGAAGGGGTTGTATTGACAACATTAGCCTGTCTATTGTATTGACAACAGTAGCCTGTCTAAGTACTTGTTATGCAAATTATTAATAATAGTTGTACGAAACTGCTAAGAAAACATTAAAAGAAATAAAATTAAGTTAATGAGAAGTTGTTACCATTTTACCGTTGCTTGTTCAAACTTGGGGCAGTGTAGATATTGGAAAATTATTCATAAAAGGCTGTGTCATTCACACCTGTCAAACCATCATCGTAAAAATTATCACCCGTGGAGATCACAAAGTCAATGTCCAGTTTCTCTCCAACTATGCCCATCGGCAATTGATATTATGGGTAATTAATTACATATACATACATATAAGGTAATGAGATGATGAAAAACTAATATATAAATAAATTAGTCCTATATAAGAAACTATTGATCATTAGGAATTGGCCCAATAAGTTAGGTAGCCAGTCTAAATATTCTAATATATATAGATATCATTGTATATACTTCAAAAATGTACATAAATCAATATCATATAATGTGTTTTATTCTTTGCGTTTATCCAAAGCTTAAAGCTCGTACTACAAGAAGACAAGCCTAATAAAATCAGTGGTCTATCAATAACCAACCTCTAATTATCTTATGTCTCAACCTATAAAATCGTCTGCCTTGTGTTCAGTGCGCAACACAAGTATATTTGTTTCCCATTCAAAATATTGTTAAGTGCAATCTTGCGTTAATGAGAATCTTGTTAGAATATTTGGATATAGTGATTGTTTAGGATTAAGTTTAGCTATAAACAAATGAAACTGTCCTAATATTTTATTGATCTAGTATGATTTGAGGAAGATATTGTATGTATGTGATGGACTAAACTATTTTAGTACCTAACAATCAATGTTGTGGTTATAAGAGTCATATATTCTTGACTTCTTGCCTTGGTTATTGTTATTATTTCTGTGACTAATTGGTAGTGACTAATTACTAATTCTGGGCCATCATTTCCAATCTCTTGTATCGAGGTCTTGTAACTATCAGTGAGTCATCTTGTAATTCTATACCTCCTTGTATACATCTTTATCACATGTTTTGATGTGACATTGATAGGTGCAAAAAGTACATTACACATTCCTTGATCTACCTACTAATTTGCTTAGTACTTATAAACTGTGTGCTCAAGGGTTCACTCTCCTCTTGATCATTATTCCTTCCCATTTTACCTATACTCTCTATTGTACTTGAATTTCGAAACAAAATTCTTTTAAAGTAGGAAAGATGTAAAAACTCAAAATTTTAAAGGATATTTTTATACTTTTACCTAAAATAAATAAATGATGACATATTATTTTTCTCTCTCTCTCGTTAAAGGCTAAAAATCTGATTTCTCCGTGAAGCTCTATCGATGGCCTTTCGGCCAGTTTTAGACTGTGCCACCACCCCAAGAAGGAAGGCCAACTCTAGACAAAGCTTTTGCTAGAGTTCCACCGCTACTTGCCACCTAGATTGCTGAAAAATTATGAAAGTAACTGCAGATAGATTTGGTCGCCGGTGCCAATTCCAGCGACACTAGACTCCAAAACTGGTGGCTTTCAATTTGTCTCATTGTGAGCTTTCTAGTGCTGTATATATCTTGATTCAATATTGTCTAGATTAGATTTTTCCATTTTAGCTAGTTTTGAGCCATTTAGCTTTATGTTGTGATATTTTAATCTGACCGTTAGATCATCAAACGAACCTCATATTTGTAATGTACTCGTGAAAACCTGAATTTTAATATATACATATATATTGACTTTGTTTGGTAACTATCATAAAAAAATGAAATCTGACGGCTCAAATTTGTCTAGTTTTACATGCCACAGTATCGGGTATCGACCTGAGCTGGAATTAGTTAAGTCATATATCTAATCTAGCTAATTTGAATGCTAAGAATTCAGTGAAAATGTTCGTTTCTCCATTCGAGGCTCCATTGGAAAATCAAATTTTCAAACCAAACGATCAAGGATTCAAAAATGACTCCTAACTTTCCGAACGACTGCCAAATAACATCAAACATTCTCAATAGCATCGTAGCGCTATCTAATGACTCGATTGGGGTAGAAGTTCAATTTCCTACTTTTATGCTTGATTTGATTTATAATTATATTATAATTGATTTATGAAAAATCATAAATTTTATGATGAATGGTAAATTATTAAAACAAATTAGATTATAGTGGGATTGGACTGTGTGAAATTTTATACATATTTATAAATTTTGATTATGAAATAATACAGCGGTGTGCTGCCCATGTTACAGTATATTCTAGAATAATGCCAAGTGGGATTTTAAAGTATGATCTGATTAATTCATTGATGTTAAGGTCATTTTAAACTGTTAAATATTGTACATACCATAAAATCACGCATGATATATCTTAGGCATCACGGTGTTTAGTATGCGACCAGTATCCCCGCAGGAGGTCTTCTGATTGCCCCCACACTTGGTAGACATAGGCATTCAATTGCCCCTCTAGTTCAGTAGGAATAGACACGTGGGTATCCCTCCAGTCTTTTAGGATAGGTATCAAGTAGAGAGTACTTAGTATACATAGTATGAGTTACTTTGGTTCATGGTGAGAGGATGTGAGCTCAATGGATGGGATGATTTATGATACATACAATTATGTGGATTTGGTTTTGGTTTTGAATATGTGATTATTCTAGTTTTCAATTATTTTATAAACTCGATTTATAAATAGATTTTGGAAAAGGTATTAACCATACAGGTTTGGTAAAAATTGCATCCATTTAAAAAAATAATTGAATTTTTACTGAGCATGTGAATGCTCACCCCCTAATTGTCGTGGTAGTGACAAGCAATTTGACTTGTATCTGTAGTCATGTTTCTAGTCCCTGATGGATGTCTATATCCTATTTTTGTTTTCTTTTCTCATTCATATGTTTAGTCTAGTTTATTATTCTTTTAAAGTTTAAGTTTATGCTTTATCGAGAAATTGAAAGTAGTGAGAGCATTCGTAATTTTGAAATTTACTTACTTTTGAGGACTAAAACTTAAAAATTCTAAGTACTTAATTTTCTAAAATTTTAGAAATTACTGTTTATTATTGTTTCAACTTAAAATTACTAAAAACTACTATCTTAGATTTCTGGCCGTGACATTTCTCAACTAAAATCACACTCACACACATGTACATGCATATACATATGTGGCCTAAGATGTTTATTTGTGTACATAAATTAACCTAGCTAGTATGTCCTGAAAATTTGATGTCAATGAATTGTCTAAAAAATGTCTAGGTATATTTTTCCCTGCTAATAATAATCAAAAAGCATACGTGAGTTGGAGTCTTGTAGATATTTATTAATAACGATGTTTTGTCAACTTTGACAATAGGATATGGCATCATGCTTCTAAAGGAGGCGAGTACGCGAACATGAACTTTTGGATTGTGCATGGAATTATGATATTTAGACATTTTACCCTCCTCATAAATGAAGATTGTTCCGCAGAACTCTAAGCATGATTAAAGTGAATCGTGACATATTAATTTGGTTTTTAATCATATATATGTATGCAGTTATACACTTTAACATTGTTGAATGCATATGCATGCAATTTTTTACCCAACCACATATATGATCATTAAAAGATAACTACTCAGACTAAAAAGAATCGTACCATATTCTATCGAATAATTTACTTTTCAATAATATTTAAATCAATATAAAATAGGTACGTAGGAAGTGAAAAATGTAAGCATAGGATATAGCAAAAAAGGCGATTCCTAAAAAATATTATGGCTTACTTGAGAAAGTTTCGACTTCTGATGGCTCCGATATGAGAACGGCAACCTCAGAAGAAAAAGGTTTTGTTATTTTAATGATGAGACTTTGTAAAAACCCGGAATTTTGAGGGTAATTTGGACATTTTACCAATTTTTCGGATAAAATATTGTGGAGACTAATTTGCAAAAATTTTGTTCAGGGGGACTAAATTACAAATTTCGGGGGACTAAATTGATAGAGATTTGAAATTTTGGGGACTTATGTATAATTTTTGAAAAATTGTACAGCCCTATAAGGTTGGGCCACGTGGCCCTGCTCAATCAATCCCCTCTCTTCTTCTCTCTCTCTCTCTCTCCCTGAAAATCTCTTTCTCTCTCCTCTCTCGGATCTCTTGGCCGCACCACTGCCGGACTGCTGCCCAGCCACCGTCCGGGCCGCCCACCGACAGGCGTCGACTCGCCGAGCTGTCGCGAACCTCTGCCGCCCCTCGCCGCTTGCTGCCACCGTCTGTGTCACCGGGAAAAGCCATAGAAGCCGATTTGAGCTTTTCCGGTTTTTCCGTCACCGGCGACGATTCTGGCCATCATTCGGCCTCAAACTAGTCCCGTTGGATTCGTATCGTCGCAAGGATCATCAATGTATATATATCTTAACTTTATTTTGCCCGGATTGAAAATTGCCATTTTTGATCATTTCGAGTTTATGGTTGTTGTTCTCGATCCAGCCGTCGGATTGTGTTTTTGATTGCATTTTTGGAATGTACTCGGAAAATGGAGAAGTTTGATATATATATTGTGTAGTTTGGTGATCGGCACAAAAATTAGATTCGTACCGTCGCAAGGATCATCAAAGTATATATATCTTAACTCCATTTTGCCTGTATTGAAAGTTGCCATTTTTGGTCATTTCAAGTTTATGGTTGTTGTTCTTGATCCGGCCGTTGGATTGTGTTTTTGATTGCATTTTTGGAATGTACTCGAAAAATGGAGAAGTTTGATATATATATATATATATATATATATATATTGTGCAGTTTGGTGATCGGCACAAAAATCGAGATCGGACGGTCAAGATTTTATCTCGTTTTGCGTGCCACCGGTCCGGTGTGGATCCGGACCCGAATTGGACAAGTTATATGTCTAACCTAGCTATTTTGGGTGCTAGGAATTCAGTGAAGAAGTCCATTTGTGGAATTGAAGCTCAGGTGAGAAAGTTGGTTTTTCGCACGAGGATGATCGAGGGCTTGGAATTGGTTCCCGACCCTCTGGGCGATCGTCAACGACACCTTGAAGACTCAATAGCATGGTGTCACTATTCTGTTGAGGTAGGGGTTTAGTTACCTTCGTTTTATACCGTTTTTGAGTTAAAACATATTTTCTGCAGCATATAAGAACAAGTGTATTTTTAATGATTTGAATTATATGTGATGGAATCTGGTTATACGATATATACTGTACTGCTCTGGAAATTTGCTGTGTGCAGATTATTTTGGGTATATCAAAAATAGGGCTGTTATGCTACCCGTTTTTCTATAAAACCCTATTGTGCATGTTTTACTGAAAAAGCAGAGTACAGTAGTTTTTACACTTCAGTTCTGTATTGCACGTGTCATAGGATCATACATGAGCACCGTGTTAGCATGGTGGGTTTTACAGTGTGGCGCTGCGTGCCCCACCGTCGGTGAAAGTCCGTAAACTTGCGCGAGGTCTTGTTACTTCTGATTACCTCCCTATTTGGCAGGTGTAGGCAATTCGATTGTCCTTCCAAGTTTGGTAGGCGACACATGGGTGTCCCCTCCGGGTATAGGCTTAGGTATCAGGCAGGCTGTTACACTTAGTGCCATCATCCTGGGTTTCCACATATGAGAGGATGTGAGCTCATGGATATGGGTTGATTTGTGTCATGTGCAAATGGAGTGATAGTTTTGATTACACTGTTATATATATATTGGCTCCCGGTCTGGATTATATATATATAAGTGTGTGTATGTTTTGGATTTGAACTGACCATGCAGGAGATTCCCATCAGTGAACTGTTTTTCCCTGAGGTAACTATTTTCCTTTTGGATATTGTATACTCACCCCCCTTACCTTTCTCCTCAGGTGGTGTCCAGTGCGATCATGGTAATCAAGAGGAGTAAGAGGTCATCCTGATTGCAGTTCGTCTCTTGGTAATGCTAGGAGTTTGTTGTCGTAGTCTTTGGACTATTTGGATTTTGTGTTAGCATTGAACCAAGATTACTGCTTTCTATTTTGTCTGCAAACTTATGTACGCCATTCTGGTATTTGACTTCTGTTGTGGATGATGATGATGCTGGGTTTTGTAATTAATTTCATGTTTTTAAGTAATTGTTCAATTTATGTTTGGAGGTGTATACGAACTGTGGGAGTGGTTCACGAGATGGAATTCTGATTATTTTATTTAAATGGACCATTTTTATAAAAACTAGAACTTTTGACACTTTTCAAATAAATTAAGGAATTTCCTATTTTTGTGAAATTTCCCTTCTGCCACTAGCTCAGATTTTGGGTCGTGACAGACTTAATTTGAGTACCGTAATTAGACTTTGATTAGTGTCGCGGGACTTCCACAGATAAACCTACTAGCTAGTCATTAATTTAAAAGATGGTGACAATTTTAAATATCTGTAAATACGTGGTAAAGAAATTTCAATTTCTAATGGATTAATTATATTCATATGCCCGGTTTCTCTAAACTCTACGCTCCTTTCAGAAATGCGTCTACAAGTCCAAACTACAACAATTAGTAATCTTATGAAAATGGAACATCAATGAATATCAAATTATAGTAATTGAAACAATATTGGAAATCCTTATTCCTGAACCAAAAAAAAAAAAAAGAAAAAAAAAGGAAATGAAATCTCGTGAAAACTCTAAAAATTAATTATTAAGTACCAAACAGGAAATTAATAGTAATATTTACTTAATTTGTGTGGAAAATCGGAAAATATTGATTATTTCAATAGATATAAATAAGATGTCAAGACAATATATCATTTCAGATATATAATACCGGTACGCAAATATGATTGAACTAGACATAAATTAACGTATACATACAATGAAATGTTCTAAGCAAAAAACAAAAGCAAAAAATATATGTAAAATGAAATGATATTTAATTGAAAAATAAAATTAAGGATGTTATTTTGGACCTGAAGAGCTACTTCGGATTGGTTGTAGAGTCCTCGTCGTCCCCAGTCGCCGACAACCAAGAAGCTGAGAGACCTATCAGCCTTAGCTGGGTGTCGGAGACACTGAAGCTCAGCACTAACAGAACTAAGCAGGCAAATTGAAAGAGTAACACCAAAAAGAAAGAAGAAAACAAAGGTTTTATTATTTTGATCATAAG
The DNA here is from genome assembly GCA_002914805.1 of Parasponia andersonii. Classification (NCBI taxonomy): domain Eukaryota; kingdom Viridiplantae; phylum Streptophyta; class Magnoliopsida; order Rosales; family Cannabaceae; genus Trema; species Trema andersonii. The sequence goes on from JXTB01000126.1 coordinate 220,678, forward strand.
AAGATATAGAAGCCATGGATGTGTTATTGTATATCTGTAAAAGAAAGAGGAGAGAATTTAAATTAATTAATATGACGGCGAGACTAGTGAGTTTCCAGGAAGCCGTGTTGAAGGGAGTGTAAAATCCCTAAATTTTTGCAAGGGTAAAATGGTCTTTTGGCACAATTTTTATATAATAATAATAATAATAATACTCTACATTAGGTAATCGGACTTACGGCTCATTTTTAGGTAGTTCGGATTTACGGTTGATCCACTAAAATACCTCTATTAGAAATAAAATAAGCTTTATTATTCACTCAAGTATTTTTAGAAGATAAAATTCTCAACTTCACTCTTCAAGCTCACTTACTCACTAGAAGCTATGTTTCTTTCTCTCTTCTCTTCACTCTTAGAAACTTTGCTTCTTATTGGATACTTAGAACTCAAATGGGGAGGGGTATTTAGACTACATGAGAAACAATGAGAACTACACAAATAAACAATTACAAAAATTCTTAAGCCACATATATTTTCTTCTAAACACTTCTAATAATAATCTAAGTAATCAAATAATTCACATACTCAAAATTAATATATAGCTAACACTAAAAGATTTTAGATGAAAGGTTTCTTCAATTTGGACTTGGACTTCTTCTTTTATGAGCTTTGTACTTGGGCTAATTCCAACTTATTGAGTCTCATGTTGATGGGTCTAGAACACTTCTTATAGGCTTAAACAAGTTTATTTTTAATACCTCCCTTAAACTTATTTTATAATACCAAGCAAGTTTCTTAATCTTACAAAGTCTTCAAACTTGAGTGGTTTGGTGAAAATATCACACAATTTGATCATGTGATCTCATATACTCCAATTGTATGTCTTTGTTTGCAACACATTCTCTTATATAATGATAGCAAGTGTTGATATGCTTGTTTCGGTTATAAAAGATTGGATTTTTAGCCAAAGCTATTGCTAACTTATTGGCGATACAAATCTCTATTGGCTCCTTTTGAGGCATGTTTAACTTTTTCAACAATCTTCTTAGCCAGGTTGTATGATTAACAAATGATATAGTAGCTACGTACTCAGCTTCGCATGTTGAAAGGGTGACAATCGATTGTTTTTTAGATACCCAGGTGAAGATGGTTTCTCTCATGAAAAACACAAAACCAGTTGTGCTTTTTTGATCATCAGTATTTTCGGCCCAATCACTATCACTGTAACCAGCGAGTTTGTAATCATTAGAAACTGAATAGAACAAGCCAAGATTGATTGTACTTTTTAGGTAACAGAGAATTCTCTTTACAGTTTTGAAGTGAGTAGTTGTTGGAGTTTCCATGTAATGACTCACTAGTCCAGTTGCATAAAGAATGTCAGGCCTTGTATATGTCAGGTACTGCAGGCATCCAACAAGGCTCTTGAAGAGTATTGGATCCACCTTTTCTGCTTCATCATCTTTGAATAATTTTATTTCACACTCCACTGGTGTACTTATCGGCTTGCAATCATCCATATTGAACTTCTTCAGGATCTCTTCTGTATAGTTTTCTTGAGAGATAAAGATACCTTCTTCCTTTTGCTTGACTTCTATGCTGAGGTAGTATGCCATAAGTCCGATGTCTGTCATTTCAAACTCATGTGTCATTACTCTCTTGAATTCATCAAACATCCTTGGATTGCTTCTAGTGAATATGAGATCTTCCACGTACAAGCATACGACTAGAATGTCTCCATCTTTAGTCTTAACATAGAGAGCATGTTCATAAGGGTACTTAATGAATCCATTCTCTTGGAAATATTTGTCAATTCGGCTGTTCTATGCTCTTGGAACTTGTTTTAGACCATAAAGAGCCTTCTTCAGTTTCAAAACCTTATCTTTATGCCCTTTTAACTCATAACCCAATGGTCGTTCGATATAAACTTCTTCTTCAAGAACTCCATTTAGAAATACAGGCTTTACATCCACCTGATGAGTCTTCCATTTGTTCTGAGCAACAAGAGAAATAATTAGTCTTATAGTTTCTAATCGTGCAACAGGAGTGAATACCTCGTCGTAGTCAATGTCAGTTCTTTGACTATAGCCTTTCGTGACTAGCCTTGCTTTGTATCTTTCTACCTCTCCATTGGCATTCTTCTTCACCTTGTACACCTATTTTACACTGATAAATTTATGACCTTTAGGAAGAATGGATAGTTCCCAAGTGTCATTCTTCTCTATGGTTTTGGTTTCTTCATCCATCGCATTCCTCCATTTTTCATCTTGTACAGCCTCTTGGAAGTTCACCGATTCATAATCAGCAAATAGGCAAAATAGAGTGAGGTTTTCGAGTCTATCGGTTACCTCATATAGATCTTCAAGACTTCTTGTACGTTCTTCATACCTTTCAGTTAAGAAAGATGGAGGTAAACCTTTATGAGTAGATAATGTTAGTGAAGAAGGTGGAGTAATAGCCTCCTGATGGACTTCTCTTGCTTGCTCTACGCGTGTTTCTATATCTTCAAATTGTGGAAAGAAATTGTAGTAATTTGTTTGAGAACCAAAGTCCCATTCAAATTTTTTATTGAATATTACATCTCGACTGATGATTACTTTCCATTATTAGGATTGTATAACTTATATCCTTTGGAGTTAGTGTCGTAACCGATGAAAACGAACTTCTCGCTTTTATCATCAAGCTTGGTTCTATGTTCATCTGGCACATGCACATGGGCTATGCTTCCAAAGACTCTCAAATGGGATATCACTGGCTTCCTTCTGCTCCATGCTTCTTGTGGTGTCTTTCCCCACACACTTTTTATTGGAGATCGATTGAACAAGTAAACTGCACATGCAACAGCTTCTGCCCAAAACTCTTTGGGTAATCTTTTACTTTTCAGTATGCTTTGAGCTATGTTGAGGATGGTCTGGTTCTTCCTTTCTGCCACACCATTCTATTGAGGGGATCTTGGAACAGTTAAAGATTGTTGAATTCCATTTGCTTCGTAGAATTCTTGGAACTCTTTTGAAGTAAATTCTCCTCATCTATCAGATCTTATGGCTTTGATCTGAAGACCACTTTCCTTCTCTACAGTAGCCTTGAACTTTTTGAAAGCTTCAAAGACTTCTGATTTTTACTTCAAGAAATAAACCTAAGTCTTTCTTGAGAAATTATCAATAAAGAGCAAGAAGTAATTACTCTTACTAAAAGAACTTGGTTTGATAGGACTGTACACATCTATATGCACTTGTTCTAGTGGCTTCTCGGCTCTTGAATTCGGCTCTTTTGGAAAGCTTTTCATGAATTACTTCCTGAGTAAGCATCCTTCACAAAGATGATCAGGATGATTGATGCATGGCAAGTCTCTTATCATTTCTTTCTTGGATAGTAGCTCCAGTCCTCCAAAGTTGAGATGCCCAAATCTTAAATGCCATAGCCTTGATGAATCCTTGTAACATGCTTTGAGTCATTTTGCCATATCATTTTGAATATTCAATAATAACATTCTGTTTCTTGATATAGGCACATTGGCAATCACGTTCATGTTATTATCTCTTATAGAAAGACTATAATCTTTCAAGTGAATATCATAGCCTCTCTCTAAGAGTTGTTCCAAACTCAAAATATTTGTTTTTATTGTGGGTATATAATAGATATTTGAAATAAATTGGTGCCCCCCATTTTTCAAGCAGATAAGAATTTTATCTTTTCCTTTTATCGTTACTTTTGAATCATCACCGAAAGAAATATTCCCACTGATTGATTCATCAAGCTCTACAAATATTGATCGATGCCCACACATATGATTGCTAGCACTGGTGTTAAGATACCATGTGTTGTCTTGTCCTCCGTTGTTGTCGTTATATACTAGTAGTACAGTGCCATTCTCTTCCCTTTTCTCTTCAACATAATTGACTTTCTCTTTAATTCTGCTATTGGGTGCTCTATATTCTCTAGCATAATGGTCAAACTTGTGACAATTGAAATATTCAACTTGAGACTTCTCAGGCCTTGAGTTCATTCGACCTCTACCACGATCTCTTGTAGAGCTTTCTTCTCTTTAGAAATTGCTGATCTGATAATTATGGTCGTTGTTGGAATTCCAACCTCGTCCTTGACCTTGACCTATACCATGTCCTCGTTCTCGGACTTGTCCTCTACCACGACCATGTTGACTTTTTTCGCTACATTGGCTACCTTCTTTCTTTGTAAGTTGTGTCTTGAGAAGCTGCTCCTTAAAATTTGGCTTCTTCTTTTTCTTTTCCTCATGAGCTTGTAAAGAACCCAAGAGTTGTTCTATCGTTATGGCTCCCAAATTTTTAGTTTTTTCGATAACAGTATTATTATTTTCAAACTTTGGATTTAATGATCGAAGAATCTTTTCCACCATCGTAACATTTTCAAGTTTCTCACCATTTCGCTTAATTTGATTCGAAATGGTTAAAACTCTTGAAAAGTAGTCAGAAACTGACTCAGTCTTTGTCATATGTAGTAAATCAAACTTTTCTCTTAGAATTTGAAGATGGACCATTTTAACCTTTTCATCTCCCTTCTATGAAATTTGAAGTTTTGCCCATGCTTCCTTAGCGGAGGTTGCACTTGAGATTTTCTCAAACCCGTCGTCATCTAAGGCCTGGTAGATGAGGTAGAGAGCTTTTTTTTGTCTCTTTTTCTTGAATCTTTTAAACTATCATTCTGTGTTGAGGATAATATTGCCTCATCTCTTGGCTCTTCGTAGCATTTCTCTACTACTTCCTAAATATCATGTGCTTCAAGGAAAACTTTCATTTTGATAGTCCAATTATCAAAGTTGCTGCCTAGAAGTGGTGGAACTTGAAGAGATGCTAAACTGTCGGTACCCATAACTCTTAACAGAGTAAGCTTTTGGAAATTTTGACTACACTGATTCATGTGGAACGTCGAAAAACCTTAAAATTGACTTATATATCGACTAGTCAGAGTCAACACTCAGTCAACGGTGGTCAACAGTCGGGTCAATGGCGCAGTCATCGGCTCTGATGGCATAGTCAATGGCGTTGTCCAATGGCTCTTATGGCTTAGTCAACGGCTCTAATGGCTTGGTCAATGGCTATGACAGCTTGGTCAAACAGCTCTGACTCGGCTTAACTCGGTGAGTTAACTTTATTATGACAGCAAATTTTCGACAACTCATTCAAACTCGTTCGGACTCCGATTGGACTGACTTTTAGAGCATCATTTTTTTTTTGTCGAGCTCTTCGATTTGATATATAATAGTAATATATTTGGAATAAATAGATAATACTCTCAATCTCAAGAATTTTTTTCTCATGTGGAAGATCAGTCAAAGCTACAATCACAAAACATATTTAGAATTTCATGAGAACTCACAACCTCGTTTTGATATCACTTTGTTGGAAATAAAACAAGTTTTATTATTCACTCAAGTATTTTTATAAGAGAAAGTTCTCAACTTCACTCTCCAAGCTCACTCACTCACTAGAAGCTATGCTTCTTTCTCTCTTCTCTTCACTCTTAGAAGCTTTGCTTCTTACTTGATGCTTAGAACTCAAATGGGGAGGGGTATTTATACAACATGAGAAATAATAAGAACCACACAAATAAATAATTACAAAAAACCTTAAGCCATACATATTTCACTACAAGAAAATCAACTTTTCCCGACAGACTAAGATTAGTTCGTCGGGGAAAGTTACATTTACCGACGGTTTAACCTAATCCCATCTACAAATAATGGCCTAAAAAATTAACTTTTGGGATCTTTATACCGATGGGCTACTCGTGCATGATTAACTTTTCGTCGGTAAAAAGTATGTGGAAAAAGACCCGGGTTTTTTCCCGCGAATATTAATTTTTGGGCGCCAATATTTTTTTACCCCAAAGAGAGATATTTTATAAAAGTACATTTACCGACAAGTTTGTGTTGTCCGTCGGTGAAAGTGTCTTCCTTTAAAGTTAAAACACGGTCGTTTTTATATAGTCATATTTTTTAAAAAACATTCACTGGCAGAAAATATTCACCAGTTGGTAAATCACTACAAGAAAGTAGAATTTCACTGATGGGCTATGTAAAACTCGTCGGTAAATTTTTATAACAAAACCCTATTCCCATATTTCCCTTAGTCTCATTTCAGCTGCAGTCCCTATTTTCCCCTTTCTCTCATCGCTCACAGCCTCTCTCTCTCTCTCTCTCTCTCTCTCTCTCTCTCTCTCTCTCTCTCTCCCTCTCTCTCTCTCTCTCTTTTGCTGCCCATTTCTCTCTCTTCTGCCACTCTTCTCTCACCGTCACTCCTTCCTTACTGTCCTTCTCTCTTTCGTCGCCCTCTCTCTTTTTCCCTCGGTTCCTCTCTTTTGCTTGGTCTTTTGGGCTCGTGGTCTCCTTTTCTCAGTAATCTTGTGGTTTGAAAGGTAAGTGCTTCTGAAACTGATTTTGTGTATTTATTTATTTTTTAATTTTAATTTTTGAAATTTTTTTTCTATGGGAATTTTGGGTTCGATGGATTTGTTGTTATATGCATTGATCAAGACTCTATTCAAGTGTTAGTAATGAGGGGGTTTGCGAAATTTTCTTCTTTCATAAAATGGTTTTTTTTTTTTTAAAAAAAAAATCTTCTGAATATTGAATTTGAGACTTAGAGCCTTGAGATGTTAAAATGTGGGAATCATTTTAAGTGACACATTTATACGTTTTCTGTAATTACATATTGCTCTTCTTCGAGTTTGAGTTGTCGGGTCGTTGATCTGAATTAGAAATATCGGCCCGTTTGGTATCAGATTCAGATCCACTTTTTTTAAACTCAAAAACTTTGAAAACTTTGAGTTGTTGGGTCCAATAAATACTTGTTTGTTTGGTGGGCTTATATCACGAAACTGTTTTTGTACTTCTGAAACTGGTTCTGAGTGCGATTTCTATTTCCTGTTTCGATTTCCTGTTTTGCATGTTTACATCTTTTTTCATGGCATATGTTTCTCATTGACATAGTTATTATTTGGCTAACAATCTCTCGAGTCTCACATATAAGCATGAGCCAGTAGCAGTAGGAAGGTCTCATATGACATAACATGCACGCATATATTTACTTATGTTATCATGATGAGTTAGTTGGCAGTTAACAAATCACCATGATGAGTACTTATTAAAGTTACTGATGCTGACTCAGAGCTAACTAGACCAGCAAAAGTTTATAGTTAGTTATTAGAATTCGTTAGTATGAATTATGTAAAAATGTTATAACAGATTTCAATTAGTTACAACTAATTGATATTACACGCTCCTTTGGCCATTATTTTTTAGACTTTCCTTATTCTTACCCGTTACCTTATAAAAATAACAACGTGACAATACTATTGACTATGGATTGATGATCTTTTCTTCTTCATCCGTTAAATTGCTTGGGACAAAACACACACGCACATATATATATATATTCTAATAATTAAAGCCATGTATGTATGTGGTCCATGTGATAAATTTTTCTTCAGTTTCTTAATTAGTTTCTACCTACTCTGCATATAATGGTAAGCAAGCATCTCTAGAATATTGGAAATTGCTGGTATAAAAAGTAAATTATCTCAGTTATTTAATTCTTGTATCTATTATTATTTTGTTTTATAAAAGATATGTATTATAGTCGGTTCAAACACGTTATATCGTTCTAGATTTCAAAAGAAATTGGAAAAAGTTGCATGACACCTTAATTTATGTCAGAATTATAGTTAAATAAAACCTTTAAACACATTAAAATCCAAAAGAAATAACACAACCACTCTTTCCAGTAGTCAATTTTTTATTAAAAAAAAATTAAAAAAGCTTTACCATGAAATAATCATAAATTCTACTAAGCATAGTTTTGCTCGTTTACCTAATATTGGGAACTTTGGATCTTATTTGCCAAATGCTATATATTGATTCTTGAAAATAATGTCTTCTTATGCTACCCTAAACTTTGAATTACAGTACATTGAAGTTTGAATTCATTTCAGGTCAGGGCTAAATATATTTGATTCGATTTACCATCTTAAGTAGTCCATTTAGTTTTTAGATATGCCCATTTTCACAATAGTATCTCTTCGTTGAGCATATTGGACCCTTAATTGAGAAAATGTTTATGTATCACACGAAAAAAAAAATAATCATGATATATGTCCAATGTGGGGTTTTGGGTTTGGACGTATGAGTTATGCTTTCTATTTTTACTCACTAGTATCTATTGATTGTTGTGCATGTTGGATAGTATACTTACTTTTATATTTGTTTGGTTGATCTTTTTTTCCAGTTTTTATTGTTATCTATATATTTTAGTTTTATATCTAATTTGTATTATAATGTAAGTGATTTTGTTGTGGAAATGTGCACACACTTGGCTACAAGTGTTGTGTGTGCACAAATATGTACACACTTGGTATTAAGTACCGAGTGTGCACACTTAGTGTGCACACCTCTTGGTACTCGGTGCCATGTGTACAGCTTGTTAAACATAATTTTTGGAACATGTGTTCATCATTTTAGTACACCAAAATGTGTAATAAAATATTGAACACCAAAAAAAGAAGGGGAAATTTGTACCGTCTTTTGGAGGATCCTTAGTAGTTAGGATCCCCTAAAAGCGGTACAAGTTCCCCTTTTTTTTTTTGCACTTAAAATTTTAACCCTTAAAAATTTTAGATTTCATAATATACATAATATTTTTTAATATTAGATTAAAATCGTAGTAAATAAAACTTATGTATTAGATAAAAAATAATCATATGACACCTAAAATGATAAAATACCCCTATAAGACATAAAACATGCTAAATTTCCCAAAATATTATTCTATCGACGGGGAGAGAAATTTTTGCAAGCTTTTTCGTAATAGGCAATCTCCAATATAGGGCCATATGTCAAAGATACCATTCGACCCTTTCATTGCATATGTTTCAATCTTAGGTTTACTCAACTTGTACATTACAGCTATCTTACTTAGTTGTCAAATTGTGGTGCTGTCCTCTCCTCTTTACTATTTGGATTACGCCTATTACATCCATTAACTAGTATGTTATTTCTAAATCCATTACCTAATATGGTAACGAAAATGAAAAAGTACTTAATGAAATTAATTGAAGAATTAAACCATAATGCATTGTCTTTCAATTTTTTAAAGTAAGAAACAAAAAATCTTTGTGAAAGAGAGAGGGAGAGAAGTAATTTTATTAGGTTGGTTCCTAGTTCTCACATAAACTCATCCATAAAAATGTTGCATTGATTTAATGATAAATTATAATGAGAGTGTAAGAGGTTTATCTATCGATTTCTATATCTGGCACTTTGGATTTTTGTTTATTATTGGCTAGTATGCCAATAAAGAATGATAATATGTCAACTCATGGTGATAATAAGTTAGCAATATCAATATTGTAATTATAAATTTCCAATTATCGTCAAAGAATATTAACGAACTAATTTTAAGAAGTTAAACAATTATACACTATATGTACGTACATCTAAATGGTGATCAAGATATACACGTGGTACATTGAACCAAGAGAAGAGTACAAATAATTAGTAACTAAGATCAAAACTTTTCACTTATCTAATGTTCTTAACATGTAGATTATCTCCACTACAAATCAGAGGGATGTGAATGTAATCCCAATTGATGGTATGCAATGCCAAAATCTGTGTGCTCTATATAATGAACTCAACCTTCTTTTTTCTGAGTTATCTAGTTTTGTGATGTCCTTTTTCTTGGAATGACGGTGAAGTTGATTGAAATGGACTGCATCCAAGTAAGAATAATCCATGTGTACAAAGTGTGGATTGCACCTCATCCAAATATAACATCTACTACCTTATCTTAATTAAGATCATCACTATCATATATACATTGAACCCAATATATATATATATACACTCAATTACTACACTTCATTTTCTCCGTAAAGTAATCTGTATTGTTGCATTTTGGATATTATACCTATTTCTATGTTTGTTTGGTAGATTTTTTTTCTAGTTTTTATAGTTATCTATATATTTTAGTTTTATATCTAATTTGTATTATAATGTAAGTGATTTTATTGTGGAAATGTACACACACTTGGCTAAAAGTGTTGTGTATGCATATATATGCACACACTTATTATTAAGTGCTGAGTGTACACACTTAGTGTGCACACCTCTTGGTACTCGGTACCGTTTGTACAGCTTGTTAAACATAATTTTTGGAACATGTATTCATCATTTTAGTGTACCAAAATGTGTAATAAAATATTGAACACCAAAAAAAGAGGAGAAAACTTGTACCGTCTTTTGGAGGATTTTTAGTGGTTAGGATCCCTTAAAAGCGGTACAAGTTCTCCCCTTTTTTTTGGCACTTAAAATTTTATCCCTTAAAAATTTTAGATTTCATAATATGCATAATAATTTTTAACATTAGATTAAAATCATAGTAAATAAAAATTGTGTATTAAATAAAAAATAATCATATGACACCTAAAATGATAAAACACCCTTATAAGACATAAAACATGATAAATTTCCCAAAATAACCTTAGAGTACACGAGATACTAATAAAAGATGTAGATTTTCTGAAATATCCCTATGACACCCCCAGAAGTCCCGAAATTATGAAAATACCCATAGAAAAGAATAATCGATCTACAGTTATTCTATTGGTTGATGATTTCTTTTCAAATATGTACGCTTATCAACTATCTTTAATATATATATGATATATTTTATGCATGAAAGAAATTACCTTATACCCGTTCAGGAGTCACTGAGAGATTATGCATCTCGATATCGACTTCTGAATTGTCCCTTTTGGATAATTTGGAATTACACATTATGTGTTGTTGTTTGCTTATAAACACTGTTCTCTGGTGACATCTCCTTGTGTTCTCCAAATGTGTACATATATATAGCACACTTAGGAGAACTGTGGGGAGTTGCTGCCGGAATTTCGGCATGAATGGAACAATATTTGAGTGAATGATGGACCATATAACAAAGTAATCTTGAATGGGATAGGGCCTTACCTTTTAGTAGTGGAGTGATAAGGTGGATTTAGGACACATGCACATAGCTACTTTATATTTCATTGTATGCACTCTTTACTGATATAAGATGGACATCGACAAGAGTTGGATGAGCATAAGGAATCGATTGTCAGCTCAGTTTAGAAGTGGTGCTAAAGCTTTTGCTGAGAGATCAAAAGCATTTGTCAACGACCAAGGTAAAGTGAGATGTCCATGAAGAAGATGTTTGAATGGGAAATTCCAAGACCCAGATACAGTGGAACAACATATGGTTGAGAAGGGTATCAAACAGTCCTATACTATATGGTCATATCACGAAAAATCATTTATAGTAGTAACTGTGGAAAGCGAAGATGAAGGGGATGAGATGCATAATCTCATGGCTGATATTACTGGAGTAAGTGGGCCAAGTCATGAAGTTGATCCAAACATAGATGACATCCCGACAGATGGCAATCAAGACTCAGACAATTTTAGCAAGTTATTTGAGGAGATGGAGAAAGAGTTGTATCCTGGGTGCACAAAGTTCTCATCACTTAACTTTTTAGTTAAGTTGATGCATTTGAAAGTCCTCAACAAGTGGAGCAATAAATCATTTGATATGTTACTAAAATTGTTACTTGAAGCATTTCCAGATGGGAATAATTTACCTGGATCGCACTATTAGGCTAAGGCAAAGTTACGTGATATCGGTCTTGGATACGAATCAATTCATGTATGCAAGTATGATTGTGCTATATTTTGGAAGGAGAACTTAGAGATAAATAGTTGTCCGGTATGTGGTGAAAGCCGTTGGGAAGTAGAGAAAAAAGTACCGAAGAAAGTGATGAGGTATTTTCCCATTACACCCCAATTGAAGCGGTTGTATAGTTCTCGGCATAATGCAAAGGACATGTGATAACTCTATGAAAATAGAGTTATCTTGTGTATTTTTAGTCATAGGATAGTTGCTTTAGAAGAATAAATTTTATAATTTAGGTGCCTTTCTTTACTTTATTTTAGTTTTTGGCGTCGTTGTTGTTTAAGACCTAATCTAGTTAATTTCTAGTTTATTTCCTTTGATTTTTATTAGAATTACTGAAATCTGGTCTTAAGCCATGCAGAAATTAAATGGCAGCAACCGACAAGGAAAGCTGAACTTAAGTGAAAGCTGGAAGCAACTTTGCTGCAGCAACACGCTAGAGCAACACTGAACAGCAGAGTCAACTTCCAGCTGGTATTTATTTTGAACAGTTACTGCTGTCAGCCAACAGTAAATACCAGAAAAGAGAAATGAGGAAAAAGTGGTCCTTACCCTTCTATTTGGCTGACACCTGTGCTAGGGTACCTCATTGACCCTAATATAAAGGAAAGAAAGAAAAGAAGAGAGGGGGGGCGGCTGAGCTGAGGGTTACACGAAAAAGGAAAGAAAGGAGAAAAAGAAGAAAGGTACAGAGACGGAAGGAAGAAGAAGGAGAAGTACTGGCTGCAGCAAGGAGCTAAACCACCATCATCCAGCTAGCTCTTTCTTTATCTCTTTTAATCTTCTTTGTATTTACTTTCTTTTCCTTTTCTTGAACTTTCTGGAATCTATGGAGCATTTTAGGCTGCTGATTTTTACATTTCAGACCATGAGCTAAGTTCCCTTAGCTGGGATTATGATGAATCTGAGGTTGTAATGATGGATTAAAGTTGTTTTAAATGTTTATGGTATTTTCCTCTAGTTCGTTCAAGTGTGCTTCACTAATATTCCCTTTTGTTGCTTGGCCATCAATATTTAGGATAAACAAATTAAGATTAATTCTGGAAAGGTTAATCTAGTTGGACTTAGCTTGAATGATGCATGAATCAATCATTTCTTAGTAGATCTTTGAATTAGTAATGGTATAGGAATATATTGTTACCATGCAAACCCATTGAGAATTGATACTATAAATGAAGTTTTGAGACCTGGGTTAGCGTAGGAATATGTCAAATCTGGTTTAAAAGGACTTTAATATATTGAATTCGGAAGATGAATATGTGCAGAATGAATTTTCGGTTACTGGTGTGATTTTGCCACAGGCGTTGCTGCAGCAATTAAACCCAGATTTGCAACCAAGGAGGATTCAATAATCCCAGCTTAACCACATCACTGATCCACAATCACTTGATTAGATCTCATTATTTTCTGCTTAATATTTGCTTTACTACTTGCAACTTTAAATTGTTGCTATTTTATTACAAATCTTTATTTCTCATTGTTAAACTAACTTGTTTGACACTTAGATTTTACAAATAATTTTGGTAATCAATCCCTGTGGAGACGATACTGACTCACTACTATATTACTTGTTTCGGCACGTGCACTTGCGTAGCTACCGTAAAAATCAAACAACAAGTTTTTGGCGCCGTTGCCGGGGATTGAGATAACTAAAGTTACTTGTAAAAGCTATTCTGTTTTTCTTACTTTTATCTTTTCTTTATTTGTTTAAGTGTTTGTGCTTGCAGGGAGTTATACTTGTACATGAATAATCAGCGAGATCAAGAGTTGGTGCCATTAGATCCTGAGATAGAAAGAACATTTCGAGCAAGGAGAAGGGAGCAACAACAAGGGCTTGCTGGTTTAGAAAAAATGGCTAAAGCTGCTGGTACTGATAATGCTGCAGCAATGGCAGATGACAGAGACAGGGCAATCCGAGAATATGCTATTCCTATACTCAATGGGCTGAATCCTGGTATTGTTAGGCCCGAGATTCAAGCACCTCAGTTTGAATTGAAGCCGGTCATGTTTCAAATGCTCCAAACTGTGGGGCAATTCAGTGGTGTACCAACGGAGGATCCACATCTTCACTTACGATTGTTCATTGAAGTGTGTGATTCATTCAAGCTACAAGGAGTTACTGATGAAGCTTTAAGGCTGAAACTCTTCCCCTACTCTTTACGAGACAGAGCGAGAGCATGGTTAAACTCCATACCCCCAGATTCAGTGGCCACTTGGAACAACTTAGCGGAGAAATTTCTGATGAAATACTTCCCACCAACAAAAAATGCCAAACTCCGCAACGATATCACTTCATTTCAGCAGTCTGATGGGGAGTCATTATATGAATCCTGGGAGCGTTTCAAGGAGTTATTGCGGAAGTGTCCACACCATGGGATACCGCATTGGATCCAAATGGAGACGTTTTACAACGGTCTCAACGCTCATACACGGTCAATGGTGGATGCATCGGCTAATGGAGCTCTATTGGCCAAGTCTTATAATGATGCCTACGAAATCTTGGAACGGATGGCCAACAATAACTATCAATGGCCAACGGAAAGAGTTGCTGCAGGGAGGCGGGTTGCTGGAATTCATGATTTAGACGCGGTCACAGCCTTGACAGCGCAAGTTTCATCGCTATCCAATGTCTTGAAGTCTATAAATATGGCTGCTGGAACAACTGCAGAGCAATCAGCTGCAGTGTCTTGTGTTTATTGTGGAGAAGGACATTCATTTGACAGCTGCCCATCTAATCCTGCTTCAGTTTGTTATATGGGGAACTTCAACAAAAATAACAATCCGTTTTCTAACACGTACAATCAGGGATGGCGGCAGCACCCCAATTTTTCATGGAGCAATCAAGGGGCTAATCAATATCCAACTCCAAATAGACCAAACCACCCTCCTGGTTTCCATCAGCATCTGCCACAGCAACAACAGTACCAGAAACAGCAACATTCAGAGCAATCCAGTTCAATAGAAATATTATTGAAGGAATACATGGCGAAGAATGATGCCATAATCCAGAACCAATCCGCCATAATTCAGAGTCAGGCGGCTTCACTCAGAAACTTGGAGAATCAGATGGGGCAGATAGCTAATGCCCTGAATAGTAGGCCCCAAGGTTCCTTGCCGAGTGATACAGAGAATCCAAGGCGAGATGGTAAGGAACATTGCAAAGCGATCTCTTTAAGGAGCGGAAAAGAGCTGGAAGAGCCTGAATTAATACCTGAACAACGAAGGGAGCCCACTTCAATCCAAGGAGAAAGGGAGAAGGAAGATGGAGTGAAAAAGGTAGCAAGGCAGGTTGCTGAAAAAGAGAACTTTGCTGCAGCAAAACTGCCCAGTAAAACATAATGACATACCACAACCACCTTTTCCTCAACGATTTCAAAAGCAGCAGCAAGACAAGCAATTTGACAAATTTTTGCAGGTTTTAAAGCAGTTGCACATCAACATACCATTGGTGGAAGCCTTAGAACAGATGCCAAAGTATGTTAAATTTATGAAGGACATTCTCTCCAAGAAATGACGGTTGGGATAATTTGAAACCGTGGCCCTTACCAAAGAGTGCAGTTCCATCTTGCAAAGTAAGATTCCTCCTAAACTTCAAGATCCCGGAAGTTTTACAATACCATGTGCTATTGGTGAAACCTACTGTGGGAAAGCCTTGTGTGATTTAGGAGCGAGCATAAACTTAATGCCAATGTCAGTCTTCAGAAAGTTGGGAATTGGGGAGGCAAGACCAACGACTGTCACCCTTCAACTAGCAGATAGATCATTTGCTCACNGAGCTCTTTTGGCCAAGTCTTATAATGATGCCTACGAAATCTTGGAACGGATGGCCAACAATAACTATCAATGGCCAACGGAAAGAGTTGCTGCAGGGAGGCGGGTGGCTGGAATTCATGATTTAGACGCGGTCACAGCCTTGACAGCGCAAGTTTCATCGCTATCCAATGTCTTAAAGTCTATAAATATGGCTGCTGGAACAACTGCAGAGCAATCAGCTGCAGTGTCTTGTGTTTATTGTGGAGAAGGACATTCATTTGACAGCTGCCCATCTAATCCTGCTTCAGTTTGTTATATGGGGAACTTCAACAAAAATAACAATCCGTTTTCTAACACGTACAATCAGGGATGGCGGCAGCACCCCAATTTTTCATGGAGCAATCAAGGGGCTAATCAATATCCAACTCCAAATAGACAAAACCACCCTCCTGGTTTCCAACAGCATCTGCCACAGCAACAACAGTACCAGAAACAGCAACATTCAGAGCAATCCAGTTCAATAGAAATATTATTGAAGGAATACATGGCGAAGAATGATGCCATAATCCAGAACCAATCCGCCATAATTCAGAGTCAAGCGGCTTCACTCAGAAACTTGGAGAATCAGATGGGGCAGATAGCTAATGCCCTGAATAGTAGGCCCCAAGGTTCCTTGCCGAGTGATACAGAGAATCCAAGGCGAGATGGTAAGGAACATTGCAAAGCGATCTCTTTAAGGAGCGGAAAAGAGCTAGAAGAGCCTGAATTAATACCTGAACAACGAAGGGAGCCCACTTCAATCCAAGGAGAAAGGGAGAAGGAAGATGGAGTGAAAAAGGTAGCAAGGCAGGTTGCTGAAAAAGAGAACTTTGCTGCAGCAAAGCAGCAGCAAAACTGCCCAGTAAAACATAATGACATACCACAACCACCTTTTCCTCAACGATTTCAAAAGCAGCAGCAAGACAAGCAATTTGACAAATTTTTGCAGGTTTTAAAGCAGTTGCACATCAACATACCATTGGTGGAAGCCTTAGAACAGATGCCAAAGTATGTTAAATTTATGAAGGACATTCTCTCCAAGAAACGACGGTTGGGAGAATTTGAAACCGTGGCCCTTACCAAAGAGTGCAGTTCCATCTTGCAAAGTAAGATTCCTCCTAAACTTCAAGATCCCGGAAGTTTTACAATACCATGTGCTATTGGTGAAACCTACTGTGGGAAAGCCTTGTGTGATTTAGGAGCGAGCATAAACTTAATGCCAATGTCAGTCTTCAGAAAGTTGGGAATTGGGGAGGCAAGACCAACGACTGTCACCCTTCAACTAGCAGATAGATCATTTGCTCACCCTGAGGGAAAAATTGAAGATGTTTTAGTTCGCGTGGACAAGTTCATATTTCCCGTAGATTTCATAGTGTTAGACTACGAGGCTGACAAGGAGGTTCCCATAATTTTGGGAAGACCGTTTCTTGCTACAGGAAGGACATTGATTGATGTACAGAAAGGGGAGCTCACTATGCGAGTTGATGATGAGCAGGTCACCTTCAATGTTTTCAAAGCCATGCGATTCCCGGATGAGATAGAAGAGTGCTCGGCCATCAATGTAGTAGATGCACTTGTGGCTAGTGAACTTCAGAAAGTTTGCGACAATAATATGCTCTTGTCGCCCACAAAGGCAGATTATGAGGAAGAACCGGAAGAAGAAGGCTATATTCCATGGGTAGAAACAAAGCATTCACTCGCCAGACCCGGAAAACAATTTGAGTCCCTCGAACTATTAGAGAGAAGTTTCAAGCCTTCTAAACCATCGGTTGAAGAGCCCCCAATCTTGGAGTTGAAACCATTGCCCTCTCACTTGAAGTATGCATATTTGGGTGAATCAAACACATTACCGGTGATTATTTCTTCAGCTTTGAGTTTGAAGCAAGAGCAGCAACTACTTGCTGCATTAAGGAAGTTTAAAAAGGCAATCGGTTGGACAATTACCGATATAAAGGGGATCAGCCCTACAATCTGCATGCACAAGATCTTGCTGGAAGATTGCTACAGCAACTCTGTAGAGCAGCAGCGAAGATTAAATCCAATCATAAAGGAAGTTGTGAAGAAAGAAGTAATTAAATGGCTAGATGCAGGGATAATCTACCCAATTTCAGACAGTTCGTGGGTCAGCCCAGTTCAGTATGTGCCTAAAAAAGGAGGTGTTACAGTGGTAGCTAATGACAACAATGAGTTAATTCCAACAAGAACAGTCACTGGTTGGATAGTGTGCATGGACTATAGGAAGATCAACAAGGCCACAAGGAAAGACCATTTCCCATTGCCTTTCACTGATCAAATGCTCGATAGACTTGCTGGTAAGGAGTATTATTGTTTTCTGGATGGATACTCAGGCTACAACCAGATTGCTATAGCACCAGAGGACCAGGAAAAGACAACATTCACCTGCCCTTATGGAACATTCGCCTTCCGAAGAATGCCATTCGGTCTTTGCAATGCTCCAGCAACATTTCAGCATTGCATGATGTCCATTTTCAGCGATATGGTGGAGAAGACTCTTGAGGTTTTTATGGATGACTTCTCAGTATTCGGAGAAACGTATGAAGATTGCTTACTGAATTTAGAGCAGGTGTTGGAGCGATGCGAAGAATCAAACTTGGTATTGAATTGGGAAAA
>JXTB01000126.1:245953-283717 GCA_002914805.1 Parasponia andersonii
ATTTTGGTAATCAATCCCTGTGGAGACGATACTCACTCACTACTATATTACTTGTTTCGGCACGTGCACTTGCGTAGCCACCGTAAAAATCAAACGGGTTTTTCGAGTACTCCCGTGGGAAGATCGACATCGTATGTAAATTCTGCAATCAAATCTGCGAGGGCCTGACCCTTTATGGCAGTGCGAGGTTGAAAATTGATGTCAAATTGACTCAATTCAACAGCCCACTTAAGCAACCATCCTGATGCCTCCGGTTTCTGTAGGACTCGTTTCAACAGAAAATTCGTGAAAACCCTGATGGAATGGGCATGGAAGTAAGGTCGAAGTTTTTTTGATGCGATGACGAGCGCTAACGCCAATTTTTCCATCTCTGGATATCTGGTTTCAGCATCAAGTAATCTTTTACTTGCATAATAGATAGGTCGCTGAATATTTCCCTCCTCGCGAATTAATGCAGCACTCATCGCATACTTGGAAATGGCGAGATATAAGCATAATTCTTCTCCTGGGTTTAGCTTCGACAAGAGTGGAGGAGAACCCAAGTGCTTTTTCAATTCTTGGAATGCCTGCTCGTATTTTTCCGTCCATTCGAACCTCTTTGATCCTTTTAATACTTCAAAGAAAGGTTGGCATTTATCAATTGATCTGGATACAAACCGACTCAGTGCAGCTACTCTTCCTGCTAGGCTTTGCACATCCTTGGGTTTACGAGGAGATTGCATATCAATCAACGCTTGTATCTTCTGAGGATTTGCTTTAATTCCTCGCTGATTGACCATAAAACCCAGAAATTTTCTAGATCCTACCCCGAACGCACACTTCTGGGGATTCAGCTTCATTTGATATTTCCGGAGAATTTTGAACATCTCATCAAGGTGCTTAATGTGATCTTCGGCCTTCTCTAACTTCACCAGCATGTCGTCGACGTATACCTCCATTGTCTTGCCAAATTATTTTGCAAACATCATATTGACAAGACACTGGTAGGTCACTCCTGCGTTGATAAGTTCGAACGGCATCTTTTTATAACAGTATAACCCTCGATCAGTGATGAATGAGGTATGCTCCTCATCTAGCTCGTACATGGGGATTTGATTATATCCAGAATACGTGTCCATGAAACTTAAAAGTTCATGCCCCGATGTCGCATCTACAAGCTGGTCAATTCTCGGAAGTGGGAAGCTGTTCTTCGGGCATGCTTTGTTGAGATCGGTGAAATCGATACACGTTCTCCACTTCCCATTGTGTTTCTTCACCAAAACCGGATTTGCAAGCCAATCAAGATAAAAAGACTCTCTTATGAACCCAATTTCGAGCAGCTTCTCCACCTCTTCTTTTAACACGACGTAGCGCTCTAGATTCATAGCTCTTCTTTTCTGCCGTAAAGGCTTCTTTATCGGATCTATGTTTAGACGGTGACATATGATCCTCGAATCAATCCCTACCATGTCTGAATGTTGCCATGCGAAGACATCCAAGTTAGATTTCAGAAAAGCGACCAATGAAGCTCGCACAGGTCCTTGAACCTCAGTTCCAATCTTTAAAGTCTTGGAAGACATATCGAATGATAAGTCCTCCAGATCTTCAATGGGTCTAGTTCTGACCTCTTCGTCTATTTCTCGAGGATCGAAGTCTTCGATGGTCATTTCAATTGACGCTTTCACTGACGGTTCGACTGACGCTTTATCTGATGACCCGACTGACGCTTTGTCTGACGACTCGACTGGAGCTTCGACTAACGCTTTGCCTGCTACTTCGACGGATGCTTTGCCCACTGCTTCGACTGACGCTTTGCCCGCTACTTCGACTGAAACTTCCTCCGGCAGGTGGACCATCATTGTGCGGAACGTCACATCCTTTGCTGCGAGTTTCAGCGAGTTGTTATAATAAGTCCTCGCATCATATTGGTTTCCTCGCGCCTTGCCTACCCCGTGTTGGGTTGGGAACTTCATAGTGAGATGGTAGATCAAAGTGACGGCTCAAAATTCCCTCAATGTCGATGTTTCCAGCACCGCATTGAAAGCAGAGGGGCAATCTACCACCAAAAACTGGGTCGTTATCGTTGAAACCCTAGGATAGGTTCCAACGCTGACCATCAATTCAATCATGCTCATAGGCATCAGGCTGTCACCAGTGAAACCATAGAGTGGAGTGACGGTAGGCTTCAAGTCGCTCTCATTCAACTCCATCTTCTTAAAGGCGTCGAAGTACAGGATGTCTACAGTACTCCCGTTATCAACCAATACTCGCCACAACTGTGTGCTTCCACAGTTAATTTTTATGACCAACGCGTTATTATACGGATAACGGACTTCTCTTGCGTCCTGTTCTGTGAAGGTAATGTCCATGCCCGGTACTCGTTTAAGCTTGCGTGGTTACTGCTCAAGATGCATGACGTTAGTTAATGGCTGTTGTCGAGCTTCTCGTGCATACCTGCCTTGAGCCCTTTTCGAATCTCTGCCAACATGCGGTCCTCCGAAGATAGTTCGGACTTCGCGTTGAATTTTTGGAGGTTGCTGTTGGTCTTCTTCTCGCCTTTCGTTGTTCTGCCGCAGTCGCCCTTCTTTAATCAGCCTTTCAATTTCATCCTTCAAGGCAAAGCAATTATTGGTATCATGCCCAATATCATTGTGATACCAGCAGAACTTGTTGGGGTCATGCTTTGTCCTATCCCGCTTCATCGGTTCCAGTTGAAGGTATCGCTCCTTCTGGTTTGTGACCACATAGATATGATCTATGAGCTCGTTTAATTCAGTGTGATTATTGAACCGCATAGGAGCTCTTGAAATCTCCTGCCTTTTGGGTCTAGGCTGATTCTCCGTCGGCTGTTCATTATTCCTTTTGTTTTTCTTATTACCGTTATTGTTGGTAATGACTGCGTCTTTAGTCGCATCTTTCCTTCCTTCTTTCTTTGTCTTTTGAAGATTCTCGCGCGAAGATTCTAACCTCAGATGCCGACCAACCCTTCGATAGAAGTCTTCAAGAGTTTTATATTCTCGCTCAAGTAATTCCTTCCAGAGTTTAGTTTCTGGTCGCACCCCGACCATCATGAGAGTTAGAACTCCTCCCTCAGGTGGGTTGTTGACCTTTGCTAACTCTGAGGTGAATCGATTGAGATAAGATCGTAGAGTCTCCTCTAGACCTTGTCAAATTGCAGATAAGCTAACAAGTGGAACAGTGAAATTCTTTGCAGCTTGAAACTGTCTCAAGAATTTCGTCTGAAGTTGTTGCCAGGACGAGATCGAGCCAGATTTGAGTCCTCAGAGCCACTTCTTTGCTACTCCCGAGAGAGTTACAGTGAAACATCTGCAACGTGCATGATCATTGACACGATAGAGTTCCATCAAGTCACTGAAGTGATCTATATGGTCCTGTGGATCAGTTTTCCCATCAAAAGTGTTAATGTTGGGAAGTCTGAATCTAGTAGGTAGGGCTGCAACTCGAATTTCCTCACTGAATGGCGATTGACGATACCCATCAGTGAGCTCATCGTCCCAACCACCAAGTGCGTCTAATGCGATCCTTAAATTGTGAACATCGATGTTCAGAGGGAAAGCATTATCTCTCGCTGGCAGCAAGGGCGGCCTTTGATCGTTATCCTGATGCATGGTAGGCTGGTCAAGTAGAGTCTTCTGTGATCTGTGAGAGGAATCCAGTGAAATAGTGCGACGAGACCGGCTTTGGTCGTTATGATGCGATACAGATTGATCATGGCTACGTCATCGCTCTAAATACTGTCTTAGGTCTACAGAATCTTGTCTCGACTCTCTGCTGATTCTTTCGAAGACGCTTCTCGATGGTCGTCTTTGTTCGCTACTCAAGCGATCTTGACTATCAGTAGATTTGCGAGAAGATTATCCACGATCACGATTAGTACTTGAACTCTCCGTACCAGATTCTGGAGGCAAGTTTGTGACTTTGCCTTTTCCTTTGGAGATGCGATCTTCATGATGCTCTTGCTGGGTTCTTGGCTGGCCGCGTCTTCTTATCTCTAGGATCTATATTCCTTTCTAAGGTAGTTGAGCAGGACGTCCTTTAGGACGTTTGTGCTGTGATGGGGTCACCATCTGCCCTTCAGCAAGTCGTCGTAGGGTGTCATTGATCTGGTTAGTGACTTGCTGAAGGTTCACCAATGTCTCCTCTATACGATCCTGTCTCTGGGAAAGATTTTCTGTTGCGGTCATAGTAGGCTGATCCTGAGCAGGGTCTGCCTGTGTAGTAGCAGTGCTTTGGGATTAGTTTTGGCTAGTTCCGATGACTCTGGTAGTGTTTCTGGTGTTTGCCATTATTAAAAAAGTGAAATTTGACAAACTGTTTTGCCGGAATAGCCCTCCTTCTAGCGCCAATTATTGATGGAGGTTTTGTCAACAATAAATTTTAGAAAAAATGATGAGATATGGCTTGTGTGAATAGGGTTATTAATCAAAGCAAATAAAGAGGCAAAGAATTTATAGTGGTTCAGCACCGAAAAAGATGAGCTTACGTCCACTGTTTTTCACTATTTTCTGGAGAATTACAAGAACTCAAAATTATAATGTGTTGTCTAAAAAGAAAAAAATACTCTTAAGAATTCTTTAGCCTCTCTAGATTCAGATAAATCCCCCTCTCCGAAACCTTGAGCTCCCTTTATATAGATGAGGGTAACTCAATGTTCCTAATTGTGAAAATGGGTAACTATACAATCGAGTAATACAATTTGAGTAACAACATAATTGGGTAATCACTTAAATTGGGTAACTGGTCGAACTTGAGAGAGAGACTTTTGTTTCCCTTTTCTTGTAGGTTATCCGTTTGACGAAGCACAGACTAGTCTCCTTTTCTTTCGGGTCGCACATAACCTATTCGGAGGAGGTCGCATATAACTTCTGCGGTGGAGGTCGCATATAACCTATTTGGAGGAGGTCACAACTTATGCGGTGGAGGTCGTATGCAACCCTTTCGGATGAGATCACATGCAACTTATGCAGATGAGGTCACACGTAACTTATGCGACCTGACATAGAATTTTAGACCGCACAACAATTACCATTTACCAAGATGCAACTAGAAAATGTTGTTAAAAAAAAAAAGATAGAAAATATATATAATGCATTCATCTTCATGGAATAATTGGTTTAAAATTTGTTGGTCATTTTTATTACCTTCTCGTAACTACTAATATTTATTATATATGTAATATTAATTATATATGTTATAAATTTTAAAGTTTACATATTTATATAAAGAGCAATGCTATAGGGTGCTAAGCATAACATGACATGACAATATGTTATTGAGTTATTATAATTAATAAATTGAATCTCACACAAGTCTCACTTGAAATATAATTTTAATCATCCAACAATAATCTGTCACCTCATGTGTTGTTGGGTATCATATGGTGTACCATAATATTATTCATATAAATATATATATTATAATTAAGTTTTTAATTATAAATCGTGATGATCTACACATAAATTCTGGTGTCAATAGAAAATATATTATATCACAACCCAAACCTTAGGCTAGTGGCTCATAATTAGAAATTCAAAAATTATTTTAGAAAAATTTATAAAAATAATTTTAAAAAGTAAAATTTTCATAGTTTTGTGAACACCATTAGACATAAATTGATAAGGAAATTTATTAAAACAAATCAAATATCATTATCAGTAGTCTCACAATTCAACATAGTTATTTTACAAGCCAAGATAAATAATAAAATAATTTTACATAGTTACCGATTGTCCTCGGGGTAACTAACTCCTTACTATTCTACTCCCGAGTCTCCAAAATCACAGTAAGCACTATCTGAGAGGAGAAAAGTAAGGGATGAGCATTCACATGTTTAGTAGAAATTTAATTACCTTTTGGATGAATGCAATTTCTCAAACCTACATGGTTAGCACCTTTAAAACTATTTATAATTCAAGTTTATAAATCGTTGGTATCCAAAATAATTACATATTCAAAACCAAATCCAAGAAACACATCATTATACATATTATACATCAACAAGATTATAAGTAAGCTTTATCCTCTCATCACGGCCATGTAATACTTCTACAGTAAAGCTACCCAATATCCTGACTCGACCCGTAGATGTATCAGATAAAATCTGTGCAGGGGGGCCTAGGTCTCTCACCTAGCACTATAGTAACTCACCAGCGATTCAAAAATATCGTGATACTATATAATGGAACTCAAGTGTATGATCTTATAATATGCACAATATATAACAGTGTACAATAACCATCCATCTAATATTCAAATCATGCTTCAAAATCCAACTTGGCATTATTCTGAGATTTACTATATATGGGTAGTACATCGCTATTTTACCCCATAATCACAATATAAAAATATTTATAAAAATTCACACAGTTTAATCTTAGTATAATCCAATAATCTTCAGTAATTTCACATATTATCGTAAAATCATAATTTTTTTTAAATAAATTTTAATGCAATTAAAATCCAAAACATATATAAAAAGTCAGGTAATCGAACCCCTACCTCGATATGGTAGTAATACCAGGCTAATGATGCTCAAATAATCCTTCGTTGGTCACTCAGGTGTTTAAACGTCAGTTTCAAGTTTCTGGTAAGTCTACTTGAAAAAATGACTTTTTTATTGGAGCTTCAAAGATAGAAATAGAGGTCAACACTAAATTCAGAGCACCAAAAAATGCTAGGTTAAATATATACCTTATCAAAAATGAGTCCCAGTGTAGTACTGATCTATGGCACATAAAACGTTACGATTTGTGCCATAAAATTTCAATTCGAAGTCAAAACTCAGTTTCAAGGTCTCTAATTTTAGTTACGCCCAAAAATATGAAAATTACATAAATACCACTTTTTGTAATTCTTTAGAAAATGTCTTCTTTTTCTAATTACTATTTACTACACTTCTAGTTACCGTTTTAATTCTATTAATCGTAATAATTCAAGATTTTTAACGCTCTTTTACCTTGTAAATTTACCTCAGGCAAAATAATTATCTAGCCAAGAATTTATCGAAATATCACCTTTTACAAAATTGGTAAAAACGGTAAAAGTGGTGAAAGTCTTATTAGAGACGAGTTTGGCTGAGCAACCACTTAGAGGAGGTCGGCGATGGCAAGATAGAGCTCCACGTGCCGGGGGAGTCGACGGCAGGCATTGAATGGCATGCCAGTGGCTGGAAAATCGCGCTAGATGCAGAAACTTCGCGAGGCTACTGCGCTGTCATCCACGGGCGAAATAGGGAAGGACCAGTGGCATTGGTTTCATCGGAGACCTTTCTTTCACACGGGCTGGTGTGTGGGCGGTGGTGCAGTAGTTGCAAGTAGTGGTAGAAACTACTCTTTTTCTCTATTTTTCTCTCTTCGTCAAGCCTCTTTTGTTGGAAATTTGAATTCTAATGGACCTTTTAAGTAAAATTAGGCACTGTTAAAAATAATTAAAATATTCAAGATATTTATTTCATTCCAAAAATACTTAATTATGATAATTCCATTGGATGCAAATTTCCCAATTTAACCTTTAAACTTTTCAGTTTTTACATATTAGGTTTATTAAAATACGTTATTTCATATACTACCTCAAGTAGTATCTAAATAAGATTACTTGGGAGTTGTTATTGAGGGAAAAAAAAACCTTCGTACCCCTAGAAGATTTTGGAACTCTACTGGGGTTCTCGTTAATTGGGTTGTGCTTTATTAGATCTTCAATCTATGGCCACACTCACGATATCATGGCCCAAATTCTGGGTCAATGGCAAAATAGAAATTTCACTTAATTTGAAAATTTTATGTTTATTTATAAAAAAAAAAATGTCCAAAAGGCTTTTGATTTATAAATCATTTCCATTTTTAAAAAAAATATTGGAATTCCAATTAGTGAACTACTCTTACAGTTATGTATTTACTATTAAACATAGATCGAGAAATAGTTATAGAAAATCATAATTGAAATCCAATCCATATCTTCAACAAATAAATACTAAGTACAAATATGGCATAATACTTTACAAACACAAATGCTAGAAAGTTTGGTTTCATACTAATTAAGTTCTAACAACTCCAAAATGGAAAATGAACACCAATCTTGATCTAAGGCTCCAAGAAAACACCATGTGTTTGTAGCTTTGCCTCTGCTCAAGAACATTTACGGGCTTCATCATTAATAATCAGTAGGGTCATAACCACTTTTACTCATTCGTGATGCTAAGATAGTGCTATCCTATATTATATGTAATATGAAATAGTCTAAAAATCCCATACAACCATTTTTATTCCAAAACATTACAATTTTTCGACATAATTATCAAAATCAAATAAATAATGTTTAATTCACAAAATTTCAATAATATGTAAAATAATCTGAAATATATTCAAATTTTATTTTTATAAAAAAAGTCAATAATCAAACCCTTACCTCGTCAAAATGGTTAGACTTAACTATTATATGTTTCTGATATTCTTTATTGGAACTCTAAATATTGAAACAGACATTATTATTATACTCAAAAAGCCCTATAGCTAGAATAGCTATATAATAAGCTTAATTCAAGCTCCATGGTTAAGGTCAATGTCAACTTTGACAATCAAAATTAGAAAAGTCAACTTTTGTGTGTCAGATTTTTATTACTTGAAAATTCACGATATCTATATTTTATGCCAAAATTTGTTAAAGTTAAATATGATCCTCAAAAAGTAAATTTTCTTCAATTTAAAAGCTTGGTCTAATGCCCTTTTTTAAAAAAAAAAAAAATAGGCTATTTTACAAAATTCTAGGCCCAAGATACAAAAAATTAAAAAATTTTGGATGGATTATTTTTTTGAAAAATCTCGGATTAATTTAGAAAAATATCACTTTTTAAAAGTATTATTAGAAAAATATCTTTTTTTTAAAAAATTTGGTATTTTTCAATGGTACTCGAAATAACCAGTTAGGTTACTTAGAGTAACCAATCCAGTTACTTGAAGTAACTATTTAAGTTACCTTAAGTATCTCATGAATCAATAAAAATAGAATTTTTCTAAATACTTTAAAAGTGGTATTTTTATAATTAAATTCGAGATTTTTTTATAACAATTTCAAATTCCGGAATTTTTCAATTTTTTTTGAAAAAATACCGTAAAAAATCAAATTTCCTCTTAAAAATAAATACAATGGCCAAATCATTAGACATAGTTACAGTATTACCACTTTCCAAAAATTATTTATGAAAATACCAATATTTCATCTGACAAATGCCTCAAACCCAAATTATAATTTGAAATATGCGAATATCTTTTACTAATAACTTGTTCACACCATATCCATTCAAGAATTATAATAATCCAACTTCTCCAAAGTGATTATTACAAGAATACTAACAATCAAATAGGAAATTGTCCAAAATTTGTGATTTCTTACAAGAGGAATTTTGACTCTGGTGAAGGGGTGTATGAGGTTCGCGACAATCAATGAGTCCACACGTGCCAGCAATGAGAGGTTTCAGTAGCCCGATGACTATGATTTGGTAAAAAAAATAATGGCGGACGCATTTTTCTTCTTGGCTAGCGATTCGCTCCTTCACGACATTTCAAGCAACAAGCCTCAGCTTTGAAGCCTCTTCGGCAACTGACCATGGGCACAAGCTAGTGCGTAGGCCAGTCCAACCTCCGGTTGCTGGACTTTAGAGAGAAGCCGAGACGACAAAGAAGAATAGGAGAAGAAAAAAGAAAAAGAAAAAGAGAAGAAAGAGAAGAAGAAGAAGAATCGAGAAAAGGGGAGAAAGAGAGAGGCTCTTATTATTAAAAGTTGTGGATCCATTTCTTTTATATAAATATACATATATTAAATATTAATATAAAAATGTGGTTTTCACACGCACTAGTTCCTGTCGCCGATAAATTTACGTGTGTTTGCTTGCTTTTATTTTCTGTCATGTTGCTCCAAACAATAAAGTATATTTAGGCTCATTAATTCTTAACAATTTTAATTCTATTAATTAGACATACATTTTTCGTTTGCAAGTAAAATAATCATCCACAAACTGATGATTCTTAGGTTAAAGGAGCCACCAAGAGATTCTTTCTATCTAAGACAAGAAAAGATTACAAGTCAAAAGACTTAAGTGGTCTAAACACCTAGTTAATACATGAACTAAAGCAGATCTCACTAGAGCCATTTTCATACAGACCGAGTTGTTTTATATAGTTGAGGGAACCAGGCACACCGAGCATACTAGTTTTGCTCGAAAGTTAGCCACTACAAAAAAGAGAACCTTCTTAGAGCATTTACATCTACTCATTAGAAAAGGTCACAAATATCGATATTGTTACCAGATATGTGTTGTTATAGGATAGCACAAAATCCCAAACTAAGGGAGGATATTTTGACTAAGAAAGCGTCGGCGAAGGCTATCTATACCAATGAAAACCCTATCAGTATAGCTCTTCCACTAAATGGCGGGTTTTTCGTTACCTAATTTAGACTCTATGCTAATGCAACATTGACTCTACATGGCATAGATTATTTGAAAAAAAAAATGTATAATTTGCAGTTTTTTGATTAGGGCCAAAAATATCTATGGCTTATGTTAATACTTACGTCGACTCAAAATGTGAAGCAAGATGTATGTACATGATCAGCTTGAATCAAAAACTCCAAGATTCCAAAATAGCTGAGAATCAATTGGTCCAAAAAGGCATCTAACAGTCTTTTATATTTATATATATATATATATATATATATATATATATATATATACGAGGGAGTCATTCCAACTGCACATGTTGACAGTGAGAATGAAAATAATGATTGCCAAGGCAATCAAGTGAATAATGTAAAAGCTCATTTTATATTATTGTTATTTTATTATTTTTAATTAAAATAAGTGGTAGGACCCGCATTCTCTTAAACCCACTCTCTCCCCTCCCCCTCTCTCTCCCACATTCTCCCTGGACTAGAGCAAAAAAAAAAAAAAAAAGCCCCCCCCCCTTCCAACCCAAAAACCCCCCCAATAACCCAAACAACCCCCCTGCCTCAACCAACAAAACAAACCAATTGAAAGAAGCCCAACCCGGGCCCCAAAAACCTCCCGCCAACCCAACCTCAATCCCAATCCCAAAACCCCCGCAACCCACCGGGAAAAAGCGGTGGATCTCGCTTCCTCGTGGGAATCTGGCCTCACGGGTCGAGGGAAGCCATCCCAGTCACCAACTTGACGTGCCTAGGCTAGTGTCGAGCTTCTTCAGCCTCCAACCACCACGAGACGCCACTTCGCCCTAGAAATGGTGAGTTTTCTTAAATTTGGCCATTTCTCAAACTTGCAATGTTGATATTCTTATGATAACTTTCCTAAAAGTGATGTATTTGAGATTTTTGTGGTAGAGATTGGGATGACTAAGTAACTAAGAGCCATGTTGATCGATTTGAGGGTCGGATCTAATTTTATAAGAGGAAATTTTATTTTTTATGGTAATTTCTCAAAAAAAATTTGAAAAATCTCGGAATCTAAAATTGTTCTGAAAATTATCGGATTTAATTATAAAAATATTACTTTTGACAATTTTGAAGAAAAATGGTATTTTTCTAAATATTTTTTAAAAGTGTTATTTTTCTAATACTTTTTAAAAAGTGATATGTTTCTAAATCAAACCGAGATTTTTCAAAAAAAAATCAGTACATCTGGGATTTTTCAAATTTTGGTACTTTGGGCCTGGATTATTGTAATAAGCCCAATTTTATAATGTTTTTCAGAATAAAAACGTGTATTTTTCTAAGTATTTTCAGAAAAAATGATTTTTTTGTAATTATTTTCGTGAAATAATTATTTTGCTCATGAAACTTATATGGGTTAAAAGACATAAAAAAAAATAAATTTAGTGGTTTTGTGTTAAAAGAATTTTCAAATTTGAAAAAATAACATTTTTCTAAATATTTCTAAAAATGGTGTTTTTGAAATTTTTGAACTTAAGGCCCGTTTAAGGCTCAAAATCCAAATTGAAGTTTCAACCTCAAATTTAAATTTAGGGAGGTCAAGAAACAAATATCGATATTGAATATTGATATGTTTCGAAATGACAAATTCCGAAGCTCGTGAATAGTGTTGTTTTGTATGTCACAGCCAGGTCTCAGTCTGAGACCTAAATTTGACAAATTATATATCTAATCTAGTTGTTTTGGACACTAAGAATTCAATGGTAATGTCTATATTTCTCATTTTGAGAATCTGTTGAAAATGTCACTTTTTAAAATGAGCTTATGGGAATTCTGGAACAACCGTTCAAGCACCTAAGTGATCAACGAGAGTTTCTTCGAGCATTGTTAACTTGGTATAACTATCATCTCGAGGTAGAAGTTCAATTACCTAGTTTTATACATATTTTGATTTAAATTTTAGATCATGATTGATTTGTGAAAAATCATAAATAGTACGATGTTTTGATAAATTGTTAGGAAATCTTGGATTGTTCTAGAATTAGATTATGTGACTTCTATACATAATTGTAAAATTATGATTATGGGATAATACAGCAGATTTAGCTGCCCATGGTGCAATAAACTTCAGAATATACTAAGTGATATTTTTAAAAGCATTATTTGGTTATATTTTGCATGGTTATTATTTATTCTATTCCATGTTTGTATATGCTAGAATCACATAATTGAGTTCTATTATTGTATTATAGTAGTTTACATTGCTGGCGAGTTTACAAAGTGAGTTGACTCAAGTGGTAAGAGCACCCACTACTTTGGATCTTGGTCCTAGGTTCGAGTCACACCAGGGGTAGATGTGAAAGCCTATTATCTATAATCGGGTAGGGTGGAGATTAGATAGTAGTAGGTATTTTCTTTTAATTTGTTATAAATGGAAGTTATTAGTTAAGCCCCACTTTTTTAAAAAAAAAAATGCTGGCGAGTTGCTGTAGTACTAAGTGAAAGACATAGGCCCATACGCAGATTTTTGGCTGACACACCTTTGGGTAGCGTCAAAATACAAGATACTTTTGGTAAGGAGTATTGCAAAGTTGTAATAGAAGGATGAGAGCTCATTTATTTACATTAGTTGATATATGATATATCCAATCATGTGGTTATGGTTTTGGTTTTGAATATATAATTTATTTTTATCTCAAATATTTTGTAAATTTAATTTTACAAATAGATTTTGGAAAATATATTAACCATATAGGTTTGATAAAATTACATCCATCCAAAAAGGCAACTGAATTTCTAGTAAGTATGTGAATGCTCACCTCACTTATTTCTCTCACTTTCAAGTGTTTATCTATTTGAGTCAGTCATTATGATAGTTAGACTAGCTGCGTAGCTTGTACTTGCAATCCTATTCCTATTCCCTAGTAGGTATCTCTATTAACCTTCTTTCCTCTTCCAATTATTTAGCCAAGATTAGTAAATTTACTAAGTGTATGTATGATGATGATTTTATTATTTTAAGTACTTAAAACTACAAGTGATTATATGTAACCTATTTTGGACATTAAATTTAAAATTAAATAAAATTTTATAAATAAATCAATTGGAAATTTTCCTAAACTGTAATAGATATTTTTCTAAAATAATTAAAATTAATAAGAGTTATAATGGTTATAGAATTTATAATGATTTGAAGATTAAAATGAAATTCTGATATCTTCTCAATTTGGTAAAACTAATACTTAATTATATTTTTATTTAAAATTACTCAAAGTCGTAGTTTGGATTTCTGAACATGACAGATGATACATTAATTTTTTGATATTAATGAAGGGTTGAATAATGATCTATGGGTAATGCCGAACAGTCAAAGAAGTAGTTTGATGAGTTGTTTAGACTGATGAAAAACGAGTTGTATCCTAAAATTCTGCTTATACTACTTTGCACGTTTCATGAAATATTGTTGATGTTTTTAAATGAAAATTAAATCTATTTTAAAAGTCTACATCCAACTACAATTTTTCTATAAAATGTATTGTTCCTAAGTCAAATCCTAACATGAAGAAAAAAAAAACCAATTTTTCTCTAAGCGACAACAGTTCAATCCCCCACCGTTGACGTTGGTTGCCTTGACAAAATCAAGATCGCAAAAATCAAGTCACATAATTAAATTAAGATTATTTAATTACATATTTTTCTTAAGAATATTTAATTACATATTTTTCTTATATATACCTAGATTAGATTAGGTAAGCCATATTAGATACGATTACGACAATTTTTGTAAAATCTGGCAAGTTTAAGGGGCAAAAGATACATTTTTGGGCACAATTGCATTTTTATAATTTCAAATTTATAGAATAAAATATTTAAAATATCAAAAATTAAATATTGGGTACTATAGTTGCTAGAATTTGCATAAAAAGGCCTCTGAAACCCGAATTCTCTCATTACGAGCATAGAAGAAAGAGAGAGAGAATGAGAGAATCTGTCGGGTTCCGTCATTGTTATTGAACCCAAATGCCAGCCCGTATGAAGAAACCATCACTGATGAACCCAACGTCATCGATTATGTCCCATTTTGCCCCCGAACACTGTTGTAGGAGCTCGCCGAAGTTTCCTCCTGAAACTCGATTTTCCTTGCACCAGCACACCGTCCGATGTTGATTGTCCTCACTGCTAGCATGTGTAGAC
Source organism: Parasponia andersonii (assembly GCA_002914805.1). NCBI lineage: Eukaryota > Viridiplantae > Streptophyta > Magnoliopsida > Rosales > Cannabaceae > Trema > Trema andersonii. The sequence continues at coordinate 260,546 of JXTB01000126.1, forward strand.
TCCTTTCACTGTCGCCGACCTCCTCCAATGGTTGCATGGCTTTACTCACCTCTGGTAAGATTTTTACCACTTTTACCGTTTTTACCAAGTATGTTAAAAAGTGATATTTTTGTAATTATTTAGTTATGTAATTATTTTATTCGAGGTAAATATTTCATGTAAAAAGGGGTTAAAAATGAAGAATAATTACCATTGGTAGGAGTAAAAATAGTATCAGGAATTGCGATAAATTTTAATTAGAAAAAGAGGACATTTTCTAATATTTACAAAAGTGGTATGTATATAATTTTTAGATTTTTGAGCTTATCTAATGCTGGTGACATCGAAACTGAGTTCTAACTTCAAATTTGGATTTAATGAGGTCGAGAGATTAATTTCGATATAAAATACCACTATATTTCAAAGTAGAACAAAAATTGGAATTTCATGGCTCAAAATTGTATTCTTTTTGCGTGCCACGAGCCGGTCCTGCACTAAAACCTCCTTTTGACAAGATATATGTCTAACCTAACATTTTTGAGTGCTTTGAATTCGGTAGTGACCTCCATTTCTCTATTTGAGGCTTCGACAGAAAAGTAGCTTTTCCAAGTGAATTTACTAAGATTTGGAAACTGTCGTTCGAATATCCGAGTGATCAATGGGGGATACTTCGAGTATTATTAATCTAGTATTACTACCATATCGAGATAGGGATTCGATTACCTGATTTTATAACTATTTGAATTTTAATTGCATCAAAATTTATTTATAAAAAATTGTGATTTGATGACGATTTTGAGAAATTGTTGAAACATGATGGATTATATTGGGACTGGACTATATGAATTTTTATACATATTTATTGTGGGGTAAATAGCGACGTGCTACCCATGTATAGTAAATCCTAGAATAATGTAAAGTTAGATTTTTAAAGCACGATTTGAATATTAGATGCATGGTTGTTATGAACGGTTATATGTTTAACATACTATAGGATCATACACTTGAATTCTATTATTACATAGCAATACTTTAGATCATTGGCTAGTTGCTACAGTACTAAGTGAAAGACTTAGGTCATTGCGCAGGTTTTTGCTAATATATTTACGAACAGCATCAAGCTGTTGGGTATATCTGCAATAAAGATATTACAAAGCTGTGATGGGGGAATGAGAGCTCACTTATTTACCTATTGATATATGATTTGTAAAATGATGTGATTTTCGATAGAGGCAAGAAGTTGATATCCTATATTACTTGTAAAGCATTGCACTCAAAAATAGTGACACAAAAACCTGATCTAGCAACAGACATTAGTTTTGAATATATAATTATTCTAGATACCAAATGATTTATAAACTTGATTTATAAATAGATTTAAAAGTGCTAATTATGTAGGTTTGAGAAATTGTATCCATTCAAAATGGTAATTGAATTCTTATTTAGCATATGAATGTTCATCCTTTACGTTTCCCCTCTTATGTAGTACTTGGTGTAATTTTAGAGCATTGGTGTAATTTTAGAGCATCGAGAGCGGAGGAGTGTGGAGCTAGTTATCTTACTAAAAATTAATAACTGTGTGAAATAACTCAGTTATTTGTCTTGACTTGTACTAAATATTTATGGGTCCGTTTCATGGACTCGATCTGTATAATTATTATACTGGATTGTGAGACTGCTGATGATGATACTTTGTTTGTTTTTAATAAATTTCATTAACAATGTACATGTGATCACAAAACTGTGAGCATGTTACTTTAAAAATTATTTTTATAAATTTTTCAAAAATAAATTTTGAATTTCCACTTGTGACCTTCTTCTTTTTTTACTACTGGCCTAGAGTTTGGACCGTGACAATTTTATCCTTAGGTTTTGCCTTCCATAACCAGCAATATTAAGGGCAATAAAATAAATTTTGGTAACGACAAGATTAATCGCTTAGATGATGTAATATTTGCTAGCAACAGTAGAAGCACTGTCCAGAACTGGCTTAAGGAAATATGTCAACTATTAATATATTCTCTCTACGTTTATTTTTGATAATCTTTTTTAATATTTTCTTTACGTTTATTTCAAAAAATAAATTCTGACTATATCAAATATGAAGTATTAATTGATTACATATATAATATATGTGGAATAAATATAAGTAATAGTATATTTGTATCATATATACGAATACGAATACGAGGCCGCTATGTTACTATCATCTTACAAATGGCTTAGATGCATTTGTATCGCGATTGACACGGACATTATGTTACGATTGAACTTTTAATAATTTTAAGTGAAAATATAATAAAATATTAATTCTATAAAATTTAAATGAAATTAGGTATTAAATAATTTCATTTTATCCTTGATCCATTATAATTTTCTTATTCATTAAAATATTTATTAGTTTTAATTTCATTAGAAAAATACTCACCAAAGTTTAAGATAATTTATGCTATCTCTTTTATAACTTGTTGAGAAATCATAAATTTTGATAAATTGAATTTAATTAAAATATTTAGTTCAATGTCTAAAATGCGTTACATAAAATCATTTATTGTTCTAAATACTCAATTAAACAACAAAATCATCTTCATACATCCACTTACTAATCTTGACTAAATAACTGAACAAGAACGAAGGATAACAAAGTACGAACACCCATTAAGGATTTAGAGTAAAATTATCTGTACAAGCTATGCAGCTTATCTGACCACCAGGATTACTATATTAATTCGATATATACCTGAAAGTGGGATAATTAAGGGGGTGAGCATTCATATACTCAGTAAAAATTCAATTACCTTTTGGAATGGATGCAATTTTATCAAATCTGCATGGTTAATATCTTTTCAAAAATATATTTATAAACCAAGTTTATAAAACAATCGGTATCTAGAATAATTATGTATTAAAAACTAAAATCAAATCCATATAATTATACATATCATAAATTAACTATGTATATGAGTGAGCTCTCATTCTCCCATCACGGCCCTATAATACTTCTCTAGCAGAGGTACCCAACATACTGATACTACCAGTAGGTGCGTTAGCCAAAACCCTGCACATGGATCTAGGTCTTTCACCTAGCACTGCAACAACTCATTAGCGATCTAAACTACCATGACATAATAATGGAATTCAAGTGTGTGATCCTATAGTATGTAGAACATATAATAATTCATAATAACCATGTATCCATTAATCAAATTATATTTTTAAATCTAACTTAGTATTATTTTGGGATTTATTATAACATGAGAAGCAAACCACCATTTTACCCCATAATCACAACATAAAATATGTAAAATAATCTACACAGTCAAATCCTAATATATTCCAACAACTTTCAACAATTTGTTAAACCATCATAAAATTGCGATTTTTCATAAATAAATTTTAATATAATTATAAATCAAACAGATACAAAATTAGGTGATTAGACCCCTACCTCAATATGGTAATAATATCAAGCCAATGATACTCGAAAAAACTCTTGTTAGTCAATTGGGTGTTCGAATGATAATTTCCAGATACTAATAAGTCCACTTGAAAAAATAAATTTTCCACGGAGCCTTAAATGGAGAAACGGAGGTCACCACTGAATTAATAGTATCCAGAAATATTAGGTTAAACATATAGCTTGTCAAAAAGGGATTCCAACACGGGACCAGTATGTGGCACGCAAAACAGTATAATTTTTGTGCCACAAAATTCTAATTTTTATGTCACTAGGAAACATAGTCATATTTTATATCAAAATTCATGTCTTGACCTTATTAAGTCCAAATTCGAAGTCAAAACTCAGTTTCAAGGTCCCGAGCATAAGTTTCGCTCAAAAATCCGATAATTATATAAATAGCACCTTTTAAAAGCATTTAAAAAAATATCATTTTTGTTGATTATTTGCAAATATATCACTTTTCTGAAATATTTAGAAAATATTATTATTGTAGAATTATTTTAGAAAATATTACCTTCGAAAATAATTTGAAAAAGTATTAATTTCACTAATTAATTGTTAAAATGTCATTTTTATAATAATATTTTAGAAAGGAACAGTTTTCTAATATCAACCTAAGGCCCAAATCTGAAAGTAAACAGATTCTAGTCTAATACTATTCAGTTTTATAAAAATATCACTTTTTATTCTAAATTAGAGAAATACCACATATTTCTATTTAAAAATTACCAGATACCTTTTTTATTCTACTAACTATAATTATTCATGATTTTTAACTACTTTTCACCTCATATATTTACCTCTGGTAAAATAATTACCTAACCAAAAATATCACTTTTTACATAGTTGGTAAAAATAATAAAGGTGGTAAAAACTTACCGGAGATGAATTTTTACATGCATCCACGTGGAAGTGGTCGGCGATGATGAAAGAAAACTACACACGCTAAAGGTGTCGAAAACGAAGGTCAGATGTCGCATCGGTGGCTGAAAAAACCTCGCCGAAGACGGAATCTTCGCAAGGCCCTAGGACTTCTTCCTACGTCAAAACAAGGTGAGATAGGTGGCGTTGGCTTCGTCTTCGATAGACTTTCGACGCGGGCTAGCGCGTCTTTGGAGCTGGACAGTGGTGGCGGCACATTAGAGTTCAAACACAAACTAGCATTTTCGTAGATTTTGGGGATCTTGTGTGAGGACGAAGAGAAAATAGAGACAATTTAAGGAATTTTCTAACATTATAGCATCTGAATATTAAATTCAGATATTTTACTTATTTTATTCCGAAAATTTGAAATTACAACAATACCATTGTTTTAGAAAAAGTTTCTTTTGTCCTTTACTTTAACTGGATTTTAAACATTATCTGCGAGTGTTCAGTAGTTTAATACCAACTTATATATTGGTAAAAAAAAAATTAGCCAATCCAATCAAAGATCGGTTTTGGAAAATCTCATCCAATATGTGAACACCTAAGTTCAATCCAGTCGAAGCGAACCAAAGTTCAATTGGTTAGATCCAATGAGTTTTTTTTTAGTGCTACTTTTAAGCATTTTTGGACTTAACTAAAAATATAAAAGGTATGTTAAAGTTTAAAGATTAAAAAAAGGTTTTTTTTATAGATTAAGTAGAAAGAACTAAACCAATAATATGTATATAAATACTTAATAAATAGTAAACTAAAAAATAAACTTGAATATAGCATTTCTGTAACTTTATTGTTATCTTTTGGATTGTGTAAATTTATATGTTCATAATAAGAATTTCTAAAATTTTGTACAAAAAGACTTATTTTTAATACTGAATCTGAATTATAGATAACATATTCCTATTGCAAATCCCTTAAATCCTATAAAATAGTTCCCTAAAATAATAGAATAAATCAGTCAAATTTGGCCTAAAATGTACAAATTTGTTACAATTCTTAATTTGTAGTATATTTGTACAAACCAAAAAAAAAATAGAATTAAAAGTACAGAAATGTCAGTATCATTTAATAGTTTTATCTTTATAAAATTTATATATATACACGTTAGATCCGTTTAGATAGGTTATTTTTTATAATCAAAAGCAGAACTAATCCAATCAAACTGAGGTTGGTTATCCAGCGAAAATTGGTTAGATTGGATTAGTGGGTTTGAATGGTAAGAATTAAGTTTTCAACAATCCATTATCCATATGAAAATCAACGTAGGACAAAAATTACTTGTCCAATGACAAATACATACCACTTTTAATTGTGCTACTTTGCGTGACAAAAAAAGTTAGGTGGGTATATTAATTAGTACTGCTTTGAACAAAAATTAACAAGAACGACTCAACGTCATCCAGGATTACTAAGTTGCTTTGCTTTTAAGAAGTGGAGTAGGTTAGAGGTAACTATTATCTCAATGTTACTTTTCTCATCATCTGAATTTCTGATTTATCTCGTAATTTAGTTCTTTTGGCTTTTTAAATATTTTAGTTATGGCTTCGCCTACCAATTACAGTAATTAAGTTTTAAGTCTAAAGAGTAAAGACTACCCAAAACCTGTTATCTGTAGTAACATATATCTACATATGTATGTTATACATATTTGTTTTGTTTTTGGAATCTTATTTGTGAATGTGTCTAGGAAAAATAAAATTGAAAACATTTTGAGTTGACTTGAATATTTGGAAGTAAAACCACCCGGCCAATGGCAAAGACTTTGACCCAGCCTTTTGTCTATAAGGGCAGTATTCCAAATTCTTCGACGTGTTCGAGGCGATAAACACATGGTTGGAGTACTCGGGCTTTCAATTTAATAAAGTTTTCCTCTAAGTGGGCCATTGTGTATTGAATTATTCATATACATCACCCCAGAAAGCCCCGGCCTTAGAATTTTCTTTTATAAATAATTGTTCTGGAAACAAACTATAATAATTAATTATATATATACACATCAATAAAACACTAGCCGGTTTGGCACAAATAATTAGATGTAGAAATTAACAATTAATAGTTAAAAAAACGATGAACACCTAGTTCTCAGTCAAAAAAAGTTTCTGCCTGAATTAACCAATTCCAAGAACCAAACATGTCAAAATAAGTTGTAAATATTCATAGCTAGCGAAAAAAAAAATACCATGCTCAGTAAAATTAGTTATTTAATTAGGCCAGGGGCTGTAAATATTTGGTTTTGTATTATGGAGTACATACAAATTCATCAACTGTAATTGTATAATAACAAGTAATGACCAAGTGAGATCTGTAACTATTATTAATATTTCAAAAGAAACCAATAACCAAATATTTGATAAGACTCGATAAATATCAAACCTCGAAGTGTTCGAGCTGAACATCCTTGGCCTTAAGAGGAACATATTCTCCAAGAAGATAAACTTCAAGGTGATCCGAAAGAGCCGACTTATCGATGTTTTCATGGTGAAACGACTTACAAACGAAGTAAAGAATGGTCTGTATAACAAGCCCGAAAAGCATCAACTTTACGAACACCAACAACGACAGAATCCCGTAACATATTCTGTCAAGCTCCCCAAACGACCATCCATGAACGACAAGTTTCTGAAACGCGAATTGGATGACAAAACTCAAAACGGTCAGAATCCCAAATATGAAAATGGCTGTCCACATCTTTCCCTTCATCAGCGCCTTGCTCTTGTTCATCGCTTGTATCCCACGGGCGTCCTCCAAAACCGAAACGACACTAGCCAGCTGCCAAACCAAGCCCAAGTATATGAACCCTCCAACATACGACACCCCTAAAACGACAAGCGTTCCGATCCCGAGGTAGTAGCTAACGGCTCCCATGATAACAAAAACGACAATCAAAAGAATCATAGCCACCACGTTGTAGGCAAAGAAGGCGAGAAAAGTCCACAAGAAGGTGACCATGAGGCGTTTCCACACCTTTGGAACGACACTCATGACCTTCTTGAACGACAATTCTCGGGCGGTGAAGACGGAGGCGACGGTGTAAACGACAGCGGAGGTGGAGAGGAGGGAAAAGATGAGGAGGAAAGTGAAGTAGGCGGCTTTGAAGAGCCATAGGTAGGTCCATTCGGAGGAAATAAGGTCGGAGAGCTTGTTGTACTTGGGAGTTCCGACTTGGGTTTCGTCTAAATCGATCTCGTTGTGGATTATTTTGCGGAAAAGTATGTCGGAGACTTCTATATGGATTAGGATCAAGAGGCTTAAGGGGAAAATTAAGGTGAGGGTTATTTGGCTAAAGATTTTTCTCCATGTGAGGATGATTTTGTAGGCTTCTTTGAAGATGTCAAACACTCCAAGAAACTGCATCTCTTCTTGTTCAATATCCATTTTTAATAACTAGCTAATAATTTGTGGAACGAAGGAGAGAAGAGAGAAAATATAAGAATAAGAAGAAGATGAAACTTAACTAAGATGGGAAGAGTGGTTTTTGGATGGGGCTGCTTTAAGAAATGAGGTTGGAATCTTGGGTTTCAAGATTTACCCCTGGTTGAGTACTTAATAACTTATTGATGTTTTCTATAGTCTATAGTCAATACAATAATATCTACGTCAAAGTCGAAAAGTCTACGTCAATGGGCTCATTCGGAGAAATTATCATAATTATGTATAATCAACTTGACCTAAAAATAAAAATAATAATAATAATAGTGAATACCCCTCAACTTTCAAATTAATATTGGATTTTATTTCATTTAAAACATTCTTGAGTTAAGGTCAGGTAAGGTTATGACAATTCTATATAATAATATTTTACACGCGATCATTTTACTTTTCGGCTTCTTACGATCGGATTGAGCATTTATTACTATTTTGTGTCGAAATTTTTTCTTCCATGACTCTGTCAACTTCTTCTCCACATGATTCGATCTTTCTCCATACATACCAAAGGAAGGCCTATTTTTTTCTTTTTTTCTTACAAAATATTTAAACAAAAAACCATTTCTTTCATTCAGTTTTTGGCTTAACTATTTTATTTCTTAATTTCAAAGACAATTACGTTTCTACAATAGACGAGTCAAACCTAACATTTGCAATAATGATAGACTTGACTCCCCTCTTCTTTTTGTTTATTTTGTTTTAATTTCATTTTTTCGTGGCTCTGACTTGGACAATATTAGCAAGACTTTTCAATTTTTTTATAGGGGATTCAATATTATAGAGCGAAACAAACGTTTCGAACTGAAATTTTATTTAGTTACTAAATTTTTTTTAGTGAATCTTTGACAGAGAGCTTCTTTGAGTGTGTTTATATCCAAGTATATATATATATATATATATATATATATATATATATATATATATATATATGTTTACTTCTTTTGCTATCAAATACCCACTTTTAACATAATGTTGACATATAAATCTTTAAAACGGGCAGTTAAATTCAAATATAAGAAATCGGACTCTAGTGGATACATTTCAGAAAAAAGAAAATAGACAAGAAAAACTTTGCTTTCTTATTCATCACTTAAAAATTACTATATATGAAGATGTTATATTATAGAATTTAGGGTTTTGGGGCCGAACTCCAAACACGATTGTAGAGAAAATTCTTGATTTCTCCACTTGAAAACAAGAAGAAAAAAAAATCTAATTTTCTCTAAGCACCCAAGTATCTTCTTGAGAAATATGATTAAAAATCCATATTAGCCTAATTATCAAAATATCTCCCAAAAAAAAAACCCTTTTGGACAAGAAGAATGTCCTCTCAGTTCCTCCAAAGATTTTTCTCTTTCAACAAATATTTAATGAGATATTTGCAAGGTCGTAAATGACATTTTAATTTGTTTAGAAATTTGAAGGTCATCAAGCTACCTCAAGCGTTGAAGGACTTTCTCATCTTTAATAGGTGAAAATATTATGGGTATATATATATATATATATATATATATATATATATATATATATTCATAGTAATGTGTCATTTTTTCCGTATTTCAGAATGTACTGAGCTAATTTATTCATGAAAAAAAAAAATTTACTTACATTTCTGTATTTTTGTTTAATTTGAAATTGCGGCAATCATTTACGATGCAATTCTCAATCGTTTCTCAATGAATTATCCATACTCCTCGACACTTATACAGCAAGCTTGACTTGGCTTTCAAATTCCCATTAAATATTTTGCTCAATCTTATTTATGGCCTCCCAACTCGAATTAAAGAGTTATTGTAAAAGTAAAATTGTTGAAGTGAAAGAAGCGAAGGAAATAAAGGGATATGTATGTAATGATGAGTGAAGTGAAGTGAAGGAAATTTCGTCCGAAAGGGATATTTTGTTAAGTTTTACTAAGTGATGGATATTTCAGCAACTAGTCTATTTCTCTCTTCTTTTTTTTGAAGGACAATTAGTCTATTTCTTAGAGATACTTAATGATATTCTTGTAGCTTAGTATTTTTCTCTAGATATACATATTTAAAATTTTCACAAATATATATATACAGATTTATACATTATTAATACGACATATTTTCCTTTTCAAAATTACGGTCATCAATCAGTCTTTGTTGTATTATGTGTATCACGTTCCACGAGGATTTTAACAACAGTTAACAATTGGACTGATTCGACTGAAATTGCTACTAAATTAAAAGTTAAAGAGTATTTTCTCAACAAAGTTATTTGATGGACCAAATGTGCCACTAACTCGAACTATTGGAAACATAAACGAAATGGCAAACATGTAGTTTAAGCTGCAGCCGAGGGTGGTTGTGGAAGTAGGGCCTAGCCATCCAATTCCAAAGTCCAAAGACGGCCTAATAGTTCCAATTAATTCATCAGATTGTTCTTCACGCTAAGGTCAAGGAGGTTGGTTCTGCGAAGAGAGCGACCACTTTTCCAAAGGCTCGGACCAAGTCAACACGCCCCATGGCCATTCTTGCAATTTCCTCGTCAGATTGTTTAATTTCTATTTTTTTTTCAAACAAAAATCTTTTTAACAATAAAAACTGGCGATGTTAATCAGGCACATCCTTGGCCATTCCTGATTCATGTCTTGTCGGTGTTTGTTATTGTATCTAGTCGCTTGTTCTCGATATTATTTGTTTTTTTTACGCGGGTGTCTATTATTACCTAATTATAATTATGCATCTTTTCAAGATTCTTTTGCCATCTTTAATAAATTTTTTTTTCCAATCGTGCTCGTGTATTTGTTTATTATTATGCCATAAGTTTTTCCATTTTGTAATATAACGAGTATATCAAGCTTAATCTATTCTGTATTTTAACTTAAATTATTACATGTTTATCGTTCATTTTTCCTCTCTCCTTCTCTAAATTTAGTTGTTTTAATATTATTGGTACATATTTATTATTGAGTGATAGTAAAAATATTAGTTGTTATTGCTATGTAATAAAAAATAATTATTATTTGTGAGATTGAAATAAAATTTTAGAAAGAAATAAGTCCAAATTAAAAATATTATGATTTCCAGGTGTATGTAAGAAATAAGACTCTAATTTAAGTATATCCTAATTAAATTAGCACATATTTAAACTATAATTATATTTTTATTTTTTATATTTTTTTGCTTCTTAAATTTATTTTTATGAGTTTTTGATATTGCAAGTAGCTCGAGATGAGTTTCAGTCCATAGTCCTACTTATTTCTCAATCGAACTCTTTACCCGAATTTATTCACTTTGGCTTTTTTTATTAACAAATTTTTATCATTTTAGAAACTTTTTTTAATTTTATTTTTTTAATTGTTTTTATATTTTTAAAAGGATAAATTGTATTTTCCCCCTCGAATTGTTGTTGAGTTTTGACCTATGAGTTCATTTTTGTTGCAAAAATTCCCCATATATTATGAGATTGTTGAAAAATGAATCTTTCTATTACCTTCTGTGTAAAAATTAACGAAATGATGATGTGGCAAATATTTTATAATATTTTCTTTATTAATTTATTTTTAAATTACTTTTGAGGAAAAAAGTTTTTAAAAAAAAAAAAAAAAAACTCCCTCTCTTCCCTCTCATTCGTTACCACTCCTCTTCTCCTTCCTAGATTTCAGGTAGTATGGTGGTGGTGATGCCATGGCTTCTGTTAGCTTAAGAGCATAAGCAGATAAATTGTTGAGAACCGCTTACAAGTAAGTATATTTAAGAGTAATTGTAGCTCCACGATCACATTAAAGACATCAAGAATGAGTTTTAATTCCATTCTATCTGTGAAATTTATAAAAATCTACTTCTTGAGGGAAAAAATGACAACAACAATAAATTTTTGTTCGAATTTCATTGAAAAACTACTCAAAATGAAACAGTGGCCAGTGAAAGAACAAAAAAAGAAAATTCAAAAATCTGGAAAACCTAATTCGAAAGATCCAAAATAAAAAAGGAAAAAAAATAAGGAAATCCATTATAGTTTTTGAAAGAAACAAAATTTTAGCTAGAAAATAATTATAGTTTACATATATCCTTCTGTATATCTATATATTTGTATCTATTAACTAAGAAAGCTAGTACAATAGATTTTTTAAAAAAATTTCCAATCGATAGATAATTTAATTTTATCCAATTACAAATATAAATGTTATCATCCAATTCACATTAAAATTTATTCTAATATAATTAATTATAACTATTAGTTTAAAATCTAAATATCAAAATTAATTTATCTGAAACGAAAACGAGTTTCGTACTTTTATCAATATCCTTAATATATATCCACTATATTTATCTTATAAGGATATAATCTATTTTAACCGTTGTGCATTTTAAGGAATCCTGATTAAATCAATTTTTCTTCGTTAGTCACTGATTTCATCCTTGCAAATATACGAGCCAGTACCACCTGAACTTTAGGAGAGGTAAGAACAAGGATTAAAATATTGGTATCGACATCGAGGTTTTATTTTACAAATATTATCAATGATATTATCGATATCGAAAATATTCTAAGAAAATACCGAAATTTATCTTAAAACTCAAAATTTTTAAAAAAAACTCTAAAAAATGTTAAAACAAGTAATATTGTATAATTTATACAAATTTTTATTTAAAAAAAAAAAACAAAACCTACTTATACTTTACAAGACAGTAAAATATACGTATATAATAGAAAAACGATTGATGAAGTGGGTTGACTCAAGTGGTAAAAGCACCTACTATTTAAAATTTCGATCCTAGATTTAAGTCACACCGGGAGTATGTGTGAAATCTTATTATCTCTAATGGGGTGGGATGAGGATTGAGTATGATATTAGATATTTTCTTTTAATTTGTAATAAGTGGAGGTCATTAGTTAAGTCTCACTTTTTTGAAAAAAAGATATATATATATATATATATATATATAATAGAAAAATGATCGAATTTTTTTTTATAGAACAATTTTAAAATTAGAATATATATATATCATATTATTTTATTTAATACACCTCATATAAATATCTTATAAATTATAACTAGTTTTAAATTACATTGAAAATAAATAAAAATCATTAATAATATAGAACAATTTAAATACATTCAATACCAAAACAAGTTTCAATGAGGTTAAAAGTTATAAGAAAAATTCTCGTCTTAATCCAAAATTTCTTTCAAAGGTTACGAGAGTCTTTTGTAGAGATTCCAAAATAATAAATATAAGTAGTGTAAACATTTTCATCAAATACAAATAATTTCAAAACTTTGTCGATAAACTATAGAGAGAGAACTATAATTTATTTTTGTATTCTTTACTACCATTTTAAAAAAAAAAAAACTTGGAAAAAAATTCGACATTTGTGTTAATATTTCAAAATGTCGATGACATTGTCACGATGATATTTGTAAATATCTCAATATTAGTTCATTTTTTACCAATATTTTACTGCTATCAATATATCATTGATATTGTCAATATTTTACAGATATACGGGAAAAAATATCTTTCCACTCTATATCGATATGCAGACTTCAAAATACAAATATTGTCGTAATAATGTCGACAAATTTCGTGATATTTTAATCCATGGATAAGAAGAAGTGTTGAAAAGTTGAGGAGGGATAAAGTAAGGAAAGAGAGAGAAAAGGGAGAAGAAAAAATTTAATATGTTTTTTCAATAATAATTTATATTTGAAAATAAATTAATAAAGAAAATAGTATAAAATAGTTACCACATCATTGTTCTGTAAATTTATACTATGAAATTATTAGAAGGATTTGCATTTTTCAACTATCTCATTATATAAGAGGAATTTTTGCAATAAAAATTAATATTTAGAGACAAAACTCAACAGCGCCCATAATTCGAAGAAAAAAAAATACAATTTATTCTTTTATAAAATTAAATCTATACTAAAAAACTTTATATCATCTAATTTAAGTATATTTTCTACGAAATAGTTATTATCATTAATTGTGTCACTCGTTATTTGTGTACATATATGTGTCGCGTCAGTTTGAGGACATTAATTACAACATGAGACATAAATTATAAATTGTGACTAGCACGACCTGCTGTAGGGTTGTATCCGACTTAAGTTAGAGTTGCTCGCAACTTTTTTCATCTTTTTTCTAAATGGTAGTTTATCGGTTTACCAATTTTATGCACGAGTATGTTCATTTTTATTAATATCATTTCTATACTAAGTATATCAACAGTATATAAGTTTATTAGTTTTATATTAAATATATCAATATATGAGTCACAAAAGAAAAAAAAATTGTATACTTGATCACTTCGTTAAAATATAATAATAATAACAATTAAATTAAAAAACAAAAAAAACAAAAACAAAACGAAACTTTATATAAAGGGTCATTTTGCTATAATGTTTGAAAATGGGACATTTATTTAACAAGATACAAAATTTGGATATTTTGGTAAGAATCCCTGCAAGTTAAGCATGGTATACTAATTAGCACAACACAACACGCTGGTGTGTTATTGATAGTTTGCATTATATTTCGAATATTTGTAAGAAATGGACTTTTTTCCAGATCAATTTGAAAAATGGCCTTTTTACGCTTATTTAATAAATGACTATTTATAATTTTATTTGATAAATAGTCATTTTTTAGTTGATCTAGTTTTTATAAAGTAAATCATTTTTGAAATATTAAATCAAGTTTGTGAAAAATAAAGCAATATATTTTGATATATTAAGTAAGAAAAATTGTCATTATTTAAATAATTTTCAAAATTTGGTCATTTTTAATAATGTTTGAAAAATGGTCCATTTGTAAACTATGATACAAATTTGAGAAATTTAAATGGATGATCAATATTTTAAATTTGATTAAGCATATGTGTACTTTCTAAATTTTATAGCTAAATGTCTATGTATATATATATTTTTACACTTGATAAATAAATATATCTACCAATTTTAGTTATTGCATTAAAATGTAATGAGTATATAATTTTTTTACATTTAGTATATAAAATTTATACTTAATATATAAAAATATATACCGGACATTTTGCTATAATATTTAGCAAAAAGACATTTACTCAAATTGGATCCAAAATTTGATCATATTTTTATAAAGCCCTACAAACTTTGGCCATTTTGCTAGAGAGCCCTTAATTTTCGTGTTTGAGTCATTTTTCAAGCTCAAGTTTTTTCGTTTTTATTATGTTCAAAGTTTTCGTATTTAATTTATTGCCTTGGTAATATACCGTTTTTCTGTATTTCCAGATAAAATATTTGTGAAAAAATAAAATAAAATCCACAAGATAACATTAAAGGTTGAAAGTTAATTAAATAGGCTAGTTTCAATCCAAATATACTACCACATAAAAATAAAAAATAAAAAAAAAACCTACGACATCTAAGCACGTGCACGTGGGTTGATACATCATAAAATGCATATGTATGACACAGCAAATAGAACACAGGCTAATAGATGGTACAAAGTCAGTAATTTAGGACTTTGAGCAATCACAACCATGGTAAAAAAATAAAACGTGTTATACACAATATGAGAGTACGTGCGGAGTTATTTGAATAGGTTGTACTGGCAAAAACAAAACATGTTTGCAATTATCCATGCTCTTTGCAAGTCTGATTGGGTGGTTACTACTAGGAAGTCTAAGTTCTTTTTGGCCTTTAATTTCTCGGTGGGTTGGTAATTCTGCAGCAGATTTTGTGGTGTTCTTGCAGCTCAAACTGAATAAACAAGAGTTTGAGCTTTGGTGTTCAATTCTGTGGTTAATGTGGCATAATAGAAATCTGATTGTTCATGGGAAGAAAAGCAAAACTCATGAGTGTCTCTTAGAGGATTCCTCTATACGGTGGAAACGAGTTCGCTACACTTAACTCGATGCAAACACCACCATCTAGCGGAGATGAGCGCCCTCGAGTATATAATTTATTTTTTAGCCAGATTATTATTTAACAGTAATCCAACGGTTATATTGAAATATATGAAAATACGTTTATTATTATTTTTTTCTATTTTTTCATATAAAAAAATATCAATAATAAATTTTTATTTTCATTAATGAAAATGATATTTACTTGTATTTTGGCACATTAAATTAGTATCTATATATATATATATATATATAAATCCTAATTATGTGGTCTCGCTAGGCATTGTGGTATACAAATCCTTGTCGACGTGGATTATTACATACCACGTCCACCGTAGTGGTCTTAGCTCGAAACTATGACTTAAACATAAAACACAATGAGTGGGCTTACCACGTTGCCAAATGATCAGAGTAGTGTTTCTCAATTGTTGGTTCCTTCGTCATGTACAATGCAACTTCAAAAGTAAAAGATATATATAATTGCAATTTGCGGAGAGCGAGAGGGAGAGAATGGTCCATGTAAATGTCCACCCATAACTTGACTCAAAAATATAGCGACCAAAAGGATCGGATCAGCAACTCATATTGGGAAACACAAGAGGAAGAAAAGGCCACAAGGTAGGGTCATAAAGGACAGTTTTTCCTCGAGGCCATCACAAGGTAAGGACCCCTGGTTCTCTAATCTTAAAAATTTCCTACCCTACTTTTTTTTTTTTTCAATTTTTTAGATGAGGAAAATGAAACGTTATCGAAATAACACCTTTCAGAACATCATAAAGGAACAGGGAAAGAAATGGCTTTGAAGTGCATCGGCAAGTTTATTTATTCTTGAGCATAAAAAGCGCAAGTCACATACAACAATGTAAGCGATTTCTCTGTACATAAAATTTTCTTTCCCCAAACCGAATGGACTGCAAAATAACAAAATTCCAGATATTTACATGTTGTCCTAAAAAAATATATAAAAGAAAAACTCCCTCAAAAGCAATAATCACACTAAGAACCACCGATGCCCTCCCAAGAAAAAAAAATCCCAGTTCTTGGATATGTTAACTTACTTCAGAAATAGAAGTGGGAAAAAAATTGTGTAATTTTTTTACCTATTTGATAGCATAGGATCGAGTACAAACCGAATCAAGTGCCTCAGTAAATAAGGAAGAAAAACTGGTCAGTGCCTGAAAAACTCCTGGCAAGCCCGTTTGAAGATTATTTAGCGTCATGGCTCTTGTTACCTCTGCTGCCTTGGAATGCCTCATCATCTCATCTTCCACCCGCCGCTGGCAGGCTGCAAGTTCGGTTTTCTTCTCAGCAAGCGGATCTCGAGCATCCAAGACCTGTCCATATTCTGGCCCTGAATCAGGCAGCCCAATACCAACCATCGAGTATGACTGGTAGAACTTCCTCTCTAAGTTCCGGATCGATGATGCCTTCTTCTCGAGCTCCTTCGATGCAGTTTCAGTGCGTTTTCTTATCTTCAGCTCTTCACTTTGTTTAACGGATATCACGTGGACAACATTGATAAAGCTCTTGATGGCCTCAGACGCCACTGTGTCGGGAACACGATCAAGTGCAAGCTTCCACTCATCGCAGAAGACATATACATCAGAGGGTTCCCTATTGCTATTGACATTATCATTGTCAACAGGAATAAGGGTGAGCTTGAACCAACCATGAAGGGACCTAATAAAGTCCCGTTGGAACTTTATTAAGCGACAAAAACTGGAGTGCCATGCGGAGACAGCTGATTCAAGGTCACGAGTTGCCTGCCTGTGTAGCTCAGAAGTTGATTCACCCTTAGTCGATCGGTTCACAAGGCCACGAACTTGTTGCACAATGTTATTTTGAATTTCATGGTACTGATGCATTGATCTCCACATATACATAAACCTACAGTTGATAAATGTACAAAACTTGATGCTGGAAAGATCGGAAATTTAATAACCTATTCTGAAACCTATCACCAGCAGCTTGATCTTGTCAAAAATTTTCAGTTGCAAGTTATGAAATTAAAACCTACAAAAGCACGTAGCAGTAACTATGGCCATAAATTTGGGGACTAAATACTGATCAGAAAGGTCTTTATCTGCAATGTTCAGAATAATGCAATTAAACCAAATTTAGCACTAGTTCAGAACGTTATTTAAAAAAATAAATAAATAAAATTGCGTTTTAGATAGCCCAATATGCAGTTGGTGGACAGACCAAGATTTATTACTGCCTAAGTTCTTCAAATAGTACTATTGTTTATTTCTTGCCGATTTATTATTATGAATCCGTTGTTTACCTCCTCCTGGCAAATTGCACCATAGTACTGAAGGCCTACTAAATAGCTGGAAGGCAATAATTTTCGATGGGGCCCACTAGTGAGGTTAAAGAAAAAGAGAGTATCTCAGAGTCTTCTGTTAGTATAAACATAATTCAAGTGCAATTAGACCTTTTAAATCCAACTGAAACCGGTTTTTTGGGAATTATCTCACTACCATCATGCCTTTTCCAATCTTTTTGCTTCACCAGAATTTTCCACCAATATTGGCACTACCAAATAGTTCAATGTGGATACTAGTATCAATTAAAATATTTATTACATAAATAAAAAGGTATTATAACAAAAGTGATATGAGTAAAAGCAATACTAATGATGATCACAACGATATGATGATAATGTTCTTGACTTGCTCATATCAAGCATCCAGAACATAAATCTAGACTCTAAGAGAAAGTCACAGTGCCTACGATGTTTAACCCCCCCCCCCCCCCAAAAAAAAAAGCCAGTGGGCCACATGGCAATCAATCCAACACACCAAACTCCATATACAGTAACTTTGGGTCCTAAATGGATCTGCAGACCAGTGAAACATAACCACCGAAGAGCCAAATATGGGGCCACCATTTGGTATTAAGAAGTAGCCAGCAACTGGACAATCCAGTACAACTAAGGTGCATGTGCTTCCAGAGGGGATGAAGCAAGTGGCACCGTAGCCTTGATTAATAATAAATTTCATCTACCAAGTCAAGATAGGAGCAGCATATACTAGCATGTTTTGAATGAGTATACAAGCCAGTATAGAGCAAAGTGTACCTACCCTAAATTTACATAACTACGTTACTTCTCATCCACACAGCTTCCAGTTTGAGCTTTCCTATTGAGCATGCACTAGTAACTCTCATTCTCAACAAATTTTAGTAGCCCATTTAAGATTATGGCAACTAGTGACGTCGAGTTGGATCACTACAGGTTAAAACAAGTCAAATTGAATATGAGACAGTGAACCAGCAAGAACAGCAATAACAGCAGCAGAAATGCTGGTTTAATACTAATCAAAACACGAACTTTAAAGGTCAATCAAAAATTCGATTTTAATTTTTTTGGGGGGGAGTTAATGTGGCCAGTGGACAGTTTAAAATTTTCAGTTTGCTCAAGAAAGTGCCCATGATGGAACACAGAATCTAAATTTCTCCTGCACTAGTTTCTACCAAGACGGTTCGATTGTACTGAATCATATATCTTAACCAACTTTATCAGATGTCATTAGTTCATAGCCTTCAACAACTCATAGTTGGTTAGAATCAAGAGAGGAGAGACATACCCGTGACAGAGTTCAACGAGCTGAGGAACCAAGTCGGAGTCTCTGAGACCAATGATGGCAGTTGAGGTGGTAGAAACGGCCTGAGAGGTGACAATAATCAGTGACTGCAGTCTATTTATGGAAGCTTTGGTCTTGTCTAGCTTAGTTTCATCTTCTCCTTTGTACTCCTGACTTTGCAACGATGACAACTTCTTTTCATGCTCAATCTTGACGCCTTCTCTTGCCTAAAATTCCATAAAAATTTGTCACCAAAAACAGTTCAAAACATAAATTGAATACCATAGAAGTAAAACAAAAAAGAATCTAAATCACAAACATTTCATCATTGATAACTAAACTTTTCATGGTTAGTGGTTGCCACTAGTTTCCAACCAAATCAATATAAATCCAAAAAAGGGTTTACCCAACTTTTTCTCTTTTTTTTTAACTGTGCAACACAAGTTGACACAATTTCATCAAAGATTCAAAGTAGTCCATATAGCTAAGTTAGTTGAATCCAACCATGTTCATATTCCATAGGAGAAAGGCACAAGGGGTTTATCCTTGCCACGTGCGTGAAGGGTATTTCAGTCATCGAACAAGGAAAAAAGGAACGAAATAAAATGAAATGACCAAAAGGCCACCATGGCTAGAAAATAAAAGATACTACTACTAGGGGAAAAACAAACCGCCCATTTACAGCAATACCCAGATAGATAAGCAGGTGAATTTTATGGGCCCACATTAAGCAAGGGCAATATTGTTAATTGATTCGTTTTAAAGAATAGTCAAATACTGCGGTGGATTAACGCTATCCACCGTCCATACCAGTGCTTCTTTTCTCTGTCTTGAAAGGTCCATACCACTTACCAGTGTATTTGATTATACATTACTCTGACTTACCCATTGTCTTAATAGAATATTAAATGCCAATTAATTACACAATTAAAACAAAGTAAAATTAATTTGGGAAATAGCGACATACCTTCACTTCCTGGCAGAGCTTCTTTTCCCAAGCCAAGAGCCGGTCCAAAGTGGAGCAAAGGCTCTTTGGACCACCCGGTTGAGCGAGTGAACCGGCGTCGAGCCGGTACTTGACCGCCAGTGGTGGTTTTGAGGTCCAGCTCGAGCTCAAGGTACTCAAAACACTACTCGAGTGATAAACAGTCTCTGTAATCAACACCCAAATCAAAATATCGTAATCGAAATTTTCGACCAATTTGAACCTTGTACAAGAAAATGCAGGACAGTCTGAATTCGAATAGAACGAAATTTGATCCAAAAACAAACAGCAATTGAGTGAGAATGGTTTGAATTTCTACGCAAAACTTGGTTAGATTAAAGCCCAATAAGCAAAAATAAAGACAAACTTTTAAGCTGCCTGAAGCTCCGATCAAGCTGAGCCCTCCCAGTCTCGAGCATCTCCGAGACCTGGTCTCCGGCCGCGGCGGCTTTCTCGAAATTCTCTTTAATGGCTTCCACGATCTCCTTAAGATCCTTGTGCCTCACCACCATTTTCATGTCCGAGATCTGCCCGTAGCTCGCGGAAGAGTCCTCCGTCCTCTCAGACTTGCTGGTACTCGCCTCGTACTTGGGCGGCGCCGCAGGAGGAGGAGCAGCCACAGCAGCAGCAGCACTCACGAACTCGGCTCGAGTGGATGATCCAAAATTCGAACGGACACCCATCTCGGATCTCGAATCCCTGTCATCATCTTCATCCCCAGATGAGCTGGTAGTGCTGTAATGGTCGTCCCACTCGCTGCACTGGACCTCTTCCCGCTCCGTCTCGGTGAAGTCGTGCTTCTGGTGGTGGTGATGGTTGTCCTGTGCCTTCGAGTTGAAGAAATCGTACTCCGATCTCTCCGTCTCCGTTTCCGTTCCCAATTCCGACACGTAATCGTCTTCGTGATGGGATTGCTTCTTCTCGTGGTGCTGGAACTGCTTCGTCTCGGCACGCTGGCGCTGGTTGAAGAATTCGGAATCGGGCGGAGAAGGAGGGTAGAAGTTTTCCCAGTTCCAGATGGAGGAAGCCTGAGAGGGAGTGCTGGAGTAGGTCGAGTCGGCCTGGTACGCGGTGGGAAACCCATTTGTGAAATTGGACTTCTGGCTCTGTGGCGAAGACGAAGGGCTCGACTCGGAGAGAATGTGGGGAAGCTTCGGCTGATGCTGCTGCTGCTGCCTGCGGCGGCGCTGGAGGTGGTGGTTGTTGTTGTACCGGGAAGGAGCCGAGGAGGACAGGGACGAAGAAGAAAGTATGTGGGGGAGCTTAGAGCTGGCTATTGTGGGAGAAGGAGCCGGAGACGGAGAGAATGGAGGCGGCGGCGGAGGTGGGTGGAGCGAAGGGGAGGGAGATAGGACACGTGGCGAGATGGGTTTGGCGGAGGAAGGCGCCTGAGGAGGAGGAGGAGGATGCGGGTGGAGGAAGACGGCGGGGGTTTGGTCGGAGACGGAGAGGGGCTCGAATGCGGCGAAGGAGGTGAGGGCGGAGCCGGTGACGCGGAGGGAGCGGCAGTAGTCGGCGTGAGCGGCGGCCAGGTGGTGGCGAGCGTAGACGGCTTCTTTCATGAGGCGGCGCCGCTCCTTGCACCGAATCACCGTGTCCTCGTTGTCGAGCTTCGAGGCCGCACAACCCATATGGAATAACAATTTATTTGGGTTTTAGACCCAAATTAACCCCCCGCTCTCTCTCTCTCTCCGGTGGTGGTGGAAGAAATGGTGGTGCCGCCTTGATTTGAGCTCTTTTTATTTCTTGTTTGAGAAATAAGAAATAGAAAGGAGGAGAGAAATGGAGAATAAATAGAGTGAATGAGAAACGATGAGACTCGCTGGACAGCGTTTCTGTGTGTGTGTGTGTGTGGGTGTGTTGTGAGTGCTTTACTAGTTTTTTTCAGCCAATCTTTTTTGCTATTTTCTGGCTCATTTGTCATTTTCCTCAATTCTGGTGGGCTCATAACTCTTGGGTTTTTGCCTTTTTGAAAAATTTTAAGTAAATAAATAAATAAAACACAATCCACACACCATTTCAAAAAAAAAAACACACACACGCACACACAATTTTATATTAGGCTATTAGCTATCAGTGACATTATAGTGTGAGGGAGTAGGTAATAAATCTGATGATGATGGGGTTTGTTCAGCAGTGGATCTTATTATTTTAATTTGGTATGTAAGCAATGTTTCTGGGGTGAAATCAGAAATGTAATAACTGTTGGGATTAATTTATTAGTTTGCTTCATAAGGCTGCTTTTTGTTTTTGTTGGATGTGGGGGGAAGGGGAGAGACTAGAGCGAGAGACTGGATCTTCAACAGATTTGTGTGGTCCCACCTGTTTTATTAATATTGAGAGTCTTCTCAGCTTCTCTTCACTTGCCATTTGCCAGTAAGAAATTGGAGATTGCCAGAGTATTTGCCGACGGTTTTTGTCACCATAGAGTCTTCTCTTGTATTTGGTACATTTTTTTCGGTACATTTTCTGTTTTTGATAGTTTTGTTTCTTTTAGGATTTAGGCCATAACAATATTTTTTAATGAAAAAAAAAGAAGCATTTTTTTTCCTTTTCCTTTTATGCAAATAGTGTTACGATCCAAAATTCTTGTTCGTGACTTTTTAATAATTTTGAATGTAAATTAATATAAATAAAGAATTTTATAAAATTAAGAAAAAATCCAATATTTGGATATTTCATTTTAGTCCTGCATCTTTAGTTTAATTTATTAAGAAAGATAGACCAATTAAAATTTGATGAAACATAGTTAATTTATACGAAAACTTGATTTGATAAAAACTTTAGCGTTGATTAAAATAAAGTTTATAAATCTTATGTCGGAAAGTCCAAAAATTGATTTCCAGAATTAATCAAAATTTTCAAATACTTAAAACTTTAAAAATATGCTCCTTGGGAACTATAGGGTCCCATATATATATATATATATATATATATATATATATATA
>JXTB01000126.1:283786-348266 GCA_002914805.1 Parasponia andersonii
CATCCTCATACATTCACTTAGTAGACTCAATGAACTTGGCTAAACAGTTAGACATGGAGAAAGAGTGAGACAAAGAAAAGTACCAATCCTAGGAGGAATAAGACCACGAGCCTAAGCTAAGCGACTTGCCTAACCATCAGACAACTGACTCGAATGAGTGATCACCTGAAAGGGGGGGAAAAAGAGAAGGGGTGAGCTCGAAAGCTTAGTAGGAAAGCTGTTACCTCAATTAAAACCTTTTTATGGAAAGCTCCTGCATGGTTAGTTTAATCAAAAATAACTTTGCAAAACCATATTTGCATATTCATAAAATATCCAAAACTGAGAGTCCATATACATATACATATATATAGAGGTACGGAAAACATAATATCCAAAAACTAATCAGTCCACAAACACATGACACAAATCCACCCATACCCATGAGTTCACAACCTCTCACCAATGGAAACTAGGGTGTTGGCACTACGTGTGCCATACAGCCTGCCTGACACCTAGCCCATAACCGGAGAGGACACCGTGTGTTGCATACCAAACTTGGAGGGGTAACCGCATTGCCTACACTTGCCAAATGGGGAGGTAATCAAAAGAAATACCCCGCGCGGTTCACGGACTCTCACCGACGGTGGGGTCGTAGCGCCACACTGTAAAAACCTCATGATATTAACTTGGGACTCATGTATGATCCTATGATATGTTTACTCTTAACTGATGTGTAAAAGTAGCCATATAGTAAATTAAGTTCAAATGATACTTTAGTTTTTAATAAAATAATTCATTAAATTTTGTAGAAAAATGGGAAGCATAACGGCTCTATTTTAACATATCCAAAAATAACTTGCACTCAGAAAAGTCTTAGAGCAATCAAATATATATGAATCATATCATTCAATTCCATCACAGATATTTAAGAGTCCTAAAATCACATTTGTCATAATATGTAGCAGAAAATAAGTTTTATTCAAAACGACGTAAAAGAGAGGTAACCGGATCCCTACCTCACTAGAATAGCGAAACCACGCTATTGGATGCTCAAGGTGCCGTTGGACGATCACTCAGAGGGTCGAGAACTAATCCCACGCCCTCAATCGTCTTCTTACGAAAAACTAACTTCTCACCGGAGCTTCAATTCCACAAACGGACCTCTTCACTGAATTCCTAGCACCTAAAATAATTAGGTTAGACATATGACTTGTCCAATTCGGGTCCGGGCCTACACCGGAACGGTGGCATGCAAAATGAGGTAAAATCTCGACCGTTCGATTTCGATTTTCATGCCGATCACCAAACAATACAATATATATATATATATATATATATATATATATATATATATCAAAACTTCTCCATTTTCCGAGTACATTCCAAAAATGACAACAAAAATAAAATCTAACGGTCGGATCGAAAACTAAAATTCAAAACTCAAAATATCCTAAAATGGCAACTTATATACCTTGACGATCCTTGCGATGATACGAACCCAACGAGCCTAAGAACGCGGCTTGAAATGGCCGGAATCGTCACCGGTGACAAAAACTTCCAAACGGCCAAAAATGGCATTTTCCGACAACGTGACTCTCGGCAATGACCGGGGGTGGGCGACACGGCTTCCTGGCAACACAGGAAGAGCTCGCCGGCGACAGGCCTGGCCAGACGATGGGCGAGGTGGCGACGGCACTCCTTGGTCCTCCTTCGACCGAGAGAACGAGGGGAAGGTGAGAGAGAGAGTGATAACGGGAGGGAGAGGGAGAGAGAGAGAGTGATATAATCTGAATTTAAAAAAAAAATGGTCAAATGACCATTCTACTCCTAAAAAATTGGGTTATTACAATTAGTTCATTAAATCGCTTAGATCTTACTAACTCTAGGCTTTAGGGTTCTAAGAACACTTCAATTAGACAATTACATAATAACATTAACCGATTAACGATAGCATTTTAGAGGGTGCTTTGGTTATACACGTCACCGTAAAAATGGTAGATTGAGATATTGATTCTACTAACTCTCATAGCATCATATTTCTCTCTTTATTAGTTCCCAATTTTAACAATTGTTAAAATTACTAGTTTATTCTTCAAAATCTTTAAAGATTAAGATAAAGTAGTATTTAATGGCGTAGAATGAATGAAATTGTATTGCCATCACCTACTGATTCAGCAAACAATTATACTAATTTATTTACACATCAACCATGCTATTATTAACTCTCTTGTTTTGTTTTGTTTTCTCTTTTTTCTTTTTCAATTTGATGGCATTCGTTTCATCATCGTCTCTCTATTCTTAGGGTTTTCTCTCTTTTATGTGGTTTGAAGATGGCCATGTGCTCATACCACACTATTGACTATACATAATACAATAAAGCAAAGAAAGCATGAAAAGGCAGAGAGGAACATAGCATAGAGGCATAGATTTATAGATATTCCCCAACAAGTGGAACCTTTTGGACAAAAAAGCTATAGATTAAAAGGGGTGAGACTAGAGAGTAGAGAGTAGAAGGAGGTGAAAGGCAGAGATTGAAAACGGTGAAAGGGCTTCTTTTTTTAAGCCCAAAACTTTCTATTCCACGGTCTCGCTGGACCCCAACAATCCACATGCATTTTGCCCTTTTCTTCCTTTTTTTTCTACAATACTTGCAACAAAAATAAAAAATCCTTCTGCTTCGGACATTTGCCGTTAAAATTTTACAGATATACAACAGTATGAATGAAAGTGAAAGATACCCTTTATTTTATTTTTTGGGTTTTTCAAATTACAGGTCCCAATTACTTTAAAATAGAACAAAAGAAAAGAAAAGAGGAAAAAAAAAATTACCCTCCACGTTAGAAACAGATCATACTGCACCCGAAAGACCATGGATTAATTGGAGAGAGTATCTGATGCTTCAAGAAACTACATAAACGTTACGATCAAGATATTCTTTTTTTTTCATTTCTTTTTTGAGATATTTGTTATTATTTTTAGAACAGTTGTCTTCTTTCGTATCATCAGAAAAGTTTTAAACTAATTTAGGCGTGGGAATGGGCCGAGTGTAAGATGAAGTTGTAAGGTAAGCAAAGATGGGAAAAGTTGAAAAAAAAACACTACGTCCTTACGCAGCCCTTTAGACACCATGACTCGACAAGTGAAAGATCCATAGTCACCATCTATTGTACTCCCACCTTACTAAAATTTTATTAAATAAGCGTTCTCTACGCTAAAATTAGATCCTGTCATACTTTTTCCCTCCAAAAATATGGACTTTGATGTAAAAGATGACAATGAACAACAATGACCAGTGAAAAATAAGAGCTTTTATATCGATTCTCTATATTTGCTTTCCAAAAACTCTATAATTCTCCACCATAAACCCCAAAATTGATCAAAAGAAACGCTAAAACTACTAGTATTAGAGCCTGAGAGACCTAATGAAAGGTCTAATGGTAAAACAATAGCTAGTAAAAGGTTCTCACATGGGGTAACCAATCCTATGGGATGTGTCCCCACTATTCCGAGTCCGGACACACATGACATCTTTTTCCTATACTAGTGTATGTATTCACCTCGCTACTAAAGAACATTGCTGAATTAGCCTGGTTAGCTTAGGACACACTTAAATCGTTGGAAAGTTAAAATTTTAAACAAAATGGTGCCTAAAAATTAAAATGTGATGGAGCGAACTATAAGGTAAAATGTGACAAACATACGTTGTTGTGTATTGAGAGTGAGCAAGTACAGTAATCTGTAAACCATACTTAAAAAGGACTTTTATCGGACCTCAAGACAACTATTAGGTTTCAGGCCTCAAAATCTCCTGCCCCAGACGGTGAAACAACGGCCACGACTCACTACTATGAAAGATCACTCTGATTGCTTCGAATGCTGCAACATTATGTTTTTAATTTAATTTAATTTCTAATGTCCCTAAATTTGGGGACGGTGAAGTGGTGAACATTGGGCACAGGCACAGCAAACCATAGTCTTTTTTTTCTTTTTTTTTTTGATACAGCAAACCATAGTCTTAAATTGTCAAAGAAAATTATGCAAATATATATATATATACATATATATATATATATATATATTCTTCATAAAAAACTAAGTGGATTGGGCCCCATGGCATGGTCCCACCCCGAGTCAGTCCATCTTTTCCAAATCCCAATTATTAAAAGTCGACATTTCCACGTCTTTTTCTATGGTAATGGGACCATAAGTTCTCTTTTGCATATACCTAGTGTTTCATTGGCCGTGACCCCAACGCAACATCACGATGAATCAAAGAGAGAAATCTCTACACATATTGTGAATATTGACTTAATTATGTAACTTTTTGCAATGTGGACTATTGATATGGCTTGAAAAGACGTCCCAAATTGCCAAGCCCATTTCAATTAACAGATACCATAATGTATAATTATAACATTTAATAAGGCTGTTTGTGGCGAAAAAAAAAACTATTTCCAAGTGTTCATTGCATCCGCTCACCCTGACGAGCCTCGATCTCATCCACAACAGTTCTCTCCTGTTTCAAACACTTATACGCGGTACCTTTTGCCTATATTTATTGGATGATCATAACCAAAACCTGCAAAAAGAAAAGGAGAGGTGGAGAAGTAGAAGAAATATTACTTTTTTATATTAAACCTCACTTAAAGTTGAAGAAAAAGCAATCATAATGGAATGAAAGGTTTGAGAGGAAAAAAAAAATGTAAAGACGAGCAAAAATGAAAGGGATTCCAGATTGATTCCACATCATCCTCTTCCAAAAAAAAAAATGGTAGTTTGGTCAAAACAGAAAGGGGCAATCAAAAGGATAAGAGAAAAACACTGGAGAAAATACACGATCAAAAGCGCTGAAAAAGAAAAACCATATGAATTATTCTAATATATAATCCACGTGAGCTCGACCCCACAATCCAAAATACCATTACGCACTTTGGGCACATCTTCATTGCCAAACAGCTAGCATAGACTAGAGTGAAAATATGAAAAGGGTTTATTCTATTTGCGAGTCAAACAAACAAAAATTATACACACACAAAGATTCATCTGCTACTCGAGTCATCATTCTTTCGGAGACTGTAAAGAATAACTAGTAGTTGAGAGAGTCTTGTGTACGTGACAAAGATCCCCATAAAAAAAGTTTGATTGACTGGGGTCAGTCGCACGAGCTTCTCTGATTCATCAATTGTTCCAACCTAACTTGGCAAAGAGTAGAGCAATTGAGCATATAGTAAGCTGGTGCTTTCATGGCGAAGCTGATGAGGGATCTAGCACGTGCTGCTGATTGTTCTCAAAGCCGAAATCCCCGAATAGACCCTGAAAAACCATTAGAGAAAAAGCCAAAGTGGGTTATGTCAAGCTTTATCTTTCTGGGAGCAAATTCATTCCAATGAGAAAAAGGATAAGGAAAAATAAATAAAGTGAGCAATATATCTCTCTCCCCATGTCGATCCAATAAAGATATCAAGATTTAGATACCAATAAAATTGCATCAGTGCAGAAGGGAAGAAAGATAGATTGTAAGACACTAAAGGATTTCAGATACTTTTCGGCTAGCCAAAAATAAAAACAGAGAAAGCAAGGATAAAACCATAAAATCACAGCCAGATGTTGTGATATAGATGATCAGGATCAAAAGTTGGTATATTCCAATATCTTCTTTTTCTTTCCCTTTTTCCTTTTCTTTTTGGTACTAGTACCATGGAACTATCTCATCTAAAATATAACAATAAATATCTTGAGCTTTTTGGGAATCACATGGTGAAGGATACGAAATAAGCTTGGCAAAAGAGAACCAAAGATTCAGTCCTATGCGGGCATACCATGGCATCGTTGATTGCATAAGCCACGCAGTAGTGCTCCTGAAAATCAGCAGTCCCAAACAAAAATCACAAAAAAAAAAAATCGAAAATTGGTGCTAATGATTATGACCCATCAATATTTTCACAAACTTTTAGGGATGCCCGCATCAGCTTCACCTCTTGACCATATATATACACATGTATTGTATGTCATTACTAGAGTACGTAAATATATGAACTTCAGAACAATTATGTGGTATACTTATGAAAATAGTTCAGAACAAATAAAAATGACATAAATCACCACTTGAAAGCAAGATAGAATGGGTCACATGATCCAGCAATACCACCTAATCGATCAATGCTCACTTGTGCCACACACAAGAATCATAGAGATTGTATGACCCGCACGTGTATGCCCATATATACGTGCACGTGCATAGCGCACACGATATGAAAACTACTTAAAGCAATCCAGGCCCACTCACTGCATAGATCTATCCTATCTCAAACTGATACTAACTAACAATTGTTGCTTTGTTTCCTTTCAAAATAGAAAATTAGGGGTTGACTTGCCTGCATCATGTGCCATTCTTCAAATTCATCGAACAGTTCCAGCCGTTCAATCCTAATCAACAAGAGATCACAGATGAGAATCTTACTACAAGCACTTCAGAACAATTGTGTCCTTCCCAATAAGAAGTTGAAGCAAAAGATGCATAGGAAAAATACACAGGAACAGACGCTTTATATCATAGAAAAAAGAAACTTTAGAACTTTAAGAGGTTGTACCACAATATTGCAACTAGAGTTCTTCTACAACTATGGAGTAAACATTTAAAGGATAAAGACGTGTCCTTTTTCTGAATAAACTAAGATCAGGTAATAAACTTTTCCAAAGACGTGTCCTTTTTCTGAAAAGGATAACCTAGAGATCACCTGTCTCTCTTTCAAAATCCACCTAATTCTAAAAGCTGCTCTGTTTTCAGACATTTCATTTCTATCTTCTCGTAATAAAACTACTTTTGTTACTAAGTACGTAAGAAACCATGTGCAAATTAGTGGCATTTCTAAACCTTGTGTAAGTATTAATACCTCCTGGTTTGGTTGGTGCATTACAAATTTCACTGTTGCAAATCCAGAACAATTACACTGGTAAATCTGTTTCAAAGAGGCCACTTGGATGCAGTGGAATGGAAAAGATTCCATTACTTTGTTTGTTTGTCTTAAATGCATTGTAATACCCACTCCAATGGAATGGCTATCCCTACAACTAAGGGAATTGTCATTCCAATATAAAATGGGTGGAAACGCCATTCCATTTTATGATTAACATTTTTCGCAAGTTGTCCCTACCAAATTAGATTCCAACACTATTCAGTACTCACTTGACTTTCTCTCTCCTCTCTCCACTCTCTTGACTTCTCTCTCCTCCCTCTCTTAGCAAACATATATTAATTTTAAGATTATGGATATTTTAGTCAAAATTACATAAAACTAAAACTATTCCATCCCCTGGTTAATCTAAAATTCCATTTGTATTGAATCAATTCTTTATTCCACTCTAAGTCTTATTCCCTTCCAATTCCTATCATTCTCCATTTCATTCTAGCAAACCAAACACTACATAAGTGGTCTAATTAAACCAAATTCAAATACATGAACGCAAAGAGAGATGGCTATCAAAAATTTTCTGGAAACTGAGCCGCTTAATATTTATGCAAAACCAAATGTTAAAAATTTTAAATGTAATAACTAACAATACCAAATAAATTAAACAAAAGCCAAATTTTGAGCATTTCATGAATATCCAATTAGTGTAACGAGTTAAAGAAGTCAAACATGGTAGTAGACTAATGAACAAGCAGCTCATGAGTTTCCAGAGATTTCAAGGCATGAATAGGACATACCTACGTCTTTCCTGCGCTTCAATAAAATTACTATAAACACTTTGCATGTCCCAGGCGACAGCTGTCTGAGACCAAACACAGTATTTTAAAAAAAAAATAGTGAAAACAAATGTAAGTGAATTACCCAAAAAAGAAGGGGGAAAAAAAAAAGCCTTCATTTCAAGAAGCTAAATAATATAACACCAACCTGCCATCCCTTATCAAGAAAATTTTTTTCCTTTGCTTGTAACGTTGGTGTAGCGTATATACCCAAGAGCCCACAGCCTCGGCTCTGAACAAAAACAATTTTTTAAAATATTAAAAGAAGAATACCAATAGCTGTATCCCAAGGGAAACTACTAAATAATAATTACAGCAACAACGAAAAAAAAAAAAAAAAGAAACATACCTCCAAGTTCTTAATCATCTGCTGTCCAAAAGCATCATACGGTTGAATCTGTTGAAATAAAATGTTAAAAAAAGAGAAAGGGCAGTGATGCAGACAAGGAATAGAATATTGTAGGAATATTACTATTATTACTATTATTAATAAGTTTATTTAATTATTAGGTTTATTTTAATTTTGAGTAACTAGTATTAAGTTTCCCGTTTTTCTCAGTTTCTAGAATTTATCTAATTACCTAGTTGTGTCCAATTGCCCATCTATAAATAGGCCATCTATATAATTGCTTTAGAGTGTGTTATGATGAATTAAATCAATGATTATTGAGTTTTCTCCCCCTTTAGCTCTCTTTCTCTATTAGTTCTTATCTTGATTCTCTATTGCTTTTCTACCAATTTCTCTATTTCTGCCCAAATTCTATCACCTTTGCTATTCTACCTTTCTCTTTCTCTTTCAAATTTCAAATCTTATCCCACATTAGGAGGAGGGGTGGAGAAGAGAAAGAGAAAAAGAACTTCTAAATCCACCAAATTGACAAGAAATTTTTCAATACTGAAAGAAGTCAGGAAAATCAGTAAAACCTGAAACCAAACGGTTATACACCCAACCTGTTCATATAAGAAAAAGACCGCCGTAGAAAATGTTTTTGATGCCCAACCAACAACAGCACTACTTGAATCTGGATCTAAGTATATCAAAACGCATTCTGCAATTATAAAAGTTGGCAGGCTGAAAAAATATTAGAAAGAAGAAATTTAATCCTCCAATATGAATGAAGATAAGAAAAGTTATGTTTTTCTTCCCACTTTAGAGGGGGAATATGTGCAGCATCCAACATGCCAAAGAGTACAATTTCAAAAAAAAAAAAAAATGCCAGAGTACAGGAAACAATAAGTAAAAAGTTGTCCTCATATGCGTATTATACCCCTGACTCCTCTTTTGCGTGTATTCAGTTCCTACTATTGTGTTTTCTTATTCAATAATTGACTCTAACCACATACCTGAGATCCATATCAGCCAATGCTATGATGTCATCTAACTTGTTTATGTCACGCAAATCCACAGGAAGTAACTTATAGTTATCACTGAGCACTTCTCCTTTATCTGAAAAGTAACAGATGCTAAAACGGCAATTCTATCACTTAAATACTGTAATGCAAATAGACCATCGTCTAAATTAATTAATACAACCAAAGTTTAAAGATTTAAAGTATTTATAAATAAAACCTTCATACAAGATATAGCTAAACGAGAACTGCAAGGCCATTCTCTATGTAAGCCTAAGAGACTAAAAGTTACTTTCAACAGCAGATTTCTTAGACTTCCAACGGTAGCATTAATAAATCAAAGAGGAAACCTAAAGTATAGGAATCACAACATCTACATACACATTCTGCATTCTAAGCATGGAATCTTATATTTCTCAGTTTCAAAAAAAAACTGTGAGCGACATGAAACAGGGAAAGAAAGCCAAGCATTAGAGTTAAAAACTTAAAATGATTTCCAGCCAGAAATTACAAATGCAGACTGAGGTTTATCTACCTCGTGAAATTGATGCTGTTGGACTAATTTTGTCCCTCAATTGACTGCAAGTCTCTATAAGCGCAGCCTTCTTACCAGTAACCTAACAAATAAAAAACATTCAATGAGTTGAGTGTAAGTGACAAACATAGAACAAGACTTCTCCCTCCTTCAAGAATAATCAGAAAGTTGACACTCATGTTAACAGGTGCAATTAGTTAGCATAAGTTTCTCAAACAAAACAATTCACATTTATAAGTTTTAATCTTACTTGGACATAATGCTCCCTCATACGAAAAAGAAGAAGAAAGTGCGTTTAATAACAAAAACCATGATAATGATGAAGGTTTTAAGCTCTCACCTCCTTAAAATCCACTTCCACGTATAAATGTGGGGCTTTCCCTTCATCCTGACAAGAAAAATGTCCAAGAAACTAAAAGCTTAATACAACCATAAATACATATATGTTTTGTTCTTGAGACAATAACTAAAGGAAAACTCCTTAAAAAGCATGAAAAACTGTCGCAGTTGTAAACAAAATGCAGAAAGAAAATAAAAAACCATGCCAGGATTCTATAGTTTGATAGGGTTTTGTTTTGTTGTGCATAATTAGAGTTTGTATTAGCTTATTGATTGTGTTTGGTTTCCTATACGTGTTTATTTGCGTATCTACAAAGAAAAGTGGGAGTATTTATTATTTGGAGAAGAATTGTTATGAAATTATCAAAGTATCCACATTTTCTCTCTCTAAGATTATTCTCTTTCTCCCTTATCTTGATTCTCTTTTGTCTCTAATCATTCTAAATGTTCTTCCCCATCTTCTGTTTTTAGCTCGCGGTTCTATATCACAAAAGTAACTAAGACATAACTGTGAAATGCCCTTACCACCAACAACAAAACTCAAGATAACCACAATAACAAAATGAGACATACAATTAGAGAAAAAGAGCTGAAAGTGATGCAACTCTCATAAAGTAGTAAATCTACCAGAGTTGAAAAGAAGGAAGAGCGAGAGACCGGGTCACCTGTAATTGAAAAAAAGTAGTATCAAAACCAGCTCCAAGTGATAATATCTGCTTCTTAGAGTGACCCTTTTCATCCCCATTTCTCTCTTTCTCCAGAAATTGAAAAAGAAGCTTCCGAAGAGCAGCCCAACGGGCAAAGTAACCTTCAAATTAATACATATATATATATATAAGCCAATTTTTGCCAAACAAACAAAGCAAAGTAATCAATATTTACATAAATCTAATCTTAAGAAGTAGCAGGAAGAAGGTTAATCGTAGGTAACATTACCCCGGTTGATTATGGGCGACCTCCTCACCGGTCTTCTTACAAATAAGTGGATATAGTCATCCTTCATGTACCCCTTTTTAACGCACGACCTTTTACCCATACAATTACAAATTCAAAAGTCACATAATAAATAAATATATATATATATATATATATATATATATATATATATATATATANCTTTTATCTATAAAAAAATTACAAAAATACGTTGATAAGTTTTTTTTTTTTAAGTTTTGTACAGTTTTTATTTAAAAAGTATTATTTAAAAAAAAGTTAAAAATATATTATTATAAAATAATTATTAGTTACTAATTTCTATAAAAACTAGTTACGATTATAAATTACTGATTATAAATGTCTTTGGTTAATAGACAATGGTATTGGAAAATTAATTACCGATTATTAATTATTATTTTAAAAATAATATTTTTAAAAAATATATTTTTCTAATAAAAATATACCTGATCCTGCATTTTTCTAATTTTCTTTTCTAAAATTATCATATAAGGCTTGCAAGTTTGTTACCATAAAGCTCGTCTGAAAAAGAAAATACTGACATTTTTTATATCAACTTTGTTGTCCTTAATGTACTAAAACTACATATCATTCATAAGTTACCAAAGAAAATCACCCCTTTCTTTTCATGTAGAGAAAACAAAATGTAGCCAAACAAGTTACTGTTTTTTTCTTCATTTTTTTCATAGGAAAACAAGAGCTTTTATCCGAAGGAAAAAGGTGGAATACAACCATTTCATAATGAGTTTTAGAGAGTACATCACATTTGAAAGTATTCAGGGCACCACCAATCCAATAATTTTTTTTCTTTTTTTTTTTACTATACTTATTTATAGTAGAATTTTTTCTAATTAAAATTCATCGCGCGTATTTTTTCATTGTAGAATCTAGAGAAAAAAAGAGTATTAAATAATGTATATTTATTATTATTATTATTATCCAACTACTCAAATCATAATAACCATTAGGTAATATGATCCAAAGGTTAAAAAAAATATATATAGATAAGTTTTAAAAAATGCTATTGGATTATAACCCAATAAGTAAATATACAAGTGCTAGAAAAGGTGTAAAAGAACTTATATACAAGTGCTAGAAAAAGTTTCTAGCACTAGATAATGGATCCAATAATTTTAAAAAAAAATTATCAAAAAGGATGCATTTCTTAAAAAGTGACTTAAAAAAATAGTATTTTGCAAGAATCTTTAATATAAGTATGGCTCTACATATCTCAATTTTTATATCAAATTTTTTATACCAACACACGTTAAATATAAGTTGTCACCATCTAAATGGTTTATTAATATTTACCACAAATATAATAAACATTATCACTAATTGAGTGGTGTAAATCAAATATCGTATATATTGATTTAAAATTTTGATACAAAAATTAATATCTCAAACATTATTCAAAATTAAATGAAAGCCTATTTTAGCTAGTTAGTGGGGGCTATTTTATTCGTAAAATGAGGAGTAAAACAACCATAATCACCATCACCACTTGAATGTAGCGTACAAACTATAGATAGGAGAGGTCTCGCCAACGGAGGGGAAAGAAATTTGGATTGAAGTTCCAAAATGCCCTCCATGCAATCACTCTTGACACTAGAAACTTGCAAACCACTCTCTAAAGCAGACACTAATCCTTTTAAATAGCCATGAGTTCAGCTATCTTAACAGCAACTTTACTATCCCTTTTCCTAGCCATAGAAGCAAACACAGTTGAGAGTCTCGAATTACAACACTTACTTAAAAGGATGGAGTATCATCAACAATAAATTTGAAAGCATTAGATGTAGGAGGTACCCAACAAACAGGGCCAGAAGGGGATAGTCTAATAGTGGACTCTGTGAGCTTCTTATTAGCACGTTGAAATTTTTATAAATAATCAACAAAAATTTCCATACTAATTAACTTCCTAGAAAAAGTAGGATTACAATGAAAGGAGTCATCCTTATAATTCGGGAACGGTCTAATTTTGGATAGCAAACAATTCTATACCATTTTTGTTTAAGTGAGATTTGGCATATATAAAAAAAAAAATATGCTATAGAGCAACCAGAAAAATCTTTTAAGGAGTTTACCAAAAGAGCTAATCGCCCAAAAATCCTTTATAATCTCACAAAAAGCAAAAGAGCATAGAGAGTATGCTTTATATGACCCTTATACCCAAACTGGTAAGAATCCACTGAAGGTATTGGACAGAGAAGTTAAATTGCAGAAGGTAGGTTGTCATGATAACAACACGAAATGAAAAGCTTGATTTCATGGAAATGTTGAAAAGCTTGATTTCATGGAAATGTCGAGATGCCATAACCAAAGCTAATTCTACTAATCTATAACATCAATCAATGTTACAGCTTGTACCATCCAT
This sequence comes from Parasponia andersonii, assembly GCA_002914805.1. NCBI lineage: Eukaryota > Viridiplantae > Streptophyta > Magnoliopsida > Rosales > Cannabaceae > Trema > Trema andersonii. Next base: position 297,071 of record JXTB01000126.1, read on the forward strand.
GAGATTGTGAGCAACAACTTGGTATCCACTCTCAACAAAATAAATAAACTTTTTTCATCCAGTGCCAAATAATTGATCCTCTATATGAAATTGCCCGAGTGGAATGCTAGTGTTAAAGACAAATCTAAAACACCTACATGATCGAGGAGAAATTCCACTGTTGAGGAGTTTCCACCAGTAAATATGCCACTCTTGTTTCTCCCTGTTTGTGGTTTGGAGCAACGGGTTGGTTCAAAAAAGTATATGCTTGCGGAAGAACTGGGTCCTTAAAATAATTTTTTTTTTTTTTTTTTTTAAAAAATCACACATAGAAAGCTCATCTTCGACTTTCTAATGAAGGCACTTGGATAATAGTTGACAACTCCAAATAATGCTACACCAAGAATGAGATTAATTAAGGCCACCAAATGTACGGAAAGTAGCCTATTTAAAAAGAATAATGTCAAATACCTCACATCTTATCATATGTTTTAAATTTCACATATAATTTGTTACTGTACCAACAATATTGAACATATTAATAATAAGTTTTAATTCACACAACAACTCATTTGTCATATCAAATGATATTATAAAAAGTAATAATCTAAGTAGGATCCCTAATACTATCCTCTTAAAAATTAAGTACGGTATAAAAAATTAAAAATAAATTTATTGTTTCATATTTTTCATAAACATGATCTATTTAATACATCATATATGAATCATAACAACTAAACAAGAGTATAAATACCTCGCTCTAACTAATAGATCCTTCGCTTGATTGTTAAATGAATTCGTTTATGAATGCCAGAGAAACAAAATTCCCTTTGATTCTCCTTCACCAAATTTCTCTAAATCTAACACTCTATAATGTCACGGAATTTTCTCTTAGTTTTTCAATAGTATGACTTTGGCCAATTTAGTGAAATACTTTATGGTGGTTAGAATCCAAATTTTTTTTTTTTATCTTCTCTTTAATCGAGGAGATATTGGTCGAATGAGTTCCATTGCATAATTGTGAAATGGCCACAGACTAGTAAGTAAGTGCATAGGGTACTACTGGGCGTGTATTTTATCTCCAAAAATTTGACATAGTATTAATTTGTAAATTCTTTAGTATTTCTCTCCACGATGGGCCAATAATACCCGATCTTCATTTCGTATACGTGGTTTTTTGACTACCATAAATAGTTGACATGCTTAATCCTACAAGACACAACTAGCTAATTGAAGAGGAGATAATTACACATTATTGTGTAATCACCTAATTTTACTATTATTTTATATTTTATTATGTAATTTCTTATTCACAAAATTAAAAAAGCTAAAGTCACTCTCACCTACATAAAGGGGATTCATTCTTATAATTTTTCTTTTTACAGTCATCTCACGATCACTTCACTATACATTCTTTGTAATTCTCTTTTGTTCTCACCTTGAAACTTAAAGAAACTCTTGTAATGTTTTAGAAAATAGTGAATAACAATGGACGTAAGCTCGTATTTTTTGGGACTGAACCACAATAAAATTATTATCTCTTTATTTGCTTTGATTTATCAACTATTTTTACATAAGCCATATCTTGTAATTTCTTAATTTCATTGTTGATAAAACTTCTGTCAACACATGTACTCCAAGTATAATCCCACGAAGAAAGAAATCTCAATAAATTGTAGAATATCCAATGCACTCTTATGTTATATTATTAGCCATGTAGTGCCACTTTACCCTCATATACTATATATAAATATATAATTTTTACTATAATTTATAATTAAAAAAGAACAAAAATAATATATCTATCTTTAAAATTTTTATTTTTTTAAAAAATATTTTTCTAATGCAAAAAATACATAAATAAATAATTGAATCAATTTTTGTACCAATTTAATATTTGTACTAATTTTCTAATAATAAGAGTATTTTTATTTATATAATGTCAATTTCATTCTATTCTATAATAAACTAAACACAATAATGTTCGTTTAATTACTGATTTCAACATATTAACTAAACAATTCAATCAATTTTTTTTTTCAATTCTATTCTGACTCTCGTTCCAATCCAATTACCATTATTATTTCCATTTTTTTTATTTTTGTTTAGCAACCAAATGCAGCCATTATTAAATATATCTGTGGACGATTGGATTAGATGATCGGACTTCAACCCTTGCAATTCCCAGTCGAAATGTTAAAAAAAATTTGTTCCCGATTCATATACTTTCTAAGAGTTAATAATTATTCTACATACTTTTTTAATGTTTACTTAATAACCTTATTAACAATACCACAAAATATGTAATTATTTTATTTGGGAGTCTTATCACGAGTCATCTACATCAATGGAACCACGTGAGACAAGTGGGCGTAGCTACCCCTTAATTTTTTTTTTTTTTTTAATTCTAACTTTGCTACATTGGAATTCAATATTTCTATCAATGCACTTATCTGAATTTTGAGTTTAGGCTTTATGAGCTACTAGAGATAGAGCACAACGATTTCGCAATCACATAAAAAATAAAAAAATAAAAACATGTAACTTAAGTTACGATGATATACAAAACTAATTGCCGAAACTGGGAAATTGTCAATTAAATGCTTTAATTTGTGTCGGAGTCGAAATGGTTATTATCAAGTAAAATTCTCACTTTTAGATAATTATATTTTTTTTAAAATAAAATTTAACTAATGATCTCTATTTTAAAATAATTATGTTGATTTCACATGCCGTCAAATTTGTGGTTATAAACATAGCCTACAGTAGCTATATCATCCAAAATTAAATATAGCTTATTGGTAACTATATCTTTCAAAACTAGAGGATCAGGTTCAAATTCATTCTCTTTAAGTCAAAAAAAGAAAAAAAAATTGTCATAGGTACGAGTTACGTCAGAAATAGACATAAAAACCTATTATCTCTAATGAGGCGGGATATGTTGGATAGTAATAGATATTTTCTTTTAATTTGTAATAGGTAGAAGTAATTAGTTATGTCATATTTTTTCAAAAAAAAAAATAAATGGAAAAAAATTGCATAGCAATATATATCAAATACAAGCAATCTCAAAAAAAAAAAAATTAAAAGAAAAAATTAGGTGGATGACCAATTTTTTAAATTGATTTAAATAAATGTCCATATTTTAAATATATTTAAATGTCATTTTTTTTTAAAGTTTCAATTGTAGAATATGAATATGTTGTATTTCTTTTTTGGTCTTTAAATGAGTTAGACATTTAGTTATAAACCTTTGAGTTTAGATAGCTAGACAATTCAAATTAAAATATATGGAAATGGTTGAAAAAAAAACTATTATAATTGTAAACTTATAATTCTAGTTAACTATTTTGTATGCGTAAAAAAAAACTATTTTGTATAAATAGTAATTTTTTTAAAAAAGTAGAATTTAACTAATAATATCCAATTATTACAAATTAAAGAAAAATAACTATTATTAATTAGGACTGAGATTTTAAATAATAAATATTTTTACTATTTGAGCCAATTTCACTTCATCATGTATAAAGAGTAATATATAAATAAATTTTTTTTAAAAAAATTTGAGTGAGAATTTTCTTCAACAGCCTTAATATGGAAGTTATTAATACGGGTGTTTATCGGTCATTATCCACTATATTTTTGTTAATCTATAATCCTATATGGTATAAGAGTGGATGTGCATTATGAGAAACTGAGAACCGATCCGATTCAATATTACACATTCATGCGTATATCTAATCTCAATCTTTATGTGATAAGATAATTTAAAGTCACATAGAGAGTTTATTTGAAATTTATCTCTAGAAAATGAAATATACTAAGATATGTTTTAAAGTTTTAAATACCATTAAAAAAAAATACAAGTCCTATAAGTCCGAATTTATAACTACAACCGAATTTGTAATTAACACAAGAATCCAAAAGTCATACAAGAGACAACTAATATAAATACCTTAATAATAATAATAATAATAATAATAATAAGGAAATAATCAAGTGTGGATATGACTATCAACTTGAAAATACTAAGGGAAAAGGAAAATAGTTATAAAAAAAATCATAATGTCCAGGTATATATTGATCTCTTGGTAGTATTTGGATGTTTTACACATCATATCTGCCAACTGACTAATTCAATTTCATTATGATGAAACTGGATCCAATCCAATTTCATTGGTTAGTTTTAAGCCAATATATCATTTTGGTCCATTTTTCATTGTATTTGGATGTTTACCCCTTATATGTCTACTTATTAAATAATTTTTCAGAACTTAAAAAAATAATAATCGGAACATAAAAAACTTGCAGCAGAATATTATACTAATAAATTGGTATCAATTTTAATTACTATTTCGAAGTGAAAACATATTATTTAAAATTTAATAATTGAAATGGATATTATTCTCAAGTATTACTCCGCATAAAAGTCTTCGGCACTCAAGAGTCAGACGATTATATACCCTATTTAATAATGTTTTCTTATTATTATTATTATTATTTTGGTCGAGTTTAAGCCTACTACTGACATAAAATCCTAATTTTATCCTCGGCGCCCACACACTTTTAGAAGGAAAATAATAAATCATATTAAGCCTAATGTTTTTTCTAGCGAAATTAGCCTATGTGTTATTAACTTATTATTATTGTTGTTATCAAAGATTCAAAATGGTCGATTAAGCCTAAGTTTACTAATATTAATTTTATATGCCTATGTGTGCAAGATTCTATTTTTATCGAAAGAAAAAGGAAAAAAAAAGAAAAAAAAAAAGAAAGGGTGGAGGAATTTTAAGAAAATAAATTATTTCTAAAACAATTTTATTTATTTATATATTTATTTTTGGGAGTTAAGAGAGTCCCGCAAAAGCCCAAACGCTGTGAGCTTAGAGTCCTTCGGCGGTGTTTCCCAAATCTTCTCACCTCAAAAACCTCAAAATATCTCTGCCCTCTAAATCCTAAATCACAAACCCTCAAAACCCTAATTCGTTCCTTCTCTCCCTCCATCAATGTCCTCCATTATTCCCTAATCTTCCATTCGTTCGTTTTCCCATTATTTACATATATTTGTATAGATATATAGCATATATATATATATTGAATATTTTTGGTTTTGGAGATGGATATAGAGCAAAAGCAAGCGGAGCTGATCGATCAGTTCGTTGAGCGAGCCTCGGCTCTCAAGGGCTCAGCCCTTGCTTCCGTCGTAGCCGAAGCCACGTCTCACCCTTCGCTCTTCGCATTCTCTGAGATTCTCACTGTTCCCACTCTACTCGAGGTTTCGATCATTTTTTTTGAGCATTAGTCTTCATTTTTTTTTTGGGTGCTTTATTTGCTAATGGAAAAAAATGTAGTGTTTAGATGCTTTCTCTTTTTGTTTTTTCTTTTTCCCATCAGTCAGATTCTACCTGGATTTTTGTTCTCAAAAGAAAAAAATAAAATGAAATTGATGAGTAAAAAGGGATTTGGAACTTTTCCTAGGAATTAATTACCGTTTGTTGCTCATATAGTGAATTAGAGGCGTGGAATTGGCTTTGGTTCATAGAATTATATATTCTTTATATAACTTGATAGTGGTTCCTTGGCAAAATCGTAATGGGAATATGTATATGTCTTCTCTTGCTACTTAAATATTGAGTTTTGAGCAATGTTTTCTCTACCTTTACGGCGGGTATCTTTTTAATGTGTTGCCGATATGTTTGGCTGAATAAAAAATGCGGCTATAAGCCATTTGAGGAATAACGCAGTTATTTTATACTTTGTTACTTATGTTGTTTCTTGATTAGATTATTTCAGGAATAAGGGCAACTCATTTATGAGTTTTAACTTGTGTTGTTTTCGGCTTGCTTCCGAAACTGATAAAATTGTCCCGCTTAGTCAAGGATTTCACCCCCCCTTCTTCTTTTTTCGTGTGTGGTTTATATGGGTGAACACAGAATTAATTGATCTAATTTGTATTCGCCCCCACTAAATATTTCCTTCATACCAAAGGGAGTTAGTAGTTGTTAGTTATTACTGGATTCTACTTGCTGTACATTTTGTTGTGTGTGTTTGTTTCTTCTGACTTTATGAATTGTGCAGCTTGAAGGAACTGAAAATTCTGTTTACCTGGATGTGCTTCGCATGTTTGCACATGGAACGTGGAGTGATTTAAAGAGTAAGCATCTAGAACCTCTTTCAGTTTGAAACCCATGTTATTGTTTTGAAGTCTTATCCTGAATACAGAGTTTAAGTACCTAAATATCATCCGTACCCTCTCAATGTCTTCAGAGTTTAGGCTAAGTTGAAGTGTCTTGTGAAATCACCTATCAATTAATGTTCTAATTTGTCTATAGGAAATGCTGACCGTCTTCCACAACTGGCCCCTGAGCAAATCTTGAAGTTAAAGCAACTTACTGTACTTACTCTGGCTGAGACAGACAAGGTATCATTCCTAAATGCCTAAGCATCTTCATTCTCTAGGAATTTGGAACCTGCTACTGTTCGATTGATTCATGATGAGTGCCACTCGGCGCATCGTGGTCCTGACTTTCTAGGAACATGTCTTATGTTAACTCATTTCTCCATTCTAGTTCTAGCTAATGTATTTTATATATGCAGAACATTTTTGGATTATGTTTCTAAGATCCTGTGTGCCACCATGTGTTTTCTGTTTGGTAACCAATGTTTATTCGTTTTTCTCATCTCTAGTTTATGTCCATCTTCTAGGTACTCCCCTATGACCAACTAATGCAAGAGCTAGATGTTACAAATGTACGTGAACTTGAGGACTTCCTTATTAATGAGTGCATGTATGCGGTATGCTTTCTTCTAAGTTGTTACTTTTGCTCCAGTTTTGGTCTTCCTATATTTAAGCTTGTGTACTTGCTACTGAAAGGAAAAATGAACCTTGTTTATTAGGAAATAAGAATTTTTTCGAAAAAATTTTCCCTCATTATATGGCACTATTTATGTGGGCTAAGTACTACTGTTTCTTTTTTCTTCTCCTCCCTGTTGGGCATTCATGCATGCATGCATTCTTGGTGGGTTTGTACGACTTTTATTTAGTGAATATTGAAATGAGACTTTTCTATTCTAAAGGAACTTTCTTACAACTTTCAGAACTGATATTTCATACTTTGAGCAATTTATGATGGTTACTTTTTTCTCTAAACTACTACTTTAGAAATTATGGAGAGTTGGCTAAATTTGTTTGTGTCTCTTTTCCAAGCTCAATACTGACAACCTCTGTTGCTTTATTTCTTCTCTATGCTCGGTGTGTGTTTATTTATTTTTTGTTTTTCAACAAACCAGTCCCTCCTATGGTTTCAGACAGCTCTAACATTTTCAAAGGGTAGGTTTTTTGGGTTAATCTTTCCTTTATTGCAACATGAGGGGGAGTAAGGTAGGAAGATCTACTTTGATCGAGAATAATATAGAGAAGAAGTTGCTGATTTTTAAATTGATATAAGTATTTTTTATTTTCAGGGCATAGTTAGAGGAAAGCTGGATCAGCTGCGAAGATGCTTTGAGGTCCGGGCTTATTGTTCTGACCTTGCTATAGTTACTACTTGTTATTGTTTTATCCCTTATCCTTCGGATTCCTGCTCTCTTTCTCTCTTTCCCTCTCACACACACACACACACACACACACACACACACACACACATTTTGAGTCCTTTCAACAAGTGTCTAACTTAATATATTTTGTGACATGCAGGTTCAATTTGCTGCAGGGAGAGATCTGAGACCTGGACAGCTTGGGTCTATGATTCAAACACTATCAAACTGGTTCGTCAATTTCTTTCTCATAAATAGTGTAATATATTACCTCAGGGGGCTGCTTTACTTTTTCTTTTGTGGCGGCTGATAAGTTTAATCGCATTGGTTGGCTCATTGATTTGACGATTATTTGAATGTTTTTTCCCCTTCAGATAACATATCTATTGGGTGTTTGTATACTACGTCATAATATTCTGTGTGATAATCTCTCTAGGTTGACTACATCAGACAACCTGCTTGTCTCAATCCAAGACAAGATAAAGTGGGCTGATAATGTCAGCGAATTGGACAAGAAACACAAAAAGGATGTTGAAGATAGGGTAGAAGAAGTGAAGAAGTCCCTTTCCCTCAAGGTCAGTAAATCAGTATCATCTTTTTATTTCCAAGAAAGTTTTTTTCTTAATTAGTTGGAATAAATTTGATGTCATGACATGCACATAATAAGAAAATAAAACTGCATGAATTTATATACTATTAAATTCTACTCTTGTGCAAGTCATTTTTTATATTTCCTTATGGGTATGGTTTGGTCAAGTTAGTGTTTTTTTCTTTGCAATTTTTGTGAATGTAAGTAGGCAACACAAAAGAAGCAAAAGCAGTAGGAAGAGTTTTGCAGAGAATGTTAAACAGAATTATTTAAATGTTCTCTCCTCAATTTGTTCAGATTCAGAGGTTCTTCATATGACCTTGGCTTTGAATGCAGTATAGAATTTGTTTTGTAATATTGTTTTTGGGGTTCAATTCCTGACTCCCAGAGATTGTAGGTTTCAGTGGTATGACGCACATATCAAAAAAATATATATTAATTTTTAAATTTTAAGCTCTGAAAATTATCTATTTTTGTCAAGGAATTATAGATTTTGTTCTCACTTTCGCGCCTGATCCAAACACATGCTTAACAGAAACAAAACATTAGGTTAAAACCAGGAACACATAAAACTTGCTTGATATCATGCATAGCTTTCAAAAACAAAATCCACGAATTAAGATTAAGAATTTATATATTTAAACCTTGAAATACATGAAAGCTGAAACCCACATTTACACGAGTGTATTTTCTTGAAATATTCACTATATAAAGGTTTTGAAGGGCAGAATAAATCAGGGCTAGTAAGGCAACCCTTAATTCCTTATAAAGAAATGTATATGTTGCAGTCATATTAGAAGGGAGCATTGTGAATTTCACATCATGACCTTGCTTATTTTCAAAGTTGATATTTTCGAGCATTTTAAGAAGCCCACTGGCCCCTTCCAGCATGAGTATATAGTCTTATTGAAATGTGGGATATGTTGGTCGATGTGTCTTACTTACGTTGTGGCAGAAGTTACAAACTGTAAGCAGGCAGACATTGAGTTCCGAGGGCACGAGGAGATCTACTCTGAGCCTGGTGGAGTGATGGACTATGAGGAAGACCGTAGCCGACCAAAGAGGTAATTCCATCCCTTGATATGAGAACTAAACAGATGATTCTATCCTACAAAAGGGAAAAGAAAAAACAGAGGAGTTTTGATTCGAATAATATATTTGCTTATTTCTGGGAGATGGTTAAACTTGTATTTAATACCAAAATTAATTTCTTTAAATTGGGTTTTAAACCTCATTTTATTAAATTAATTCAGATATGGGAAAGAACAAGATTTTTTGGATTTTTTTTTTGTAATCTATTTGTTCGGGTCACCATTGTGTACTTGCTATTAATTCAAGGTTCATTAATTAATCAAAACCGCAGGAGACGGCATCCAATATCTTGAAAATCTGTATGGGCAGTGTAGGTTCAGATGGGTTTTCGGTCAACTGCCTTGATTTTTGCCCATCGCATTCCTAATCCTACAGCCGTAGATCCCCGCACTTGAAGAAAATGTTCTCTTTCTGGTAGTAAACCTGTCGTTGCTTCAGGCTCTTATTTTGGTAAATTAGTAGCGTGTTTTGTAGCCCTCGTTATTCCAATTGAGTTGTTAGGTAGAAGACAAGATTTGTTGGTGAGGTGGATCATTTTGCGAGCTTAATTCTAAACTTAAAATTGCATCATGCTTTTTATGCTCCAATTAAAGTAGTACATAAAAAGTGTGCAGATCTTTCTGGATCTTCAAAGTTGATTTCTTCTCACATTTGTGTATGGACTGTTGGTGTTTGTTTGGTTTGGTCTTTCCACAGTACAAATTGCAGATAATGTAACTGTGGTGTAGTATAAGGGGAGTTGTTCTGTAGAGCCGCCTGGCTTTGCCGCACTCATGAGGCATAAATTATGGCCGCACGATCGAGATCCGGCGGCCCAGCTTGTGTATTTGTCTTATCAATGGAAGATACACTTGGCAACACATCTTTGGATTTTAAGGAAGAAGAAAAATAGATTCTTAGGAATTTCGTTTTCATTGCGGCCTAGCTTGTGTTAGGCTCCTGGATCTTGGAAAACAGATTTTTAGGAATTCTATTTTCTTTTATTTGGATTTTATCAAAATTGAAGGAAAGTTTTTAACGGAGATTCTGTAAGGGGCGTTTTCAGTAGATGTGGAGGTTATAGATTATATTGAAAGGATTACTATAGAAAAAGTTTCTATAAACTAAATTTGATAGAATTTTAGGGAAACATTTTTTCCCTCTTTTTCTTTCTAACTTCACTTCATGGATCATAGCACTCTAGTTATTTGATTCCAGCTGAAAATGTCTCGTCTACCCTAGAGAACCTGCTAAACGCTTTTAAGTTCTATAATTTTTAGGAGATTTTGACTTCTTTCCCCTAATTTTTGGTTTAACATTCGGGAACATTTAGTTTCCTTTGTCACCCTTGACACAAAAAGTAAAGCCTGAAATGGAACTGCAAATCAAGTTCGCTTACACTTTTTCTACATGAACTTAATAGCTAAAACAGAAATTATACACAGGACGATACTAATTTGAAAGAATAATATTGAAGGATAGCTAGATAATAGTCATCAATACAATCAACGAGAAAGACTTATGAGTCTATAACAAACGCCGGTAATCCCCCCGACCTCTTTAACCCTTTGTCCCTATTTTGGTATATTTTAATCGAGGTTGGGCCTCCTATTTTGTAAGGTTCATCCAGCCTATATTCTTCCATTTCGACTCCCATTCAAGCCACGGTGCCCTAAGTTTATAAACATAACTAGTTTGATGTATGCTCTGTGAGCCATTTTCTAGTTCAATTTCCTTCTTTTGCTTAGACGTGTGTTTTTGGACCTTTTTTTTTTAATTAAAAATAAGGGTTTATTTTACAGCTATATTATATGCAAACATAAAACACTCTCTTTTCCGATAATTGCTATTAGATGTCAACCCTTTTCAATTTCTTAACAGCTTTTGACTTGTTTAACCGAAACCAATTGACTTGACATTGATGTATAACACAATACGACTGTATTCAGAAGAGTGAAGACAACAAACAAAGGGGAGCGCGAGCTAAAGACTAATGATAACTAAACCAATGGAGCAAATTAATGAATAAACAATAAATTTGATGGTCAGAGCCGAGGACCGTCGTATATACAAATTACAATCTACCAGCTGTCATTGTTTAATGTTTCCATTTGGGAAAAACTCAGCCAATCAGATTCATCCAACTCAGCTTTTACTTGAGTCGTATTTCCACACGCATCTATGCTCCCCCTAGTCCGCTTGCCAGAGCCAGAGCCAGAGCAATCATCCGACGTGGAGGAGGGCTCAGGCTCCGGCGAGCGACGCTTGGGAGTGACACGAGACAGCTGGGAGTGATCGGAGCCGATAAGATGAGGGAAATTAAGCTTGGCCTTGGAGCCACGTATCTGAAAAGCGGCTCTGTCGTAAGCCAAAGCGGCATCCTCAGCCGTCTCGTACGTCCCAAGCCACACTCTGGCCCCGTTCTTCTTCGGATCCCTGATCTCCGCCGCGTACTTCCCCCAAGGTCGCCGCCTCACCCCTCTGAAACGCGTCCCAACCTCATCACTCGCGGCGGGCGGCGCGTGGTGCTCGGTCGCCTCGGCCTCGTTTAGTAGGAGTACTGGAGTCCCAGCATCGCGGCCTGAGGGAGGAGTAGGAGTGATGGAGATGGAATTGATACCGAGAGAGGCGGAGAAAAGAGTGGCATTGGGGTTGAAGTTGAAGTCATCTTCTAGAAGATGGAGGCGAATGGAGTCCAAGAGAGCATAATCGGAATCTGTCATGATTAGGCTTCTCGTTCTCGTTCTCGATCTCGATCTCGACATGCATATACTATATATATATATATATAGATATCTATATATCAGATTTAATTGCAATGGATTTGAACGTTTGAAGGTTTTTGTCTATGATCTTATCTATGAATGTGTATATATATATATATATATGTATATATATAAAGATGTTAATGTAACCACATTATATTATGTATGTAAGATTGTGAGATAACAGAGGGAGGCTCCGCTCATTTCATGTAAAATCATTAATTATAAATTAATATTTTCGTCGTTTCTTTGAAGTTTCGATAGTATTATGTGGTGTGGCGTGGTGCAGGCGGGCGTGGCAGGTGAATTGCCGCATGGCCCCCACTCCCAGTATTTATTTATTTCATCACGTGTTTTAAATGTCGAAATAGTTTCTTAATATACTTGTTATTATTTTTTATTATACGAGTGCAGGGATTACTTTATTGATGTATCGGCTTTTGCCAGTAGAGGAAAGAATACCTTTTGTTTCTTTATACTTGTTTTCAAGTACTTTATCTAAGGGGTATCTGATTCCACTTCCACTTCTTTTTTTTTTTCTTTTTTTGTTTTTTGTTTTTTTTTTGGTGGAATGAGAGAGAAAAATTTCAAAAGAGGTGACTCGAGTACTGTTCTTCACTGCTGCATGCCCATCACTTGTTTTATTTTTGGGAGTGGTAAAAGTCATTGGACTATTTTTGCTGCAATGGGATTAAATTAATAGTGAAATGAAATTTGAAGATATCCTTCAAATGTTGTCTATTTTTTCTTTTAAAAAACAAAAACATAAATGTTGTTATGCAAGTCTTTGACCATCATCTCCAATGAAATTTCTAATGTTACATTGGGTTGAAAAAAAAATTCAAATCCCTAGATTTGTACCACATTTAAATTTTTAATTTAATGCCCAATGATTTTTAAAATATTATTTTATATTACAAATTAATTAAGAACAATATGACTGTTACCAACCTCCAACATTCATGATTAATGGTCCATTATAAAAAAATAAAAATAAAATTCATTGATGGTATCCATTAAAAATGTGATTCTTAATATTGTTATAAAATTATGAAATCGCAATTTGTAAATAACAACTCAAACTTTAATTAAATGCCAAATTTAGCACAGACAATAACACTGCACACAATATTTTTGTGCTCTTTAACGCTTAAGTTATTACATTGATTTAGCTCTCCATCGGAGAATGAAGATGCTATATAGTATAAATACATGGTTTTATTCAACTTTCATTTCAAAAAATTATTAAAAGTGTTTAAAATTTATAGATTAATCCTGCTCAGAAACATGAGAAAACCAAATTAGACAGATCATATATTAATCGTCTGTGGCTCTGCTGAACCACAATAACTTACTATTCAGATTTAAATTAGGATTCTCACTCTTGCTTTTCTTAATTTTGTTAATAAACGGGGATTTGCAATCATATTTATGTACTCTTTATTATTTCCAATCATATTTATGCAATCATAATGCGCGCGAAGGTTTAATCTATGATCAAGTTTAAGACTCTGTAGAAAGTTATGCCCAAAACTAAGACAACAACTTATTATTGATTAAAATTAGACTTTGATGGTCTCATATAATTCTAGCCTTTGTTATGGGGAAATGAACGAAAAATTTCAAATATATATAGTTTTCATTGTCAAAAGTAGAGCACAAAACGTCCCATACATGCAATACTTATCATTTTTTTTTTTGAAAGAGCAATATTTATCTTGTGGTCTCATGTGTTTGTACCCAAAATCTATGACGGGATTTGTTATTATTAGGCAACTATGACGGGGTTTTTACATCGAGATAGATACTAAATAATCCTTTTAATACTTTTTAAAATATAAACATGTTCATTTAATCATAGTATTTTGAAAAAGAAGAAAATAAAGGATGTATCCGTAGTACTATTAGATGTCCTCAAATTCAACTATTGTTCTGTACATATCAACCTAAGGAATTTATAAGAAATTTTCAAATGCAATGAGTAGCAGGGTTAAAAATATATAATATTTTCATTAAAAAAAGTGAATAGATAGTATTTTTTTTGAAGTTGTTAAGAAGGATAATTTGGTCAAGGAGAAGAATGATAGTACATTAATTGTATATATTAATCCAACCATTGTATTAATTATTCTATCGTGATATATATATATATATTTATTAACACGTGTGAGCAAATCTTAGGCTATGTTTGGTAGAACGGGAAAAAAAGTAAAAGGGAATGAAAAATTAAGAGAGAAAGAAAATGTATAGGATGAAAAAGAAAATGTCTTTCTTCTATTATTTAGTACATAAGAAAGAAAGAAAATCGGTATATTTTAAAAGGATTATTTTGCTATTTTTATTAAAATTTTAAAAATAGTATATAAGTTTAATTTAGTAAATTCACTTTAAAATATGAGAAAATTGTTTTTTTCCCTCTTTTCTCTCCATTTTTAAGAGAAAAATATTTGAGTGGATCCCTCCATTTTTCTCTTCCTTCCTTTTTCTTTTCTACCAAATAATCCAAATATTTATTTCTCTTTATTTTTCCATCAATACTTTTCTTTCCTCTTCTTTTTCTTTCCTACTAAACACAGCCGTCAAACTCTATATTTTATAATCAGGCTTGCTTCCTCTTCGGTTACCACTTTTGTAATTAACTAGAACTGGTTCCCGCTTTTGCAAATATGACAAGAAGAAAAAAAAAAGGGTTTCCGCTTATGTATTTAGATTCCAACTCCTAAATATGATTATTGTTATTCAAATTCTTCAAAAAGCGATTTCTTATTTTTCTGTTTTTGACGGTCAGATGAGATGTCGGATATATTGGTCAAAAGAAGAGAAAAAACAAGGCCAATAAGGATAAGTACATATATTTTTTTTTCCCTTGGTAAGATTAGCTGAAGAAATAGTGCACTGTTTGAAGCTTTGATCTATGGGTATTCTCTAAGGTCAGACCTTCAGAGCAAAGCAACGAACATTAATATTGGGATGTGAAGAACGTGGATGTGTATTTTATTTATAGAAGGAGAAAATCTAAGTGGAGATTCTATTTTCTCCACGATTTTCGACGACTTGTGCACTACTTCATTTTGTTCTTTTTTGGACTTCTTTTCCCTCTTTTATTTTCTCTTTCTCTTTTCCATCAACATCTCCGTTAGTTTTTGAACTTTGATATTCGTCAATATAGTACAGAATATAATACAAGTAATTATCAAAAGAACATCCCAATGGCATGACCTAGCCAATCTGATGACAGAATAAAAAGATTAAAAGATACATTACCAAAAAAAAAAAAAGATTAAAAGATACATCTCATAAAACAGGTCAGCACAACCCTAGCCACTCCAGAAAGAAGATCTCAACCACCAAAAAAAGGATACAATTTATTAAATAAATAAAGATTACAAAAGAGTCTGAAAGAAAAAGAAGAAAAACGTACAAATCATTATCAACAATATAAAAAATTAAAACTACATCGGATATATACATATATTAAAAAAACTGTATGCATGTATATAATATATATCGTAAGATTATTCATTATCTCTATCCTCTAATGCATATCCCAATACTGATGTTATATCTATCACTAAAAAAAAGTAAAATATTAAATTTGGCAAGTATTTCTTCTTTTACTTGAATGCATATATAATTAATAAGTTAATTTTGTAACTAATCGAGCATTGAAAATTTTATATATATTATTCAAGAGCAATTGTGTCGCAACCAAAATTGTATGGCCATGATTTTTAGTAATTTTTAGTTGAATCAGTGATAAATAGTATTTTTTTTTTCAAAATTTCAGAAAAATTGAGTACTAGAGGTTTAAAATTATACTTCTCATAAATAAGTAAAATTCAAGTTAAAGAAACCTCTCATCAATATAAATTTTCAAGAAAATACTCCACTCAAAATTTAGAAGAATTCTAATTGATTAATTTAGGAACATTTTTAAATTCATAACATTTAGAAAAATGAGTAAAATTAAAACCTTAGGTCTATTGTTCAAATAATCTACATAAAATCATTTGTATTTCTAAATACTCAATTTAATAGCAATATCATCCTCATACATCACTTAGTAAATATACTATTATTGGCTAAAGAAAAATGATACAGAGTACAAACCAACTAATAAAAATGTGGAAAACAATATACATATGTCAAACAATCTTGACAAGTCACCAAGACAATTTCTTTAAAATAAATCAACATCTAAAAGTGGGAATAAATAAAGGAGGGTGAGTCGTGAATGCTCATAGAGAATTGATTACAAGTTTTTATATATAAAAAAATATACTCATGAAGATCCTGCATGGTCAGTATTCCATTCTAAACAGTTCACAAAAAACTCAAGTGGAAATCATAGTCCAACGATTCAAATATTCCAAACCCTTGTAAAACATCAATCAAACCAGTACATATCTATTTAAGCCAATATATAACCATATATGCAATCATGATGTCCGAAGTGTCCTAGTGGATCACTCGTAAGTCCGAGCAAAGAGGCGTCGTAAGTCCGATCACCCGATGTAAGGCATCGTAAATCCGATCACCTGATATGGGGTATCCTAAGTCCGATCACCCAGTGTAGGACATCGTAAATGTGTGAATATATGCAAATATTTTATAAATGACAAAATAAGGATATGCACCATTTCCACAAAATCTCAAAATAACTATGCAGTATTCTTTAATCAAATCACTTCCAATCCTCAAAACTGAGTTCTCAAACTATTTTGGATTTTCTAAAAATTTCGGCATTACAACAGGTATTTTATATCAAAACCTAAAAATCCAATTTCCTGCAGAAAACAATTCAAAATAGTATATATAATACACCAACTAGTGTGACGTGTCTCCCAAGCAGTTTATATCTTAAATCAGGTAAAAAATGGACATAAATATAATTTTTATAAATTATTTCATGAAATTCTATATTTATTAAAAATATGTAAAATTCATAAATTAAATTAATTTTAGAATCAATTAATCGAATCCCTACCTTATTAGAATAGTGATACCACACTATTAGATGCTTAAGGTGTCGATTGGACGGTCGTTCGGAGGGTCGGGACCCAATTCCACGCCCTCGATTGCTCACTTGGGAAACATTGACCCCTCAATGAAGCTTCGAATCAATGAACGTACCTCTTCATTAAATTTCTAATGTCCAAAATAGCTAAATTAGACATAATTCAACTAATTCGGGTTTGGTCCGATACCGGACCGGTGGTACACAAAACTAGATAAAATTTAAACTATTAGATATTGATTTTTATGCCGGTCACTAAATATAGTCAATATATATATATATATATATATATATATATATATCAAACTTCACTATTTTCCGAGTACATTCCAAAATAATAACAAAAACGAAATCTAACGGTCGGATCGTAAACTAAAATTCAAAACTTAAAAATACCCAAAAATGATAACTTTCAAACCAGACAAAATGGAGTCAAGAAATATATACCAAAAGAGACCCACGACGAGAGGGTCTGAATGCAACCGGTTTTGCGACTTTTCGTTGCCAGAATCATCGTCAGTGAGCGACGGAAGCTACGACATCACATGCTCCTCGCCGGCATTTAGCGGCTTCGACGGCTGCAGAGAGGGCGGCGTCGTGTAGCTGGTGTCGAGCTGGAGCTGCGCTGATCGTTCCCGTGGCCAAACACTGGCCAGAGGTGGCGCACGCGGGAGCTGGGCTGGCGATTATTGCTCGGTCGAAGAAGAGAAGAAGAAAGTTGGGGAGGGAAAGAGAGAAGTGCAAAGGAAGGAGGGAGAGAGAAGAGAAAGAGAGAGGGGGTTGATTTAAAAAATAAGAATGTGGGTCCCACCACTAAAATATATATATAAAATTATGTGGGGTATTACAAATTGATTTGTAGTTTTGAGTTGTCAAGTTTTTATTTAATAAAGTACTAAAAGTTAATCTAGCCAAAATTTGGCATATGATTTGGCGTCACATATGCCAAATTTGACTCAAAGAAATGGCACTCCATTAGAGGATGATTTTTGTGTTCTATGCTCGATATATAGATTTAGTTATAAATGCTCTAAACTTTTATCCGAACCTAAAATTAATTGATTTTAGGTCTAAGTATGGGCAGTAATACTAAGTAGTCACTAATTATTCAATTATCTCTTCAATAACGTAAAACGACATGTCACAGTCTGCAAGCATCATTTCCGCGCACAATGCGTGCGTAGTAAATATTATGAGCAGAATGCGCAGCATAAGTTCTAAATCAGATCATGTTTTAGGCTCTACAGCTCTAGTACTAGCGTGTTTGTTAAGAGATAAATAAATTAAAATACACTATTTAATTTCTGCTTTGTTGATTAGCCAATAAACTTATTCGCAGACTGAAATTGAACATATCCGACAGCTAATAACTAAGCAATACGTACGAAGCGCTAGTCTACTTTGATATGCTAGTCTACTTTGATATACTTTTCTATTTTTGAAAAAAAAGGGGAAATTACATAAAATGATTGAAGAATAACAGAAAAATTAACAGTAACACCATCGAATCATTTTCGTGACTTTATAATATCAAATATACATGATTCTATCTCTTCAAATGTTTTTCAAGAACAGTGTTGTTCCAATTTATATTTACAAGAAAGATATCATTAAAATCACAATTCATGTATACATGTAATTAACTTTTTTTTTTCATTTAGAGAAAAACCTTTTTCTAATTTATAAATAGATTCGTTGTTGTTGTTTTTTTTTTTAAAAAAAATTATATTATGAAATTTATATATAAACTGGCTAATTACAATCCTCTTCTTCTACACATTCACATATACTCTAGAGAGTTTTAGATTAATTGACCTAGATTAATAGATTTATTATACGTATAGAATCACATTATTTGAGATTTAACCTTATCACGAAGATAATTCACTATGTTTACTACAATATTTGACTAGAACTTGAAGCCATCCCACAAAAAGTTTTATGGCTTTCTTCTTTGCAAAAAAAAAAAAAAAGCATAATTGTAATAAATATAATTGGTGGCCAGCAGAGTACTGTAACCAGAACGTTATTTATTTTTTTATCACTTCCGATTCTTCAACCCAACTCACTGAGTTGAACACAACCGAGTCCACCTCCGGAACGGTCCTATTCCGCTTCGACAACAGTACTGGAGAGCCGTTACCGTTATTTAGCTCCTGGAATAAGCGGCGGCGCTTAGGCTTCACTCTAACAGGCTCATAATTAACACAGTCTGAGCCGATCAAGTGAGGAAAATTCAGCTTGGCTTTGGAGCCACGTATCTTGAAAGCGGCTCGGTCATAAGCCAGCGCCGCGTCGTCGGCTCTCTCATAAGTCCCAAGCCACACCCTTGAGCCGTTCTTGGCCGGGTCTCTTATCTCGGCCGCGTACTTCCCCCAGGGCCGCCTCCTCACGCCCCTATAATGCATCACACTCCGCGGCGCTTGCATCTCATGCGCCACCGCCACGTCTGAGTGATCATCAGTAGCCTTTCCCCTTGAATCAGGGCTTATATGAGCCAACATATCCTCTGAATAGTACTCGTCCTTGGGTAATTTGAATGGCAATTCGGGGTAATTCTCGGCGAATACGAGGCCGTTATCGAAACTTGTACTACTCTGGCTCGTCAATATCGGAGCTCCTCCATCTTCGGAACTGCTGCTTAATACCAGAGGAACCGTGTCATCAAGAAGGTAGTGGTAGATGGAGTCTAGGAGAACAAAGTCGGAGCTTTCTAATTCTGATCCGTACATTTCTTATTTCTTTTTTTTTTTTTTTGTTTTGTTGTGAAAGACAATTTATGGTTAATCGCATATATATATATATATATATATAATGAGATTTATATAAATGTACTATGTACGTAGGAAATTAAAGTGTTTTTCCTAGCTAGGGCAAAATGAGGTTTCAGAAGAAAGGTGTGAGGTGTGAGGTTTTTGAAAAAGATAGGGTAAAATGGCTTAATTTTTGCATATGTTATTATAAAGTGTAAACAAGGTAAGGTTCTTTCTATGAAACTTCAATGCAACGATGCTGATCTCTCCTCTGGATGAGAGTTATATGTATATTATTATTGTTTGTCAAGTCATCACGTGTAGTCATTCTTTTTAATATTTGTTTCGTTTTTCACATGTTTAATGGATTTTTATTTTAAATTATTTGCTATTATGTAGATCTTTTTTCATATATGTAATATTTATTAATTCTGGTATTTTATTTATGAGAATGTGATTATGTTGGATTCGGTTGCTCTGTCCGTCCGCCTGATAGGGCCAAAGCTCCACGTCTGTCCTTTGTCACATGGCATCTTTAAACTTAATAATACATACGTATATATTATTCTTCAACGGACGAGCAGTTGTCTTATATGGAGATATGCATTTATATATTTCAGTTTAGATATATTAATTGTCCATATTGCTAACATTTTTCCACACGTCCGTTTGATGCGTATATTGTCTATATAAGGAAAAGGTATCCGGAGTTTTATACCCGGGCCGAGATTTTCGGAAAACGATTGGATTTTGCAAAAATTTATTTTTAATTCTTTTTTTTTTAATTGAAGGATTAAAGGGAAAAAAACTGTTTGCTTGCATTTAGAGAAACAATTAAATTTAACGAAGAGTAAAAGATGATGACTTAACATGTCCAAATTCTTTAGTTTAATTTCCTCTTTTTTCATAAGAAAATTAATGAAGAGATTTTTTTTGCTAAATTTGTAAATTAGGTTGTAGTATTTTAATTCGCTAATTTGTAGCTAAATTTCTCGATCTTGTGGAGGATTATTTTTGTTCCAAGATCTCTAAAGGTTTTTTTAATCTTCAAATTTATAAATCGATTTTTTGATTCTCATTATAAAAAGCCTTATGTAACTCGATTTGTTATTGTAATTCTTATGTGAGTTATAATGAAATTTTTTTCTTCCAAAAAAAAAACTTCCTCAACTATATTCCTTTGAGTTTTGAATAAAAATTGGGATATTGTACACTTGCATAAAATGCTTATATCAATGATGTGACATCTATTTCAACTATTATTATCTTATTTATATAGTGTAGATCAAACCATTTAAATTTAGAAGTTAAATGCATACTACATGAATTTAAATTTTAGTGGTTGAAAGGGATCATATGATGTAAGATTTTAGTATCCCTAACATTACTCTTTATAATACAAATACCTATCTAAAATAGAATTAAAGACGATAATAGGCTCGTTCGAGAGAGCTATGACCTCTAAAATTGGGTTTTCGAAGAACCCAAACCTCCCAAAACAAACAATATGATTGGAAATAATATTTTATACCCTTTTATTCATTAACTTTTGAGATTAAATACAAAGTATTGAAACTGAAATTCCTAAACTTATAGACTCTACTACTACCAACTTCATACTTACACTATTCTACTAAATAAATAAAATACCTATAAAATATGAAGAGTAATCATTATTGTCATGATCCAAAATCCAGGTTGTGACTTTTGGTAATTTTGAGTGTGACTTAATATAAATAAAAAATTTTTTTTTCAAAATTAAGAGAAAACCAAGTAATTGGATTTTTCATTTTAGTCCTTGAATCATTTGAAATTCTATATAAAAAATATTCATCTTTAATTTAATTTATAAAAATAGATACGCCAATTAAAATTTAAGAAAACATAAATAAGTTATACAATAACTTGGTTTAATAAAACTATAGTATTGATTCAATAGATTTTTCAAATCTTAAATCCAAATATCTAAAATTTGAGTTACAAAGAAGTTGTCAAGAATTCAAGTACTTAAAATTTTGAAAATAAGCTCCTTAGAAATCTTTGTATCCAATTTGTACACCAAAACCTCCTATAATATTAAGTACATCCTCATATATTCACTAAGTAGGAACAATACACTTGGCTAAATAATTAGACTTGGAGGAAGAGTGAGACAAAGAAAGGTACCAACCAAAGAGGAATAGGACCTCGAGCGTAAGCCAAGCAACTTGTCTAGCCAACAAGATAACTAATTCGACTGAACTATCTGAAAGGGAGGAAAATAAAAGGGGTAAGCTCGAAAGCTCAGTAGAGAAACTATTACCTTATTAATTTTTTTTTAATGAAAAACTCCTACATAGTTAGTTTAATCTAAAAATATCTTTTTGCAAAACTATATGTATATACTTATACATATCCATTTCCAAAGCTGATATTCCGTATATATATATATGCATGTAAATATGTACATATATGTATGAAAACATAATATCCAAAAACCAATAGTCTGTATGCACATACATATATATAGATATACCAAAAACATGATATCTGAAAATCAATCAGTCCACAAACACATGACATAAATCTATCCATACCCATGAGTTCACCACCTCTCATCAATGGAAACCAGGGTGTTGGTACTACGTGTGCCATACAGCTTGTCTAACACCTAGCCCATAACCAGAGGGAACACCCATGTGTCGCCTACCAAACTTTGAGAGGTAACCGCATTGCCTATGCCTGCCGAATAAGGAGGTAATTAAAAGAAATATCCAGTATAAGTTCACAGACTCTGCACCATAGGTGGGGTCAGAGTGCCATACTGTAAAATCCCCATGATGCTAACGTAGTTCTCATATATGATCTTATGATATGTGTACTCTGAACTGATGTGCATAAACAATCATACAGTAAATTAAGTTCAAATGATGCTCTGGTTTTTAATAAAATGACTAATTAAATTTTGTAGAAAAATGGGCAGCATAACGACTCTATTTTAATATATCCCAAAGGTAACCTGCACTTAAAAAAGTCTCTGAGCAATCTAATATACAAATCATACCATTCAATTCCATCACAGATATTTAAAAGTTCTAAAATAATAGTTGTTCTCATATGTTGTAAAAAATAAATTTTATTCAAAAATGACATAAAAGAGAGGTAACCGAATCCTACCTCACTAGAATAGTAATACCATGCTATTGGATGCTCAAGGTGCCGATTAGACGAATGTTCAAAGGGTCGCGAACCAATTCCACACCCTCGACCACTCACTTGAGAAAAACAAACTTCTCAACGGAGCTTCAGATCAATGAGTAGACCTCTATTGAATTCTTAATATTCAAAATAGCTAAGTTAGACATATAACTCAACCAATTTGGGATTGGGCAGATACCGGACCAGTGGCACACAAAATGAGATAAAATCTAAGTAGTTAGGTATTGTTTTTCATGCCGGTCAGTAAATATAGTCAATATATATATATATATGTCAAACTTCTCCATTTTCCAAGTACATTCCAAAAATGACATCAAAAACACAATCTAACAGTTAGATTGCAAACTAAAATTCAAAACTTTAAATACCAAAAAATAGCAACTTTCAAAGCAGGCAAAATAGGATCATGAAATATATACTTTGAGGTTCCTCTTAACAATACAAACCCAACGAGTTCAAGAACATGCAGAGAAATGGCTGAAATCATCGCTGGAAATTCAGAGTTCCTCATGGACATTTATGGTGTTTTCCGACAACAGGGAGCTTAACGACCTCCGAGGATGGGTGGGACGAGTTGTTGGCGGACCGAATGGTAGCTACGGTGACTTCGGCATTCGTTCGTCCTCTTTCGGGTGGGAGCGACGAGTAAGAGCGAGAGAGAGAAAGTGAGAGAGTGAATCGGGAGGGGGGAGACAGAGGAGAGAGAGAGAAACTTATATATATAATTATTTTATTTTATTTTTTAAAGATAAAATGACTATTTTGCCCCTCTAAAAATTGGGTTTTTACATTCTCTCCTCCTTAAAGAATTTTGTCCTGAAATTTAGGCACAAACTGATAGTATGAATAAGATCGACATAAATAATCACTGGAAGTGTAGTGAACACTTGACTATAGAATTTACGAGTAGTAAACCGAACACTAGTCAATGAAAGTATGAAATAGACAGTCCTTACTTGATATCATCAAAATCCCACTAATATACTAAGCCGCACAAGGGTAGGGTATAAGAACGGAAATGAAGAGATACAAAATTATAAGATAGCTCATGAATAGGTATAAGAAACTTAACACCTATAGTTAGAAACAACAAACTCAAGTATAAGTGGTCAAAAGGCAATGGTGATAACGATCGCAAGAAGTCTAGAACATAGGACTTCAAACAATGATTGTAAGGCATCAAACTAGAATAATAGACCAAATGTCATATATAAGAATACCTCCCTCTGATCAAACCATATCAACAATCTCCTAGGACATACCCATTTGTTTGTAGCTAGAACCTGGATCTAGATAATCCCTGAGTCAATGACTCTAATTAGAGTCTCTTTTCAAGCACAGAATATAATCGAATAGAGTTTAAGACGAAGAACAAAAATTCTTGTATTACACCACACAAGATAAACAAGTTTAGAGATTGAATGTAACAAAGAGAGTTCAATGGCTCACAACCATTTTTTGCTCTTTAATTAGAGTGAGGAATAATACTAAACACAAACCAATTCTAGTCAAAAACAAGACTAAAACACCCAAATAGAAAATCACTAACACAAAATATTAGTACAAACTTCAATCTCAAATGTAAGCACCTAAATATTTGAAATTTCAAAAGCATTCCAAACTTTTTATCTAGTGTCAAATCTTATCAAAGAAAACCAAAATGAATGCTGATATAAAGACTCTATAAGTCCATGATATAAAGAAAAACTCTTTGGATACAATCGAATATCCCTGAAATATGCACATAACTAAAATTGTCACTAACGCCCCAGAAAGAAGGTTCTAATAGGATAGGCTGTCTGGTACCATCCTCGAGTGACGTCTGTCTCCCATGAAATCTTTTTTCAATTTTAATGAAAGCAATTTTAAAAAAATTTTTGAAAACATTGAATGTAAAAAGTGTTAGGACTTAGGAATACTATACTAGTTCACAATATGACTTTTCTCTGGCCAAGAGTAAACCAAACTTGAACTTCGGATATCCCTTTACAATATAAAAGTAGAGTTCAACGACTCTTAAGGTAAAATCTAAGAGTAATCTCATTCTAATTACCATTAACCATATAACAATAACCATATTATATATAGTTTAAACAAATAGGGGATTCAAATTCAACTCACTATCAATATTTTGAAAAAGTTTCACCCCATTCATATATGATGAAAATCTCTAATAGTCATAAGTATTAACTTAAAGACGAGTTGTACATGATGACCATTTGTTTAAAATCAATAAGGAATGCATGAAAAGAGACTAGTTTGTTCCACATAACCAACGAAATAGACATTTATCATGAAATTCACACTTGGTAAAATGATAAACGAGGCTATACTTAAATCACTATGGTCGATTTTTCTTTCAAAACTAATAAAATATTTGAGCCTTAATCCATATTATAACCAAACATGATAGGATGTTTTTTTTTTTGTAGAATTCGAAAATACTTTTCAAAGTAATCAAGCAAGTTTTTCAAAAAGTTTGAAAGTTCACATTTTTTTTAAGAGAAAATTGGGTAGTTTAGAAAATATTAAAGTGTGAAACATTATTAAATATTTTCTCAAAATAGGTACAACAAGTGTCAATCCTCACTTAACTTTTCGAAATATACTTTAAAAGTTCGTGGAGATTTATAATAGGTATAACTAACTAATTAATATATACATAAACTTCATGCATTGGAAGCTATAGAGCAAAATCACACACTAATATAGACAACTCAAAACCTATCAAATGCAAAGCCAAGGCATGTAACTCAGTGTCATTTATTGATTTGCAAAACAAAATTTCATCCTCTTCCCAAGTTTTTGCCAATATTAGGAAGACTGGTCAAAACTAATCACACAATACCCAAAACTCGATCAAAACAAATCATGCATAGTCTAATACAAATTGGTCACACCGTGGGAAATCGAGCTAGCATGAATCACTATGACTTAACAATCCAATGAATACCAAGGGACTATGCATTAACCAATAAAATAAACCATATCAAAGAAAACTTAGAAGAACATACAATTTGGAATATTGAACGCACAAGACAGGAGTGACAAACTTCTCAGAATTTAAATCAAAATTTCTAAGTCAGACATTCATATCAATTTCCATTCTCGAAACAATATATTCTAGAGAAAATCACAAGTACAAATCTCCAAATACATGTGTAAAGCTAATGATTTTTCCCCGAAAATCATTTTCAATCCACAGTATTCGAACTTGTAAATATCCTTATTCAAAAGCTCTCTTAAGAAACTTACGTCTATTTTTTTAAGTAAACTTCTAAAATTATTCATTAAATCTCAAATCAAGTATTAAATAGGGATTAAAAAATAATTTGTTGTTTACTAAGTCCAAAGTTGAAAAAAAAGGGACTTGCAAAGCTTGATTTATGTATATACGTTTATGGAAATAAACCATTTTGGTCTCGAGATCTTTCAAATCAACACTTCTAAATATAAAATAAAATCTTATTAGTATACAAATAGATTGGTAATTTCACAAGGTTTAGTCTCAAAATAACATTTGAACTTAAAGCAATATATCATTTGAAAAAGTATGTTACTTTTATCTAACCAATGCTCAAGTTTAAAATGTCTATAATTTCTTTGAAAAAAAATATGTCACCTTAGTTAAATATAAGGTCTACATAATTCAAAGCGCTAATTGTCAGCTTGGTATTTCTAAAAGTTCCAAAACCAAATGCCTCAGTTTTAGACCCAACCAAACTCTTAGCAAGTCAAGATATCTCATTCAAAAAACCACAATAATAGGACTCAATGAAACTATATGCAATTACTATAGTTAAATACCTCAAAATATCAAACTAATCACTTAATCAATGGGCATGTTATGTAAAAAGTACCACCAATACGAACACTCAAACATAGAATTAAGTCACTATATATCTAAATTAAATGATCGCGAAAATATCAATCTCAAGAAAATAAAATCTCAATCTCATAAACACCAATAGAGCCAAGCCATATCAGTTAAAGTGAAAACACCAAACCAATGTATCACAAGCAAAAATTCTCAAGAAAATACAACCACAATCAATTACTAAAAATAGTAATTAAAACCTGAGGGACAACACATAGATAATTCAAAAGAAAGACAAAATATAACAACTAAGATACAAGATATCGAATTGCTATCTTAGAACCTACGAGGTTCATGTAGTCTACAACCTAAATGGACGGAAGAGTACAAGAACGAACGCCCATTTGAAACGAAGAATTATGTTAAGAGCAGAAATCAATAGTCTTATGTTATCCCAACGCTCTTGAGACTAGCATTCCTCGGAAATTACCATCCCAAGGACACAAAAATTTCACTTTAGAGAATTCGAAGGGAGGACTTAGATAAAATATGAGCAAAAATAACTTATCTAGCCAGTTTCCTAAAGATTTTTAAATGTTTTTTTATTTACAGTTTAAGAACAATGAGTCAAGATCCCTAATCCTAACCCTACAAAGTAACGTAGGACTACTCCAACTTCTTAATTAGAAAACGAAATTTTAAAAAATGGAAAAAAAGTATTGATAATTGGCTTATATTTAAGTCCCATTAAATAGTTCATCCATTTCTCTTAAAACCAAAAACAAAACAATTAAATGCCTTATATTTAAGTCCCATTAAATAGTTCATCCATTTCTCTTAAAGCCAACAACAAAACAATTAAATCATCTTCATATGTACTAAAGTGATTTTTTTAGGAGAAGAAATATATGTTGAAGAAAAAGAAGATAAATGGGGTAAGAGCTAGGGTGGGATGGACATTTTCATTTGATTGTTGCGGATGATCAATTATGGAATTCAAATACATCTAAAAGGTAACATTCTACATGACTAATTCCGTTGATATATAAAATGTTGCAACTTCTTGTTGAATCGATATTACATAGGTATTTTTTTTTTTTGCCGGATCTTACATATATATAGTTTACCGGCCATGTATTTACTGTTTTTATTTGATAAGAATCCATGTAATGACAAAAAACTCATACTAATATGTATGTCGTGTACATATCAAAACGAGAGGCCCCAGCATATGACGTTAAGTTGAGTTGAAAAGATGTCACAGTAGTCATATATATATATATATATATATATATAGGTACTGTATAGTAAAAGGTACAAAAAAATTGTAACTTCTTTCCTTTGAATAATATCACTTTCTTGAAAGTTGAAACCAATCTTGAGAAAATTATTCAAATCGTTTTTTTTTTTTTTCAAAGAAAAGAAATCATAACGTTGACATTCAACGTCGTGGCTTGAGTTCATACGACATTTAAAAATGTTCAATTATTAGATGGAGACAGGTTTGATCCGTGTGTGAGACTAACGAGTCTGTATTCGTCTTTTTTTATTTTTTTTTTGTTTTTATTTTCATTAGTTTAATTGAGGTAGACGAATCCATTTAAAGTCATCATTTAGCTTAAGGAAGGGCGTTAAGATATTTTGCTTGGGGTATAAAAAGGCATAATGCATAGGGCAGTGTCGTTATTGGGTTCAATTTTTCGCATTTGGTTTATTATAATTTCGTAATTAGTTTTTACCTTTTTTTTTTTTTGTTTGGCAATTAGTGCTATTCATCAACTATAAGTAAGCTAGCTGGTAACACTTTGTATTTCACACGTTACGGAATTACAGGAAAAACTATACAGAGAGTTTGCGCGTACACATTTTGTTGCATAAAGTAATTACTATAGTACTTTGCGAAGAAGAAAAAAGAACCATATTTTAGTGGGAATTGGCATTGATTTTGAGTTAGAAAGCTTGCGTTGTCAAGTGCAATAGCCCATGTATATAAATCTACAACGTTTGTGATGAAGGCTGTGTGAATTAGTCGTCTACCCAGCTAATTTAGAAATAGAACTACTTGCTAGCTGCTAGCTTTTTAGATATAGCTCTATGAAAAGTAAAGGAATAGATATCGACATGTCTTTAATTTCCTGTATATATTCAGCAACGTACAGGGATACCTCATGGTCAACACATGTACTATTTGTCCCCCCTATATAAGGCATGTTTAAAATCATTATTTGATGATGTATATGTTACAAAAGTGTTTTTTTTTTTTTTTGTTTTTCACGAATTCCTTAAGTAATAGTAGCATCCACATCAAATTTTTATTATTTCAACAAACTATTATTATAGTTATATTGATATTATAGGACTTATCACTAATTCTTTTTCTCCATATCATTAATGTATTATTACGTGGAACATGATAAATTCACGTTACGATGACGAAGCATTTATTGTTTCTTTATATTTTGAACTTTGTTTTAAACTGCTACTCATATTTACTAAATAACTAGTCATAATATGCATTGACTTTTATTAATTGCATAGTTTTATGTGCTTATTTATTTTAAATAAATTATTTCATCCTTGTTTAATCTACAAGATTCAATAAGGAGGAAAAATGGTTTAATTTTTATAGGGTGCAAATATTTTCAAAGAGAAAAAAAGTCAGTTTACATATATATATATATATATATATATCTTATGAACATAACATAATATTAGAAAAACTCAAACCACAATGGCGGTCTTGGTAGCACTTGGTCAACAGAAACAAAATAGATTTTAACAATAACAAAAACACAGATTTCAACATGTTTTTCACATATTCATTCTAATAACCTGTTTCTAGAATGGGCAAAAGAGATTTTAACAATAACAAAAACACAGATTTCAACATGTTTTTCACATATTCATTCTAAAAACCTGTTCCTAGAATGGGCAAAAGAGCCATTTTTAACTCAGTGACAATCTTGTAATTATGAATTTTTGGAATATTAAAATCAAAATATTTAGAATTTAATATTTAGTGCTACAATTATAGAAAATTACATTTAAGGGCCTCAGAAATCACATCTTCTCACAAGTGAAGTACATCGAGAGCCCGAAAACACCAAGTTTCTGCTGTCCAAGCTTGCCATTACACCACTGCCTTTTGCCACCCGCGCGCTGGCCTGTGCCGATTAGAAGCCCATGAAGCCAACACCACAAGTCATGCCAAAAATTGAGCCCCATCGGAGATATCCTCCTCCAAAGATTCCACCACTCGTGGACATTTTTGGCTATTGGAGCTTCGTCCGATCTTCCTTCGTGATACCACTAGAACCGTTGGATTTATCTCACCGTCGTCATCATTTCTCGACTGGTCTCGGTCGTTAATTCATTGCAGGAAAGACTTTCACCGTTTTGGCCATTTTACCAAAGTTTGTAAAAAGTGATATTTTTATATTATTTCGTTAGGTAATTATTTTGTCCGAGCTAATTATCTGAGGCGAAGAGGGATAAAAATCATGAACAATTACAATTATTTGAAGTAATAATGGTATCCAAAAGTGTAGTACTTTTCAAATAGAAAAAAGTAGACATTTTTTAAATATTTTCAAAAAGTGATATTTTTGTAACTTTCGGATTTTAAAGCCGATTTAAAGCTCAGGACCTTGAGACGAAATTACGGTTTCGAATTTGGACTCAATGGGGGTCAAGAAGATGAATTTTAATATAAAATATGACTGTTACGAAGTGCCTTAAAAATCGAGGTACATGGCTCCTGAATAGTACAGTTTTGTTTGTATTTTTCGGTACTTTGAATTCATTTTTGAAAAACTATATATCCAACCTAGTATTTTTAGGTGTTTTGAATTTAGTGATGACCTATGTTTCTCAATCTGAGGCTTTATTAGAAAAATCACTTTTTTTAACTAAGATTACTAAGATCCTGAAATGACTGTTCGAGTACCCAAGTAATAAACGGGAGTTTTTTCAAACGTCGTTAGCTTAATATAGCTATTATATTGAGATAGAGGTTCAATTACCTAATTTTATACTTGTTTTAATTTATAATTGCATTATAATTAATTTATGAAAAATCATGGTTTATGCGATGCTTTAATAAGTTATAGAAACACATTGAATTATACTAGAATATACTGGGATTGGACTGTGTGGACTTTTATACATATTTTTAAATTATGATTATAGGATAATATAACAGTGTGTTGCCTATGTTACAACAAATCCTAGAACAATGTCAAGTGGGATTTTAAAGCATAATTTGATTATTTTTTTAATGTATGGTTATTATGAACTGTTAAATATAATATCTATCATAGGATCAGACATAAGATATATCTTAGGCATCGCGTTATTTAGTGGGCAGCTAGTATCCCTGCCCTCAGTAAGAGACCGTAAACCCACGCATGGTCTTCTAATTAACCTCCACTTGGTATGCCTAGGCAATCAGTTGCCCCTCCAGTTTGGTAAGTATAGACATATGAGTGTCTTTCTAGTTTTCTGGAATATGTATTAGGTAGAGAGTACTTAGTACACGTAGTATGAGTTGCTCTGATTCGTGATGAGAGAATGTGAGCTTATGAGATGAGATGATTTATGATATATACAATGACGTGGCTTTAGTTTTAGTTTTGAACATGTGAATATTTTGGATATCAATTATTCTATAAATTTGGTTTATAAATGGATTTTGGAAAATTTATTAATCATGTAGGTCTAATAAAATTGCATCCATTCAAAACGGTAATTGAATTCCTACTGAGCATATGAATGCTCACTCCCCTTTACTTCTCCCACTTTCATGTATTAGTCTATTTGAGGTGGTCATCCCGGTAGTTAGATAACTTGCGTAGCTTGTACTTGTTTGCCTTCTCCTCTTTCCTGGTGGGTATCTATATTTTTCTAACTTTCTTTCCTTGTTTAATTATTTAGCCAAGATTAGTAAATCTACTAAGTGGATGAATGAGGATGGTTTTGTTATTAATTTAAGAACTTGATTTTTTTTTGTAAATTATTTTAGACATTGGACTAAAATTTTTAGTTGAACTCAATTTACTAAAAACTTATGATTTCTCAACGAGTGTCCAAATGAGATGGCTGGAAATTTTTTTGAACTTTAACGAGTATTTTTCTTAAGTAATTAAAAACTAATAAAAATTTTAATGATTATGGAATTTATAATGCTTTGAAGACCAAAGTAAAAATTCTCTTGTACTTGATTTCTCGTGAATGTCATAAAATTAATATTTAATTATATTTTCACTTAAAATTACTAAAAGTCACTATTTTAGATTTTCGGTCGTGACAGAATTGCTATCAGAGCTGTGGCCCTCAGATCCATCAGGGATCTTGTGTGTGATATTTTGTTGTTTAAAAATGATTTTGGAAAGTGTTTAACAAATACCTCATACATCACTTAGGAATTGGTTAAATATATTTTCTTTGCTCTGACTCATCCTTAATCCTTCGTTCATCTCCCTAGAGTGAAATTCTAGTATTTATGGGATAGTTATAACCTATAAACTTTAGTCTCAAAATTGTTGAGATCGACACAAGATTAGTGAATTCTATTCTTATCGAAAATCTTTGATTCAAATGGATATTCATACCTATACTCCTTTGTTTATTCGAGTAGTGAGCTATATATGAACCTTGTAAGTTCTATGATAGCTAACTTATGCTAAGTATTTTAAATACCTTGGATTAGTCCTATATTTCATCAAATTTTGGGATGTGATTTAACTTTATCAATTTTCATATATTTTTAATTACTTAGTTTGAGTAATTGGTAGTTGATGTTACATTATAATATTCGAGTTAGTACTACGTTTAAGATGATATTTTTGCTTTTGAATAGATAAATTGGTATGGCATAAATACGGAATTGTATTAATTCTACCAAGAATGGCTTGACATTCGTAATGCATTGGTAAAATAATAGATTTAATTCGAATGGAGATTCTTGGGTTATTTGGTTTTGTTTAAGTTAATGGATTATAATTATGTCCTTATAAGTCGTTTACTCGTAACAATTTGTTTTACCTACTTATTGGCTGCATGCCTAGTTTATTTGTCTTTTCATTGTGGAAGTTTTGAATTTAGAAAATTTTTCACGAATAATGAACTGAGAAAATTTTCATTAATTAAAGAATAAAATTGTGTTTAGATGTGTTATTTATTCAGTCTTATTATTCTTCTCTAAATATATAAGAATCAGCCTTATAATCCTTTGGTGAGAAATTATTTAATTACCAATAATTTGATCAGATGCAAAACTATCTTATATGGTTTTGATGATTTATCTTAAATTTTTAAACTGGTTAAGCATGGTTTGAAACGAAGTTGGCTATCATATTTGATGAATTACATGTCTTTATTAACAAAAAAATAATAAATATTAAAAAAAAAACAGAAGAATTGGTCAGGTAAGAATGATTTATTTTTCAAAAGATATATAGTTTCAAAAACTTATGGGCTATTTGGAATTGGAATTTGTAAAATTGCACCGTTATAAAGTTTGAACATTGATTTATACAAAATTTAGTTATGGTATTAAATTAATCCTAATCTATTTTTTCTAGTATTCTTTAGACTAAGAAAACTTTTACAAACTTAAAGTTTCAAGTATTTTTCTATTTTTGAATATGGTAGATATTCTTGCTACTTGACTTAGAAGCTAAAATGTACTTTTACACGTTTATCTACATGTTAACTTGGAACTAAACATGGAATGTTTATGGATAATTTATGTGATAACTTGGAAAACAAGTTTAATTTCTTAGAAAACTTTTGGTATGAATTAATATGATATAAGTATAAATTTTTGGAGAAAAAAATTTGTGTGTGTGTTTGAAATGTCATATATATAATATCTTGTTACATGAATTTTTCTAAGGAAAACTTGGTAATATAATTAGGATTAGAATCTTGTGTGAATGAAAAGAATATTAGATTTTAAATCCTAATCTGAAAGTTTTTTAAGATCTTGTTATATTATTTTATATGCCTTGTTGTTTGACTTATTTTATTGATGTATACATAATAATGAAGATCTTTGGATTGTTGAATCCTTGCTAAGTTATAGATGGTTATTCAATGGTCAAGTTAATTTGGGTTGGCTTTACCTTGTTGGTCTCACTTTACCTTGTTGGTCTCAATTGGATAATTAAGCATTGGTATGGTCAATTTGATTTAGTATCCTAAGCATTGGAAACTCCTAGTATTGGAGACTTGGGATGATGTTTTATTTAAGTTTCAAATAGAGATAGTTTAGTTTTGAATACCTAAGTTTTGAAGGGACTTAGGTGGTACATAATAATGTATGGTATTTTCATTAGAACTTTTAAAATTGGTTGAAAATTAGATTTTTAAATGAGTTCAAATTAATGTATGATTTTCCCTTTGAAACATAAACTAGGTTTTAAAAATTCTTAGAGTTAAATATATTATAAATTGAGAAATACTTATATAAAAAGAATATATATATATAAATGTATATTGTTTAGCTACTTAGAATTTATAAGTTTAACTATGACACACTCTACTATTCTTCTGAAACCCTTTGTAAAATCTCTATATCTTAAAAATTTCTTTTAAAACTATATTTTCTATATAATCTTGCTAGAGTGTGTGACTTTAAAATTATAAAATACAAAGATAGTCTTACTACAATATGCCTTACCTAGAGTTTTTTTATAAATAAAGAATTGTGGGAACATACTTATATATGTGATATGCTAGTTAAAAGATGCATACTTTTGAATTTCTTGGAGAGAAATTTGAATTTTTTAGAGAGAAATATTTGAAAATTTTTGGAAAAGTTTTAGGAATTTAAGAAAAACTTATATATATAATTATTTTATTTTATTTTTTAAAGGTCAAATGACTATTTTGCCCCTCTAAAAACTGGGTTTTTACAATTATCCTACTAAGAGAAATAAACCTAAAATTTAGGATGACTTTAACAACTAATTAGCCTATTCAAAATATAAACAAAAATACAAAATAATTATTATTATCTTAGTTTTGGAATCGTAACACTTTAACAAAATTTTCCAAGTAGACAACATACACTAGTAAGTAAGTGCAATAAAAAAATGTTTTTGAACAATATAAATGGCAGTTATATGGTTTTTAGTACATTACTCTCTAACATACATTACAATTTATTTCTGGTTGCTGATTTATTTTCTATAAAAATTTCTCTGCTATATAACTTCAATATGAATACATTTCCAAAAAAAAAAAAAACTTGAAAAAATGAATGAAAAAAGTTACAGATTTTTTCTTTTTCAGTATTTGATACTTTGATTGGTGTTTTATCAGAAAAAAATGTAATAGGCTTTCCCTTGGTATGACTTGAACCTAGAACCGAGATCTTAGATAGTGAGTGCTTTTACTATTTGAGCCAACTCACTTCGTCTCAAGTTATAGACTTTACATATATGTAAAGTGTAAAACCCGATAAAACCCTAGACTTTAAAAAAAAATTAATTTAATAATTATTTATCATGATATTTTAATATTAGTGTATTCTTGTGAAAAATGAATTTATCATGTTAATTTTCTTGTCTAAAATTTTATTATGTATATTTCATTTCTTTGATCATAGAAATTGAGTAGTTATATACAAATGAATTTTGTGAATATGTTACAGTGAGATACACACAAGAAAGCCAAGTTGAACTTTATACATAATTGCAAGTATAAATTATTTTACAATATATATGGCTATTATTGTTAATATGAAATAGGCCTAGTTAATCATGTTTACTATTGGGTCCTAAATTATTTGAGTTCAATAATCATTTATCTTGGCCCAATAGGTAATAGGAAAGTCCAAATTTAAAATTATTAGTATTCTTATCTGTAATTATCATTGGGTTTTAATCCTTTAGCCCAATATCATTTATCTTAGCCCAATAAGAAAAAGGAGAGTCTAAGTTGAAGTAAATATTTCAAGCCCAAGTAATAAGTTAAATAGTCACAAGTAAGAAAAATATATATATATATATATATATATATATATATATAAATAGTAAAAGAAGAATTAGTGGTGTAGCCATTAATACATTTAAATAATATGCATTAATATATATATATATATTCATCAATTCACTTATATGAATGGAAAATGATGTAAAAGATATTAACATATTTTATTTATATATTATTACCATTAAAATAAAAGAAATTTATTAATTACATTAGAAAACAAAACAAAAATTAGGTAAGTTATATAATAATACATTAGTTATATGAATGGTATATCCATTATATAGATTTTATGGATATTAAATATAGATATAATAAGATAATACATTATTTTTTTTAAATGGATGAATCATAGTTAGGTTAATAAAATTAATTTAATTGCATGATGATAAGATAACAAATAAAAAAAAGTTAGGTAAATAGTGATTATTATTAATATATATATTTTTGAATTAATTTTTAATTATATTTTATGTACATAATTAGCCTATAATTAAAGCATTCTTTTGTCAACATAATCAAGTTCCTTCATCTCTTTTTCTCCATCTTTCTCTCAAAGTTACTATTTCATCCATTGTGATTTCAAGAATTTCCTTTTAGAGTTACTTCAAATTTCAAGAAAAAAAAAAAAAGGTAATTCTTAGAACTCTTAGTCTTTCATGATTTGTATATTTTATTGTACTTAGGTTTAAATTCAATCTATAATATATATAGAGTTAGAAACCTTATTAAGGTCTGAATTTTTCGTGAAAAGTATTTCTATATGTATAGTTAATTTCTAGAAATTTTTAATTTTATACCCTACTCCTATAATTTTATAAAAATCATTTAACACAAGTTAGTCGTTAGTTAAGAAAAGCTGTAAAACGGATTTTATATAATTGATTCTATGATTTCAAAAGGTAAACATTTTTATTTTGGGTTGAAATTTTAACTATATGTTCATATATATGTTACAATCATTTCTGGAAGTTTTCATAATTTTTTGATGTCTATAAAATTTATAATTTTTGGAATATACAATGCTTCAATATTTCAAAATGCTGAAATAAATTCTAATGGTATAAATACAAGTGATTAAAGTGCTATAAAATTATCTTTTTATAATTTTCAAATATTATACATAAGTTATAAAATATTAATGATGTGCTTTTAAAATTTTGAGTTTGTTTGATTTATAAAACACTCCCGAAAATTCAATCATTCTCGTTTAGTCGTATCTTTAACAATTTTATTTCAAATTATAAATTAAAAAAATAAATAGTGATAAATATTGTTTATAAATTCTAAACCATAATCTTTAAATTTTAGTTTATTTCATATGGATTCATGTAAATTTTTAGAATGTATAGAATTATGTATTAGAAAATGAAATTCCTTAACTACGCATTACGCACCAAAATTCTTCAATTTTAATGTGAAACATTATTTTAGGATTTATGTGGTGAATGTTTTCAAATATGTAAAATTGGTTTTATATGACCAATGATAGTATATGTTGACATATAAAATGAATGTTGAGGCATGAATAATAAATAAGAAGGATAAAGAAGAGGCACGTGGTTGCAACAAAGTTAAGTATGTGATATTTCACTGTAAGCACGAAGAACATTTTCTAAGGAATTAAGGTAAGTACAATCTCACCTAAAACATAGATAATTTTAAAAGAATGTTTTATTTGAAATAAAAGTATTTGTTATAATTAAATGTAATATTTTGCATATGCAAGAGAAGATTGTTTGGCTTGTATATGTACCTATGAAAATACATGCCTCCTATGATAATAAGATGAGGTAAATTTACTTTACAATATTTTTCATTACTTGATAAATATACTTCAATTAAAGGGAGTATTAAGAATATGAAATATAAGTTTTAGTTTGAAATATGATACAACTATTTATGTTAAAGAGGAGACTAAGTAAAAGATAAGAATATAAAGGTGTCGTACCAACTTCTACTAAGTGAGGATTTCTAAAGAAAGATAAGACCGACCTCCATAAGGTAAGGATTCCCAAGGAAAATATGTTGAATTTATGACCGTTGATGTTTCAGTAGGGTCGCTCTCTTGATTTCTAATCAGTAAATGCGCACTTGGTACGTACACAAGGACCCATAAGAAAGATAAAAGATTTTACAATAACATATGTGATAAAAGAATACTTCATAAAATACATGTTGAAACATTACACAAGGACGAAAAAATTGAACTTTCATAAAATATTATTTGTATGAAATATTTTATGAGATGAATTGTACTTACTGAGCGAAAGCTCACATAGTATAAATATCCATGTTGTGGGGACTAAAGGCAAGCAACTTTTATTTTGATTGATGGGTTGACTAAAATCGAGGCGGGGATGGATGCGAGACACTGGTTTTAGGATACCATCACTATAAATTTCTGTATAAGTTGTCTTCTCTTTAAATGATACAGTTTACTTAAATATGTAAGATTAAGTCATATATTTCTTTAAGACAATAATGAGATGAAATATTTAAGTATGAAATCTAAATTTTAAGTTTAATTATGTCTCTAAAATTAAGTAATCATTTTGCTATATACATTATGACTAATTTTATCTAAATATCCCTTTATAGAATACCACATATATATATATATATATATTATCTTGAAGTATATTTTAATGATTAAAGATTTTTAAATAATTATGTTATTTTATTATCTAATATATGGATTTAAACAAATGTAAGACTAAATGAGTTTTATCAAAAAGACTTAACCATCTAAGGAGAGTTTGAGATTTAAGAAGTTTGCTTATGACCCCCCTTCTCACCTGGAAACCCTTTTAGTTGCACATTATTTAAATCTCATAAAACAATAATTATATTTCCTTTAATAGTTTCTATAAATTTTTTAATATGTCATATAAAATAATTAGTTAATTATCTTGAGAGAATTATATAAATAGAAAAAAATTGTTATGAATTTTTATAGTCCAAGTTTGTGACTTTTAAAAGAATAAATTAATTTTAAGAATATGATATCGGTCTTAAAAGTCGGCTCGTTACATAAAATTTCCGAATTCCTTTTATTAATTGAGTGAGAATATTAATAGGATTAATTATAATCTAATAGGGTGGGATAGGGATTGGGTAGTAGGTATTTTCTTTTAATTTATAATAAGTGGAAGTTATTAGTTAAATTATATATATTTTTAAAAAATTATAATAAAAAATCGGATAGATAATCTTTTATAGGCCATCTCTGAAATTGGATAACCAAGAGAAAATGATATTACTTTTCTAATTCAAAAAGACAACCTTGTGAGTAACTAAATATGTATTAAAAGACTCGGTTATATATATGGATTATATGTACACGAAGTTGTATATCTTTTTAACAGTAATAGAAACTATACAAAGTATATCCTCTGGAGTGCAAAGAGCGAGTGATAAGCACTCGGGTCTGTTGGGTTCTTTTTGGCCACGTTTGGAATGCCAAATAAAGATGAGATTAGATTGGATTCAATTACTCTCATCTTTGGTGCATATATACGAAAAGAATTGGATTGAATTAAATATATTTTTAGAAGTGGTATTTTTAAAAATAATTTTATAAAAATGATATTTTTCCAAAATAAAGTTTTAAAAATAGTATTTTTCAAAATATTTTTTAGTGTCGTATTTTTGTAAATAAGTTTCTAAAAATGATATTTTTATAAATTAAGTTTTAAAAATGATAATTTTAAATTAATTTTTAAAAGTGGTATTTTCTAAATAATAAGACCTCAAAATTATTATTTAGTTAAAACTACGAAACACATATACTAATCCTATCATAATAAAAAGTAGCACACCACTATAATCCTATTTTATCCAATCTAATCCAATCATTTAAAATAGTCCAAAACAATCTTATTTTATCCACATACCAAACGAAGTCTTTGGGAACAAGATCTTTAATTGATCTTCTTCTTTAGGTTGTAATGCATGCATAGAGAGAGAGAGAGAGAGAGAGAGAGAGAGAGAGAGAGAGAGAGAGAGAGAGAGAGAGAGAGAGCCACTTTCATGCTAAATTGATTTTAAGGGAATTGTCCTCTAATATGTGATTTTGTAGCTAATTAGTAAAATTGCCACTTTCATGCTAAATTGATTTTAAGGGAATTGTCCTCTAATCTGTGATTTTGTAGCTAATTAATAAAATTGCCAAAATGAGCTCCTGGGACAAAGGTCATTTTTGTGGCAGTATCACGTACATACATCTTAAAGTCTTATTCAGTACTATTTCGTTGTTGTTTTCTTGAGCTTATGTTCTGTTGTGATTGATCTCATTTATTTCCTAAGATTTTGTGTTGTGTTTGATATCTGAGTTATTTTTCATAGAAACTTTTTAGAGAATTTACACCCAATAGGACAACTAATGGTATGAAAAGGAAAAAAAGAAAGAAAGATGACTGTGTCGCCACTTTTTTTAACCGTTTTCTTACAAACCACAGGAATTCTTAAGTTTTGGTTTAAAATAGAGCTTAATTAGATTATTTGTTTTCAAATTGTTAAAAAAAAAAAGAAGGAAGAAAAAAAAAATGGATATGGATTATATGAGTTGTCCAATGCCCAAAATTTTGTGAATTTTACTGGCGAATAATATTGCACGTTAATAGTACTTTCTTTCATTTTTTTACCCCATAAGTTCTCGTTTATATAACTTTCTGTGGCTTGCGGAATGATCTAGGAGCGAGAGTAAGTATCAATTTGATTTGAAGTCCCCCGATTAAGTAATCCTTATAATTATAAGCTGCAGAAACTACTTATAGTTTTTAATTTAATTGCAACTTCAAAATAAATAATAATGTCGAAGTAACTATCTCTCCAACTCCAAAATAAATATTAAAGAGTTAGTTTCCACCGATATTATATTAAAGAGTTAGTTTCCACCGATATTTCGTAATCCACCGTTAAAATGTTTGTCATACGAGGACCGTACCTTTGCTATAGTTTAATTAAGAGTAATGAATAAGAATACCTAAGTCTTATGCTAAAAACCTACGCATAGATAATATAATGCGCATTTTAACTAATTCATATTTTCAAGTAGGACCACGTGTTATATTATGTACAAAGTTAAAAATGATATCATAAGTAAAATAAGTTTTTGATATAAAATTTTGGCGTCACAATATTTACTCTTTAACTAATTTTGTACATAACATATGCAGAAGTTAAAAAACAATCCCCTCAAGGTTTCCAATTTTAAATATTTGGTCCTTCAGATTTCCACAAAAAAATTAGTTTATCTATTTTTGATCAACCGCAAATATGTATATTTTGTTTTTCAAGGAATGCGAAGAAATATATGAACGAAAGATAGCTAATCAAGTTTTAATAATAATAATAATAATAAAGCAATTTGATATTAGATTCTTATCACTAGTTTAGTAAAACATTTATATGCAAGAAGTTTAGTTTCGCTAATATTTAAAAGATAATATGATGTGTATCAAAATATTTATTGAAGTTTTAATACTAATGATATGTAAATTGATAATATTTAATTAGTGAATATAATTAATTTATTAATAATAAATTTTAATATATTAATTAAATAATATAAATTAAAATAACACGTATATTACTGTTAAAAATTTGGTATAAATTCTAGTATACCTAGGCTTCACGAAAGATAGTAATAACTTCCTGGTTTTAGCAAAGTTCCCGTTTTTCGACCTTTGTTTCTTCGGAATGCAAAATATACTCCTCAATTTGTCAACTTGGGTTAAAATTATCCATCCGACAAATTTTCATTGAATTTTGTCAACTTTTTAACCTATAAATGGACAAAGTGCTTTGGTCAAATATAACAATAAAATTAATAATTAAATATAAAACCAAACAATTTAAATACGCATACTCAAAATTGTTTTT
Source organism: Parasponia andersonii (assembly GCA_002914805.1). Taxonomy (NCBI): domain Eukaryota; kingdom Viridiplantae; phylum Streptophyta; class Magnoliopsida; order Rosales; family Cannabaceae; genus Trema; species Trema andersonii. Next base: position 338,676 of record JXTB01000126.1, read on the forward strand.
AAAAATATAATTTTTCGAGTGTTTTCGTTATAAGATTACAGCGGTAATTTAATTATTTGATTAAAGATATTTCAGTGTCAATCATAATATTACTTTGACCAGATGGGCAATCAGAAAATTTGATCCAATTTAGCAATCGTAGAATACATTTAATTAATTACAAGATCGCAATTGATAGTTTTATAAAATAAATTAAATATTTTTGATGTTTTTCCTCAATTAGATGCATAAAGTATTTTTTTGAGTTCTTTTCGACCCTAATTGAATTTTTCCTGGGAATAGTGAGTGACGGGATAATTTTTAATTTCTGATTTCTTGTAAAAGTTTTTTATTCTAATAAATGAATTACAACTTCTCATATATTTACCACGAATTTAAAATAGGCTCAAAATTGATAATGCTCTCTTTACTTTCTCTGAAAAAACTATAACAAACAAAAAAAAATACAAAATCCACCATTGTATCCAACAGGTAATGATAGTCACTTCTCTTTTACCTTCTCTTGTACCTGAATGTCTCGCACTTTTTTTTCTAAGTAAGGGGAGAGGAAAATGAGTCAGATTATGATGGAAACAAGAAAATAGTTGTGATTGTATAAATATTAAAGAAAAAAAGTACATGTTTGAACAGGTCGGTTAATTCTCTCTTTCTTTGATAAGCATCAATATGATATCATTCTTTACAAAGTCATAGGAGTCAAAATTGAAATATGATTTTCAGTACCAATATAATAAACATCTGTTTTTTCTAATTAAAAAAAAAGAATCAAAGTAAATATTTCCTTTTGAGTGGAAAAGTAAATAATTTTTAGGTTTCGCTTTTAATTATTTTTCTTTTTGGTTTCTTTCTCAAGTTCCATTTATTTAAATATTATATAACTACGATTATGAAGAGAAAAAAAAAAACCCTTTATATGGAGTTTTTTCTCTTTTTTTTTTTAACGCAAGAATCGACCTTCTAATATACAGATATAGAGTTCGTTAAAGAGATATACTATTATAAGCAGTGAAAAGTATAAAACCCACATGCAAGTATCAGTAACCACTAGTATACCAAAATATTAGTTGCTTAAACTGAGTTAAACCGTGTAGTCAGAGTTTCCCTTTTTCGTTTTGTGCTTTCGCTTAGTATATCAATTCATATGGGGAGCAGATCGATTCCGCCGTGTTTTGACATTCGCAAAATGATATCTTTTAGATACTGTTTTTTTTTTTCTTGTCCGTCGATCAATATTATATATATATATATATATGACGTACTGCTAATAGTTTAATCACATAAATTGACAACCAAACACTCAATTAATTAATATCTCAGATGGTACTCTAATAGTTTAAATGTGAAAATCGTGTTGGTGATTTCTTTAATCCCCGGCCCTTTTTCATTCTTAATTTCTTTAGGTGTACTTTTGATGGTTCTGACGTATATTAAACGAACATAGAAATTTTGAACTAGACAAATGTATTTAAATCTTGCTACGTACATCCAGTTTCGCCTAAAGAGTGAAGTTAAACAGATACTCTGAAGATTTTGTTCTTAACATCTTTCATTCTTCATTACTATCTTAAGAAGCAGTGACAATTCCAGGATTCCATTTCAGTGGATTCATGGGAATAAATTTTATATGAAAACAATAATATAAGTAGGATAAAAATAGTCTTTATCCCATATCGGCAGAAAAATATGTGTGGGAACCGTTCCTGAGCCATACGCCACGTGGAAGGCTACGCGGGTCGCACGTGATCTCACAATCGGCCATCGGGTCGTCCGAAGTTAGGGCCGAGCCCATCACTGACCCTGGACGGTCTGGCCCAGTTTGACCCCAACCTCGACAGTTGGGGGTCAGAAGCCCCAAGGGTCTGCCATTTGGGTACAGTGGCTCTTAACTCGACAGTCGGGAGGGTCAGAAGCCCAAGGGTCTTCAGACTGAATACAGTGGAAAGCAACTCACGGCTCTAGACCTAGACAGAGTATTTAATGCGATTCTGGGTAGGTGTGTGCTAGGGACAAGCCGTCCTGACAGAACGGTGATTTACCCAAATCTTACTCCTGACAGATTGAAGCTGTAGGAGGCGGCGAAAATCAGGCCACGGCAGCACAGAGGAGATCGCAGAAATCTCGGCCCGTGACTGCTGAAAAAGATTTTGAGGAGAAAGATACTCAGTCGTGAGATCGAGAACCACACGGTTCACAATCTCAGGACTACATATATAAGAGCCATGCATTCCCGAGAGGAGCATGTACGCTTAAAAACAGATATATAGAAAAGTCTGTGAACAAGAAACATATAGATTTTCATACTGAAATATTTTCCTTGCTACCCTGTATCAAAGATAAACCACTGATTTAAGTATCGGAGAGTCTTTGCAAGTAGCTACCCCCGCCTCTCCGATCTTGCTTGGAGTTCAGAGGACTTTGGGACAGTAAGAAGAATATAGCATGGACAGTTGGAGAATATAGCATCAGCAGTTCGAGACACATGGACAGCTGGTGAGAAACCGCTCTAACAGTTTGGCGCCGCTTGTGGGAAAAGGTTGAGCGTGAGAAAAAAGAGTAAGAGACTCACGACCGTGCTCTCTCCGAACAAAAAAGCCATACAACGTCTGATGGTACCCTCAAGAATGACAACCAGGAGCACACGTCCCTACGTCGAAGGAAGCTCCCGAAAGGAATGACCAGATCTGGGATAGAAGCTGGATCAGATGCTTGCTGCCCTAGCAGAAGCAAACAGGAAGGCAGAGATGGCCCACGAGGCCGTCCTGGGTTTAAGGGACGAGGTCGCAGAGGTACACAGAGATAACGCTCGCCTCGAAGGTTTGCTGGCAAGTGAAGATAGGACCCAGCGGAGGGAAGATTTTGACGAAGAAGTCCAACAAGAGTTCGGAAGCCAACCGCGGGGAGAAGCTCCCGCCCTATCCGGGTCACAGATGCAGGGGATACGGCAGAGCCAGTCGAGACTTTTCCAAACCAGGGGGGCAACGGGCGGAAGACACAATGAAAGCCCTGGGGGTACGCCCCCCGACTGGAAGCAAGAGATGATGGCAGAGTTGGGTAAGAGACTCGACAACCATCATAGTCAGACCCCCGATGATCTGGCAGAACAAACTGTGTAAGGCATCAACCGGACGGCCTTCGCTGACTGGATCCAGATGGAACTCAGGCCAAGGGATTTCACGACCCTGACCTTTAGGCCGTTCGAGGGAAAGACTGACCCCCTCGACCATATATACCACTTCCAGCAGAAGATGGCCTTAGAGACCAGGGACGAGGCTGTGACTTGCAAAGTCTTCTCTACGACCCTCGTGGGAGCAGTCCTGCTATGGTTCAGGCAGCTCTCAGAAAAGTCCATAAACGGGTTCGAAGACTTCTGCAGACTTTCCCTGAAATAGTACACAGGTGTCCGAAGACAACAAAAAACCATGCGAGACCTGGACCGTTTGGAGCAGGCCGCAGATGAATCCCCGCGTGAGTACCTCTCGCATTTCCTCGAGGTAATGTCACTGGTCCATAACGTAGACTCGGTCCAAGCTGCAGGCTCATTCGTCCGGAGCCTACAGCCAGGATCAATGCTATCGGACCACCTCCTTCTAAATCTTCCGTACGATATGGCGGACGTCCAGGCAAAGTCGGAAGGAGTATTCAGGGTGCTAGAAAGCCACTAGAAGGCACCCAAGACCTCTGCCGCAATAACAACGATGCCAGTACAACCCCTGGCCCCGCAAGGGGTGAAGAGGCCCTCACCGGGCCAAGGGCCGGCCCCGAAGCTGGAAGTCCCCGTTCGAGACGGTCTAGAGGGAGGCAAGAGGAGGAAGATGACCCGTGATCCTCTGCCCAAGTACGAGCTCAACACGCCGATCGACGTGATCTACCTCTAAAACAGGGACAGGGGCATTTTCAAGGACCCACCCAAATCTGGCGTCCCTGAGCATATGAAGAACAGGAACAGGTACTGCCAGTTCCACAAAGACTTCGGGGACGACACTGTTCACTGCCGCAACCTTTATGCTCAGGTCATGTTGACGATTCACGCTGGCAGGTTGAAACAGTACGTGAAAACCGACGAAGCCCAGCCGCGGCAAGACATCGCCAGGACTGAGAAAGGGAAGTAGGCCCAAGCCTCTGGGTCAGGAGAGCAGACCCTCAGGATAGTGTCGACCATTGTGGGCAGGCCAGAGCTGACCCACGATCAAGAGGAAAAAGAAAAATGCCTCAAAAGAGCCGAGGGTAGGGCGAAGCGCTTGAAGGGGATGGGACACTCCGTCAACCACTTGATGTCTGGAGAAGGCTGCACATCCGCTGCCTCCATCGTTTTTACCCAGCAAGATCTAACCATGGTGCACCATGCTCACGACGATCCCTTAGTGATTAAACTGCAGATTGGCTCCATATTGGTTGGAAGGGTCTTGGTCGATGGTGGAAGTAGTGTCGATATCCTATTCCTCAGCACATTCGAGAATATGGGTCTGGATAGGAGCGCACTCAGGCCAACCTATCAACCGTTGTTTGCTTTCGACAGCACAAAGGTCTGCCCTTTGGGCGTCGTGACCCTTAATGTCTGTGCAGCCGAGAGATGCTTGGACGTGGATTTCGTCGTCATTGATTGCCAGTCCTCCTTCAACGTCGTCATGGGAAGGGGATGGATCCACGCCATGCATGGGGTCGCTTCCACCCTCTATCAGGTCTTAAGATGTCAATCAAAGGACGGTACATACACGATTGACATCAAGGGGGACCAGGCCTCTGCAAGGAAATACTTTTCAGCCGCCCTAAGGGGAGCTGACGCGAGCGCAAGCGCCGCAGCCGGGGATGGATAGCAATCAAAGGACCGCCTGCCAGCGTACATGAGGCAAATCGAAGAAGAGTCTGACGGTCTGGAATCCACGATCGAGGAGCTGGTAGCGGTCCCTTTGAAAGAGGAAGAACCGGCGAAGGTGATCCTAATCGGGGCCTTATTACCCGAGGAGCAAAAGAACGAAATGTTGGGATTTTTAAAGCGGAATGAGGACGTCTTTGCGTGGTCCCACAATGATATGCCAGGGATAGACCCAGCACACTCCTGTCACCGGCTGAATATAGACCCCCATTTCCCCTCGGTCAGGCAAAAATCCCGAAGATTTGCACCAGAGAAAAACAGGGGATCAACAAGGAGGTAGAAAAGCTACTAGAGAGCGGTCTAATCAGGGAATGCATATACCCGTAGTAGGTTTCTAACCCGATAGTGGTGAAAAATAAAAACGGCGACGACCGTATTTTCATAGATTTCACCAACCTAAACAAGGCCTGCCCGAAGGATAGTTTCCCCCTGCCAAGAATCGACCAAATGGTAGACGTGATGGCGGGATTCAACAGGATGAGCTTTCTGGATGCCTACTTCGGATACAACCAGATCCCCCTGTACGTAGAAGACCAGATCCACACGGCTTTTATCACAGAGCGAGATCTAGACTGCTACAAGTGTATGCCGTTTGGCCTGAAGAACGCAGGGGCAACCTACCAAAGGTTCATAAATAAGATGTTCGCCAGGCTGCTAGGAAAGACTATGGAGGTCTACATCGACGACATGGTCGTGAAGAGCAGGGAGGATTCAGACCATCTGAGGCACCTGGACGAATGTTTTCAGATCCTGAGGCAGCATCAGATGCATCTGAATCCCAAGAAGTGTGCATTTGGGGTATCCTCTGAACAATTCTTGGGGCATATCGTGAGCAGGAGGGGCATTAAAGCAAATCCGACCTAGCTAACCTCGATTGCGAATGTGTAGAGACCCTCATCCGTTCGAGAGGTCCAACGCCTAGCCAGGAAGTTAGCCGCTCTCAACCGATTCGTACCCAAGATGTCCGACCGATACAAGCCTTTTTTCCAATGCCTGAAGAAAAACTCTACTGCCATATGGGGGGAAGAATAGGACAGAGCACTGGCAGACCTCAAGCTGTATCTGAGTCACCCACCTATCCTGGCTTCCCTGTCGGAAGGGGAGCATCTGTACGCCTATTTAGCGGTGTCCGAAGTAGCGATCAGCGCCGTACTATTCATCGAGCAAGACGGTAAACAGAAGCTGGTGTTTCATATAAGCCGCATGCTCCTAGATGCCGAAACCCGATACAGTATGGCAGAAAAGCTGGTCCTCGCTCTGGTCAATGCTAAAAAGAAGCTCCGGCAGTATTTTGAGGCGCACTCGGTCATTATGTATACGGATTTTCCCATCTGCCAAATCTTGGCCAAACCAGACCTCTCGGGACGACTGACCAAGTGGGCCATCGAGCTGGGGGTGTATGATATCGAGTATCAGCCTTGAACGGCAAAGAAAGGGCAGGTCATGACAGATTTTCTGGTGGAAATCGAATCTTTTGGCAAGCAGAATGACCTGAATCAGATGTCTCAGCTTCACCCCCCTTCAGCCTGGACGCTTTACACGGACGGATCCACGAATGCCTCGGGATCGGGAATCGAGATAGTCTTACAGACCCCAACGGGCCTCAGGGTTGAGAAAGCATTGAGGCTCGGTTTCCAGGCGACTAATAACGAGGCGGAGTACGAGGCATTGTTGCAAGGCCTCGAGTTGGCACTACATTTCGGAGTAGAGGACATCGCCATGAAGACCGACTCGCAGTTGATCGTGGGTCAGGTCAGGGGGGACTTTGAAGTAAAAGAACCGAGGTTGCATAGGTACTTCTCCAAGGTGATGGGGGCAAAAGCTCGCTTCGGCAATTTCAGTATCGAACCGATCCCCAGGGAGATAAACCAGAGGGCTGACGGGCTAGCTAAGAATGCATCAATCGGGGGCACCACTGAAAGCATAGAGGTTCTTTTAGACGGCGGGAGCATGATAGACCCCCCGCAGACCCCTGCGCACTACGTGTTTGCAACTAGCGCTGCTGACGAAGGGTGGATGAGGCCCATCACGTAATATTTGACGTTGGGGAACCTGCCCACAGACCCCCGGGAAGCGAGGTCAGTCAGATTAAAAGCTGCCAGGTACTCAATGGTAGGTAAACAGTTATACAGGAGATCGACAATAGGTCCGATGCTACGCTGTATAGATCCCGTCGAGGCGCAAAATTTAATAGAAGAAATCCACGAGGGAGTATGTGGCAACCACTCCGGCGGGCGTAGCCTCGCCCACAAGGTTTTAATGGCCAGATACTTTTGGCCATACATGATGACAGAGGCAACCAAATTTGTAAAAAAATATGATAAATGCCAGAGGTTCGCCCCGATGAAATGTTAGCCCGCAGAGATTCTTCATTCGAACTTAACTCCCTGGCCGTTTGCCAAGTGGGGTCTGGATATCGTCGGAGAGCTCCCCAGAAGTCTAGGAGGAAAGAGATACGTCCTGCTGACCACGGACTATTTTACCAAGTGGGTAGAGGCCGAAGCCTACATGACAGTTAATAAGGCAGACACGATTAATTTCATCTGGAAAACATAATCTGCCGATTCGGGATCCCAAAAGAGATACACGCCGACCATGGCACGTAGTTCTAAAATGCTAAGCTTAAGGAGTTGTGCGAGCTATACGACATAAGGCTCAGTTTCTCTTCCGTGAACAACCCCCAAGGGAACGGCCAAGCAGAGGCGACGAACAAAGCTATATTCAGCAATATCAAAAAGAACTTGCAGGAGGCTAAAGGCAAGTGGTTAGAAGAACTGCCGGCCGTTGTGTGGGCTTATCGAGCCATAGAGCAGAGGTCTACTGGGAGAACGCCGTTCGCCATGGTCTACGGATCAGAGGCTGTGATCCCGACCGAGGTCGGTCTCTCGATCCTCTGCTCTGAAGTGGTAAAAGATTCCCCCCTAAACGAGCGTCAGTTAAGCCGCAGCACAGACCTCCTGGAAGAAATGAGAAGCATGGCTTTGGTCCACCTGGCTTCATACCACTAGCAAGCTAGGTCCTACTTTGCGAAAAAGGTTAGTGCCTGACGATTTAACGCCAGGATTGGGTCCTGAAAGTTAGAACAGGGAATTCCTCGAAATTAGACTCCAATTGGATCGGACCCTATGAGGTAATCAAAGTGCTCGACAATGGAGCATATATCCTGAAGGAACTGAAAACGGGGAAAAATGTGCCAAACATGTGGAATGCTCAGCACTTGAAGAAGTATCACGTGTAAGGCACATACTTATGATGTAAGACCATGTGAATGCTTATATTATTGAAAAGTTTAAATCCAAAACAGGTCAAATTCCTTTCTTTGCCGCATGGATTCATCTTTTGGATTGCTATGAAAAAAGGGTCTGCCCACAAAGGCAGACCCGACGTTTTATGCTGCTACGGAAAGGGTCTGCTCACAGAGGCAGACCCAATGTTTTAGGATACTACGGAAAAGGGCCCGCCCATAGTGGTAGACCCCACACCTCAGTTGCAAAAAATCGTACCAGACTGCCACGGGAAAGGGTCTGCCATAGTTGCAGACCATATGCACTACTCGTGCAATAAACGCTCGCACTCTGGGACTCACGTTGCTCATCGACGACCCAAGAAAACATGCGAAGAGTGAGTTGCTGTGCAAACAAAATCTTGCCAGTAGACCTCGAAAAAGCTCGCACTCTGGGACTCACGTCACTCATCGACGACCCGAGAAAATGTGCGAACAGTGAGCTGCTGTGCAAACAAAATCTTGCTGGCAGACCTCGAAAAAGCTCGCACTCTGGGACTCACGTCGCTCTTCGACGACCCGAGAAAACGTACGAAGAGTAAACTGTTGTGCAAACAAAAACTTGCTAGCAGACCTTGAAAATGCTCGCACTCCGGAACTCACATCGCTCATTGACAACCCGAGAAAACGTGCGAAGAGGAGATAGCTGCGCACCAAAAACTCACCAGCAAACCTCGAAAACGATCGTACTCTGGGAGTTACGTCGCTCGTCGATGACCCGAGAAAACGTGCGAAGAGGAAACTGCTGCGAAACAAAATTTGCCAGCAGACCTCGAAAATGCTCGCACTCTGGGACTCACGTCGCTCATCGACGACCCGAGAAAATGTGCGAAGAGGAAACTGCTGCGCAACAAAATTTGCCGGCAGACCTCGCAAAAGCTCGCACTCTGGGACTCACGTCGCTCGTCGACGACCCGAGAAAATGTGCGAAGAGGAAACTGCTGCGCAACAAAATTTGCCGGCAGACCTCGCAAAAGCTCGCACTCTGGGACTCACATCGCTCGTCGACGACCCGAGAAAACGTGCGAAGAGGAAACTGCTGTACAACAAAAACTTGCCAGCAAACCTCGAAAAAGCTCGCACTCTGGGACTCACGTCGCTCATTGACAACCCGAGAAAACGTGCGAAGAGGAGAAAGCTGCGCACCAAAAACTCGCCAGCAAACCTCGAAAATGATCGTACTCTGGGAGTCGAATCGTGCAAAAAGACACTTGTCGATGACCCAAGAAAACATACAAAGGAAAAAGGGGCGTGCAACCAAAAAGCTAGCCAACGGACCCGCAAAGGAACACTTTTAGCTACACGAAGAGCTAAAGGAAGGCATGGTCAGAATCCACCCATTGGAAGTGGACCCTCCCTAAGGAATGTTTTGACTACACGAAAAGTTAAAGGGAAACAGACTCTAGCCAGGGGAAGATCTATCTTTGCATGGTCA
>JXTB01000126.1:348403-438909 GCA_002914805.1 Parasponia andersonii
CTATTTCCGAAGCTAGTCCAAATAATCATGACCCGAGGAAGGCTCACTAATAATCCGAAATCGAGTCCTTACAATTATTTATACAAACGGTCGGATGTGAAAGAAAACAGTCTAAAAGTGGTGGCGCGTTTCTTATTATTTATTCGAAGGGTTACAATGAATGATTAGCTTTACAAATATGCAGAATTAGGGGTCCTAGTTACCTCCGTCTGGGGGGGCACGGCCAACCCCAGTGCTTGGACTAGCCTCGGAGAAGGGTGGCATGGCCGGATCTGATTCGTCACTAGATACGATGACCACGCCAGACCCTTCATCAGTTGAGACCTCGAGGCTAGGCTGAATGTCCAGGGCTTCCAGAGTTCGATCTGGCAGACCAGAAGCAGGGACAAGCTCTACGACACTAGGGGCAGATGTAGAGGGCCCATCCTTCTCCACAGCAAGCATCTCCAGCACGTCAGCTGGGTATGTGATTCTGATCTCGTCCCCGAGCTGCTGCATGTAGTGCTTGATAGAGTAGTGGTCCCTCTCGACGCCTTTTTGATTGTCAAATTGGTCTGGCGTCATCACCTCAGCGTGGTTTTCAAACTCTCTATTCTCCCAGCCAGACCTGTAACTTTCTGCAGAAAGAACGTCCACCTCCCTCTGGTACCTCGTTTTTAACTTCTCCGCATCCGCCAGTCTATCCTTCAGTGCTGCCAATCTGAGTTCTGTCTGCCGCTGCGATAAGTCGATCAATAAAGAGTTAATACCGGCGAGGTCCTCACAATGTTTACGAGACATCTCCACCTGAGCACCCATCAGTTTTTTATGGTCCAAAAAGATATATCGGTTTACCTCATGGGACCGGTCAAGTCTGCGTTGCAGAGCATAGGCTTCTAGCTTGGCTGCCGCCTCGGCTTTTCTCGCTTCCTTGGCGCCCTCAACAGCCTGGTCATGAGCAATAAGGGCCAGTCCCATCTCTGCCCCTGCACTCTGTAACTCTTGCTCCTTGATCCTCAGCTCGCCCTGAGCCAGTCTGGTGGCTTCGGATTGGGCAAGCTTGTCAGACTCCGCCTGAGCCAATCTCGTAGCCAGCTCCTCGTGTCTGGCTCCCTCGACACTCAGAGCATGTGCCACCACACTGCTAACCCTCGGTTCCTCGAGGCCCCGATATACATCGAAGTCAGACCTCAATTCGGTGAGGGCAGCCTCGCTGCGCTCGACTAGTGTAGAACGGGAGCTCAGCTCCTTGGTCAGATCTCTGAAGCGAGCAGAGTAGAAAGACTGGATGGCGGACAACTGCAAGTTAGACAACAAAGGAGGGGGTCAGCATTTACCAAAGATGTTAAAAAACATAAAAGCATCCGAATGTAACAAACCTGTGCGAGAGTGCGGATGGTGACGAGCTCGACATTCTCTGACGTAAGGGCCTCCGGCTCCAGTTCTGTGGCTGGACCCTCCCCTTGAGTGTTGTCCACACCCGGGGAGCACGGCCCCACCTCACTGGCCACAAGGGCGTCCTCTCCGCCTATCGGGCACGCCTCCAGAGCAAGGGCGATAGGGACCGAGGGAGCTCTGGAGCTATCAGGAACGCCGTCGGCCACGGTGGTAGGCGGTGCACCTCCTTTGGGCTGGCTGCTACGTGCTGATCTCTTTCTCGTTAGAAGGGTCAGCGTCGCTCCATCATCGTCACTGTCAGATGAAGGATGACCCTGCCCCTCTTCTCCACCCGACCTTCTTCTTCATTGGATGAGCCAACTTCGCGATGCCACTTTGTAGGGACCGGGGGAGGGGAGGAGAGTCTGGACTTCAATCTCGAAGCTCCCCCACTAAGCTCGGCAATCTCTCCACCGAGGCTAACAGCACTCGATTTCGAACCGGAGTCAGGAGTGGGCGAGATCACTATAGCAGACCCCCCAGTCGGACTTGGCATCGCCTCTTCTCTGTGCACGATCCGGATGGCAGACGGTCCCCCGGGTGGAGATCCGCCTGCGTCAGAGCGGGGGATCACTGGTTGTTCTCCTCCCAAATGCACCACGAGGCGCCGGCCAGCAGATGCCTTGGCTTGAGCTTTAGATGCTGCGGCACCCCCTTTGACGGGTGAGGGGCCGGCTGACGGGCCCGTCTCTGAACCTGTGAAGAACAAACAACGAGATTAGTTTGCGGTCGCGGTTCAACCCACAAGGACTCAAAGATTTGAAAATAAACTCACCCCTAGCCCTCTTAGGGGTGGCGTTTTCTTCCTTGCGGAGCCTGACGCACTCCGCGGCCACAAGCCTCATGGCCTCCTCGAGCTCGTGATTGGACGACGCTACCAGATCATTGGTGCCCACCAACTGGCTTGAAGCTGCAACCTGTCGACTCACCATGGTGATCCGGTCGCTTTCGTCCCGGCGAAATCGGTTCAAGGCAGAGGCGTCGAGTCGACTTCTCAGGTGCTTGGTGATGACCCAGGTATCCAAGGGGAAGGGAAGGTATGAAACCATCCTGGGCATCAGGTTCATCGTTAGAGGGTTGAGGATGGCTTGAATGTGCCTGCATTCCCCCAGAGAGCCGAAGATTATGATCCCCTCCAGGCTTTTGAGCCGCCCAGCCGATAGGTGCGGCTCAAACCTATTTTCTTCTACTGAGCCTGCACAAGACAAAGTAGCATGAGCAATAATATCGGGAAAGGACCCAGACCCAAAGATCACAGCCTAATACTTTCTCTGCAAAAAGACTGAGGGGACTTGGAAATGCTCTCCGTTCACCCAAGGGGAGTACCACGCCCCTCCAACAACGTAAAGTCTGGCGTGAGAGTCCCATTATTTGTCTGACCGCGGCAACCCCCAAAAGATGTGACGCCCAGGCAGCGGCTGGAGATAAAAGGTGGGGTAGGAACCCTTCTTGGGGATAAGAATAAGCTTATAAGCATAAAAGACCACCTCTAGGTTGATATGTATATTATAGACAACTGATAGGGCAGAAAGCTCCATCAGAATCATAATCCCCTTTGCATTCAGCTGCATCAGATGGATTCCCGTCAAGGCAAAAAAATGGTGTATTAGGGGAGGAAGAGGGAATCGCAGACAGTCTAGATGCTTCCTACCCAGGACGATGGAACCCTCGGGGGCACAAGAGCATAGGTACCAGTCTGCAGGGCTCTCAACCCGTTGAAGCGTCACTCCTCCGGGGAGGCAGAGCTGCCTCCTCAGTAAATCTAGTTCTGAATCCATAACGGGTTGCAATTCCTGGTTTTGATTTGAAGCCATTGTTCCGAAATACGACTGAAAGAGTGAGACTCTTTAGAACAGAAGGGAGCAGAAATCCTAGGATTTTATAAGGTTGGAATGATTGAAAATTTTGGTAAAATGGCAAATGAACACAATTACGGTTTTTATAGGGGAGAAGCTGAAGAGTTTTTTCTGGAAAAGGGGAGAATAAGGGAAACCGAGCAGTCAGAACTTCAAAATTCAAACAGATCTCGTGATGAGGGATGGCGTACCTCCGCATCGAGAAGAGGGAACCACGTGCGTCCCCCAGATTGGAGGAAAGGTGAGACAATTTCCCCACTTGATGGATACGAGTCCATCAAGTAGGGAAATGGGGGCAGTTGTGAGACCCGTTCCCGAGCCATACGCCACGTGGAAGGCCACGCCGGTCGCACGTGATCTCATAATCGGCCATCGGGCCGTCCGAAGTTAGGGCCGAGCCCATCACTGACCCTGAACGGTTTGGCCCACTCTGACCCCAACCTCGACAGCTGGAGGTCGGAAGTCCCAAAGGTCTGCCATTTGGGTACAGTGGCCCTTACCTTGACAGTCGGGAGGGTCAGAAGTCCCAAGGATCTTCAGACTGAATACAGTGGAAAGCAACTCACGGCTCCAGACCCAGATAGAGCATTTAATGTGATCCTGGGTAGGTATGTGCCAGGGACAAGCCGTCCTGACAGAACAGCGATTTACCCAAATCTTACTCCTGACAGATTGACGCCGTAGGAGGTGGCGAAAATCAGGCCACGGCAGCACAGAGGAGATCGCAGAAATCTCGGCCCGTGACTGCTGAAAAAGATTTTGAGGAGAAAGGTACTCAGTCCTGAGATCGAGAACTACACGGTTCACAATCTCAGGACTATATATATAAGAGCCATGCGTTCTCGAGAGGGGCATGTACGCTTAAAAACAGATATATATAGAAAAGTCTGTGAACAAGAAACATATAGATATTCATACTGAAATATTTTCCTTGCTACCCTGTATCAAAGATAAACCACTAACTTAAGCATTGGAGAGTCTTTGCAGGTAGCCACCCCCGCCTCTCCGATCTTGCTTGGAGTTTGAAAGACTTTGGGACAGCAAGGACACGTGGACAGTTGGAGAATATAATATCAGTAGTTCGAGACACGTGGACGGCTGGTGAGAAACCGCTCCAACAATATGCAAACTCAATTTCCACTCTCATCACTTTGCTCTAGCTATAGGAACTAGAAAATCTAATTTTCATTCAATGTATTTATCCATAACTCTCAGAATTACATAAAACAAAATACAGTATATGATACAAGATTTGATAACTACTCTAAAGAAAACCTATTATATATCTACAAATTAAACGTCAAAATTTAAAGTGAGAAGGTTATTGTTGTTTCTTGAAGCCAATAAATTAAGTTTTGAAAACAAGCAAGATGTTAATTAGTAAAAAAAATAAAACTATAAGCTAAAATTATGAGCGATAAAGTGAGAAGATATAAGAGAAATCTTGTGAATGCTAAGGCCTTGAGAAAGAAAAAGAGTAGCAAGTAACTAATTGTTAAGCTCTTCAGCTAAGAAACACCATATATATATATATATATATATATATATATATATAGATTTTTCTTCTTTAAATTATGTCTGGATCATCAGTTCTCATGAGTAGCTCCGATGAGTCTGCAGATTTCGCTCTTTTGGAGGCTATCAGCCAACACCTTCTTTGTGATAATCGATTCGATGATCTCAGCACACCTTTTAATCCTTCCATCTACTCTCAAACTTCTTCAAGTTTCAGTAACCTCTTTTTGGCTGCTACTGCTAGTGATCAACAGAGCTACTGGATGACCACCACTACTGATTTTCCGGCGTTCAAAGGAGACGACACCAACGACACACATTCGTTTTGGGCGCTAATCCCAGATGGATTTCCTCCGATGATTTTGTCGAGGAAGTCGACGATCTGCAGCGGGTGATGGTGGCGCATGCGTCGAACGTGCCGTCCTCAAAGGGGAAAGAATGCGGCGGAGATTAGCGACCCCAAGAAGAATGGGAAGAGCAGGGATGGAACCCGGATCAAAAGTTAGTGGGGACATAATTTAATTAAGAACAAAAATTTAAAACAACATAATATTGAATATATGTAAAATATCATAATTATTCTCATACATTACAATTTTTCTACGTGGGTTTTCATATTTTGAAAATGCCAATCTCAGTATCAATACTATCAAATATATCTTTTTCAATATACATAACTAAACTATCATTCATTTATTGATCTATGATTCGATTGTGTAATCGATTTTTGACAATATTCATAGCAAAGAATACTCTTTCGATAGTAGCACTAACAAATGGAAGAAGTAATGCCAAAGTCACAACCATATAACTAATGGATATACCTTGTTTTTTTTTTTTTTTTTTGTCACAACTAACTTTTGTGCAAGATCACTAAGGCCTTTTAATCCTATGAA
This sequence comes from Parasponia andersonii, assembly GCA_002914805.1. Lineage (NCBI taxonomy): Eukaryota > Viridiplantae > Streptophyta > Magnoliopsida > Rosales > Cannabaceae > Trema > Trema andersonii. Next base: position 354,087 of record JXTB01000126.1, read on the forward strand.
CTCTTTGCTAGAGTGTATATCAATAATATATATTTCAAGTTGATCATCAAGTATCATTTGCTCAAATGTTGAAAAATCTTCTAGATAATCTTTAGCAAGGCGAATTATCTTCTTCTTGTCAAAAGCACTGAATGAATCATTCGAGCGTGAACATACTACACAAAGTATTAACTCAGTATTTATTTCAGATAAACGGTCATTTAACTCTTGAAGTTGCATATCTATGACAACATAGAATAAATCCACACTAAAGTGATACAAATTTATCGTTTCTTGAGTAGTACGCCGTGAGCAACCTCGACGCATAAATATATCATCCATATTAGGAACATCAATATCATACTTCTGACAGAAAGTATAGACTTGTTCTAAAAAATAATCTTATCCATCGTCTCTCATCACTTAGAGTTGTTGTTTACATATTTTCACTAAGTTTATTATATTTATAATATCTTGATCTTTCCTTTGTAATGCCTTTGACAGTTCATTAGTAACTCCTAAGATGATTCTCATTAGATGTAAACTAAAGGCAAATTCAAAAGATTATATCGACTCTAATAAATTATTTGCTTAACATCTTTGTTCGGAACTTGATCTATTATCAACAATCATATCAAGGACATCAATTATAGGTGAAAATATAGTAATCAAGCTTATTAAAGTACCATAGTGAAAACTCCAATATGTATCATCAGGACGCTTAAGAGTAGTATTTTGATTATTACCCCATCCATTTGAAACTTCACGGTTTTTAATTGCTTCATCAACAATTTTTGCTTATTTCTCTTAAAGAAGATCACAATGTTTAGACGATGCTCCAACAATATTCACCATACTAGCAACCAAACTAAAGAATGATATAATTTGGATATGATTTTTAGCCATAGCTACAAGAGCTAATTGAAGTTGATAAGCAAAACAATGAATGATATAAGTACATAGGTTCTCTCTCAAAATAAGTGTTTTAAGACCATTAAACTCACCTTATATATTACTAGCCCCATCATAACCTTCTCCTCTCAGTCTAGATACACTTAAATTATATCTAAAGAATAATTCATCAATTGCAATCTTGATTGAAAGAGTTGTGGTAATGGAACATATACAATATCTATGAAACGTTCAATCACATGTCCATTATGGTTCACATAACGCAAAACATCAGACATTTGCTCCTTGATTGATACATCACGTGATTCATCAACTAGAATAGAAAACAACACGTCACTAATATCATTGATAATAATATTGATTGTTTCAACCACAGAAGCATGTACAATTTCTTTTTGAATATTGGGTGATATTAACTTGAGATTATTAGGAACATTTTTCAAAGTAGCATTCCTAATCATCATTATGATCAGCTAGAAATTTCAAGAGTTTAAGAAAGTGACCTTAGTTTTTTGAATTTTTAGACTCATCACGACCACGAAATACAAGCGCTTATCGCAAAAGAAATTGAGCACAAGCCGTTGATGTACTCAAACGAATTCGATACTCATCTCGCATTTGTTTTGATTGCTTGAAAAGAAGTGTCTGAATATGTTGCTCTGGATTCATTAAAGCTTCACATTTATTTCGAGCTTCATTGTCTAGACTATTGGGACCTCTAACATGGATTTGAAGTCTTTCTTTCTTTTCCCAAATTGAGAATCCTTCACCAATAAAAGAGTCACCACCTTCTTGATCTCCATTATCTGGTCTAAAAAGATAGCAACATAAGCAAAATACAACATCTTTTTCTGTACTATATTCCAACCAATTACCATACTCATCAAAACAAGAAGGATTGAATTGTCTCAATATTTCTCCAAATTTTTTACTTGGAAAATTATGACTTCAAGGCTGACAGTATGTATGCTCTTCGAACTTGATTCTGAATATTAACATTATAATTCATAATTAACATTCTAAGTCCAGGATCTGAAGGAAGCGTGCAACATCAAGTTCTACACTACATGATTTCTCTCCATTATTATTTTTTTCAATAGGAAATGGAGATTTTCTTTTGAAATATCTCTCCATGACTGTTTTACATAAAATTCATCAAGCAAAAAATTTAGGAAATGATTCCAGTTAATACTTTTAGATTACATAAAAATTAAACTATTAACTTGGTTATCATTCATAACTAATAGAAAGTTAAAAATTAAAAATAATAAATATACAAGTGATATAATCTATCTACTAAATACTAATAACACTAACAACAACAATAACAATTAATGTTTTGAAACTTTAGTGCCTAACAAGTAACAAATACCATTATAATAAGTTACGTATAGGTTTCTAGTTAAAAAAAAGTTACAAATAAGGTAATTTTATCGTTCAATTTTTAAGTTGGGTGTGAAAACCCTAATTTTCGTCTTCATACTTTGAATTCCACCTACTATAATAAATTGCAATTCTATAATAAGAAATGATGAAAAAAATTACATTACCTAAAGAACTAAATGATCTATCGTCCCTTTCTCCTCCCTTCCTTGATGTGCTCTCTTTCCCCTTGGCCTTGGGCTCTTCCTAGCTCAAGCTCCTGCTCTGCAACTTTTCCATTCAGGTTTTTGGCTTTTGTCTGAATTTTGTTGATTAGTAGTTCTCCTACTCTCCCTCTCTTTTTTTTTTTACACCCCGCTCTCTTAGCTATCTAGCTAGTCAGACCTCACTATCTTGGGCTCATAATCAGTTCACGTGCTATATGCCTATATAGCTATTATTGTCTTAGACTTTATATTGAAAAGAATTAAGTCTAAAAAAAAATGGGCTGATTTAGACTGGGACCTCACTATCTTGGACTCATAATCAATTCACGTGCTATATGCCTATATAACTATTATTGTCTTGGATATTGAAAAGAAGGAAGTCTTCAAAAAACAAATGCGCAAATTTGGACTGGGCTAATTTGGACATTAAAAAGAATGGGTTTAAAGTTAAACAAGCGGGCTTTGAAGACTTAAAATGAGAAAAACTAAGCCCAATATAGTTTTAACTAACAAAATTTTATAGAAGTAACTGATATATATGTACAATTTTTTTTTTTTTTTTTGTAAACTTTCAGTAGGGGCAATTGTCCCCACTTGCCCCTCAGGGGCTCCATCCCTACTTACTAGATAAGTCTACAGATCTACTTTGTTTATAGAGTGAACTTGATCAGATCCTACAAGTAGATTTTTTATGACCAATATCTTTCATTCATTATTGTTAGAGCACGGTGGTACATATATTCTCTTGAGTATTTGTAAAATCCCAGACTTTTAAAGGGTAAAGTGATTATTTTGTTATTTTTCAGACTTAATAATTAAGGAACTAAGTTGCAAAAGTTTTAAGAAGCGTGGACTAAAGTGTAATTTCTGTGGTAAACTAAATTGAAAGAATTTGAAAATTGGAGAACGATTTTATAATTTTAAGAAAATTGCTTAATTCCAAGCAAACTCACGTGGGTTTGCTTTTTTCTTCCCCCTTTCTCTCTCTTCTTCCCTTATTCTCTCTCTATTTCTCTATTGTCAAAGCTATCAAAGAAGCAAAAACCTAGGCACCACCCGCTGATCATCATCTGGCCACGAGGACCCCTGGAAAAGCTGCGTCGTACCGCCAGTAACTTGCTGGCCTGCTCCCGTAACTGCTAGAGCCGCGAAACACCGGCGAGGAGCTCGAGAAACCATAGATAGTTTTTTGATCGGACTGTTGGATTGTATTTTTATCATCATTTTTGGAATGTAGTTGGAAAACAGTGAAGTTTGATATATATATATATATATATATTGACTTCTTTGGTGACCATCACAAAAAATGAAATCAGATGGCTAAGATTTTACCTCATTTTGCATGCCACCTAGGGGTGTTCATAGCCGATCTGGATGATCTAAATCACTAATCTAGAAACTAATCCGAATGTACAATTTGACCAGTTCACCAATCCATACGATTTGAATTAGTCGATTCAAACTGGTTGGATTACACTCACATTTTTACGGCCAGTTTGGACGGTTTTTGCAGTTTAAAAACTTACAAAATTTGAATTAGTACATTATCAACTAAGCTCATATCGTAATCGTACTTTATCTAAAATATAAAGTCTAAATATAAAACGAAATCAGAACATAGTAAAATACTAACCAAATCGAAAGTCCTAGTAACTTAAACTTTAGTTACAACTTATAACCTAATCAAAATTGAATAGCAAACTTAAAATCTTTAATCTTAAATACATTAAGTTTAAAATATCATAAGAGTCTTAAGTAACATAGACTTAAATGAGTAAAAGTAATCATTATTCAATTGGAATGAATGAGCTTAAATTTTTTACTATTAATATACATATATATATTTTCTAAAAAAAATACATATACAAACTTATTGGCTGATTTGGTTTGAATCCGATTAAATTTGTCCAAAATCGAGAACCAAACCGGCTAAGTCAGTTTTCATATTTTCTACTCCATAACTGGCCATTTAAGAAGAGAAAAGGCATAGACTAGGCAGTTTGGATTGGATTGGGTGGTTTCTACAGTTTGGCGGTTATTTTGAACACCCCAAGTCCCGTTGGTCCGATGTAGGCCTGGACCTGAATTGGACGAATTATATATCTAACTAGCTATTTTGAGTGCTAGGAATTTAGTGAAGAAGTCCGTTTAAGGATTTAAAGCTCTGTTGAGAAGATGGTTTTCGTAAGAGGACGATCGAGGGCTTAGAATTAGTTTCCGATCCTCCACACAATCGTCCAATGACAACTTGAGAATTCAATAGCGTGGTATCGCTATTCTAGTGAGGTAGAGATTCAATTACCTTTGTTTTATATTATTTTTGAATAAAATTTATTTTCTATAATATATGAGAATAAATGTGGTTTTTGAATTATTTGAAATATATATGATAGAAGATAATTGTATGATATCTATTGTATTGCTTTAGAAATTTACTAAGTATAGGTTATTTTTGGGTATACTAAAAATAGGGTTATTATGCCACTCTTTTTTCTATAAAACCTAGTATATTTATTTTATTGAAAAACCAGTGCACTATTATTTTCACATCAGTTCTATATTGCACATGTCATAGGATCATATATGAACACTATGTTAACATCGTGTATTTACAGTGTGGCGCTGTATGTCTCACCGTCGGTATAGAGTCCGTAAACCAGCACGAAGTTTGTTACTTCTGATTACTTCCCCTTCTGGCAGGCGTAGGCAACTCGGTTACTCCTTTAGTTTTGGTAGGCAACACATAAGTGTCCCTTTTGGGTATAGACTTAGGTGTTAGGTAGGCTGTTAGGTACACTTAGCGCCATCAATTTGGGTTTCCATAAATGAAAGGATAAGAGCTCATAGGTATGGGTTGATTTGTGTCATGTGCATATAGATTGAATAATTTTGATTATATTGCTTTACATATATATGAGATGCTAGTTTGGATTATATATATATATATATATATATATGTTTTGGATTTAAACTAACTATGCAGGAATTTTTCCATTACTAAAATATTTTCTTTCGAGGTAACTAATTTCCTACTGGGCATTGTATGCTCACCCACCTACCTTCCTCCTTAGGCTGTATCTAGTGCGACCTTAGTGATCAAGAGGATTAAAGAGGTCATCTTGACTGTAGTTCATTATCTTGGTAATGCTTGAAGCATGTTATTGTGAACTTATATATTGAACCAAGATTACTACTTTCTGTTATGTTTATGAACTTATGTATGCCATCTTGATATTGATTTTTTATTGTGGATGAGGATGATGCTCGAATCATTCTTTTTGAACTATGTATTTCAGTATTATTCGATATACATTTAAACAGTGTATACGAACTGTGAGAGAGGTTTATAGAATTAAATTTCAAATATCCTTTTAAATGGACTATTTTATAAAACTAAAACTTTTAAGATATTTTAAAAATAAATCAAGGAATTTTCCATCTTTGTAAAATTTTCCTTCTACCACTAGCTCAAGTTTTGGGTTGTGATAGAAATTTTGGTATCAGAGCTTGTGTTTAACAGCTCGGACGTATCACTATTAAACTAGATTGAAGTGATTTTATGACAAGCATGTATTATTATCTTACTAGCAGTTTGGCATATTATTTCAGACTTCTAAGGATGCCTCCAAGAAGACTTCTGAGGTACTAGCTGGATGCCAATTCTCCTCCTCATGTGGATTTCACACATTTGATCGAGGTAATACACATGCATTTACCTAGATAAGTAGTCCACACTATTAACCTCCAGCTCTGAGGGAATGTTAGTTTGATTATTCTAATCATCTCTACCGGTTTATACATTTCTAGCTAGACAATTTTAATGGTAAACCAGAAGCTCTCACAATAATTTCTTAGTTGCATGAGGTAGAGAGGCACTTTCGGGCTCTTAGTACTCTAGTTGAGTTTTAAGCTGTGTTTGCTATTACCTGTCTGACACAGAGTGCCATTCACTAGTGGGAGACAGTGGAACGGATGTAAGATGTGGTGGGTTTGATTTAGGAAGACTTTGAGCAAATTTTTAAGACTCAATATGCCAATAAGGACTAACAAGATAAAGTTATGAACAGGTTTGATACTTTGATTCAAGGTAAATGAGTAATTGGTCGAGTTCACTGAGTTGGCAAGTGTTGTTCTTGGACTGGGTATGAGTGAGAAGTACCGAGTTGCAAAGTTTCGAAGTCGTCTGAATCGGAACATTTTCAATAGAATTGATACTTAGACTTCCATACTTTTCCTGAGATTGTAGTAACTTCCCAGCAGGCAGAAGCCACCGAAGAGGCATTAGATTCCAGGAGGAGCTAATGGAGAGGTAACGAAACAAAAGTCACTAGAAGGAATCAGAGGCAGTGGTCGGCTTAGGGTACTTCGAACAATGGAAGCTTGAACAGTAGTTATTCTTCTAGGGTTAGTAGAGGTAATCCTTATGAAGAGTGTTTTTTTTTTTGTGGCCAGCAAGGTCATTAGAAGAAAGTGTCCTAATCATCTGTAGAAATCCATTCTTTCTTAAGAAGGACTGTAGAGGAACTAGTCAGGTTCTGTATCTTATTGAAACACTCAAATAAGGCTGCAACAGTCCCAAGGTATTTCGAAGACTTTTACTTCCTCGCTGCCTTATCAGTATCAGTACCGCCCTCAGGGTTTCACTCAAAATTTTTAGACTCCTCAGGCATCAAAGAGTCAAGATGGGCATGGATATGGCAGTAGTGGTCCAAGATCCAACAGCAGTCATCCTGGTTAGGGAAAAAATAACAAGAGTAAAGAAAAGATGACTGGCCAAGCTTATGCTTTTACTGGAGCTGACGACACTCAGGTTAGTATCGGCCAAGGTGTTGTTGATGGTATGATCCTTATTTCACACTCTTAGGTACATGTTTTGTTTGATACTAGTATATTCTATTCATTCATATCCTTATTGTTTGCTCAACTATTGGGGTTTGAATTTATTGATCTGGATTATGTATTGATGTTGGGTATACCTTTGGGAGGAGTAGTAGATGTGTCTAGTATGTGTAATTCTTGTTGGGTTATGGTTAGTGATAGAAAGTGACTTGTAATTTGATTGTGTTGCCGATGGGATAGTATGATGTAATATACGGTATGGATTGGTTGCCGAAATATCGAGCTATTGTGGACTGTCATACAAAGCGAGTGACTCTTGTTTATAGTGATGGATATCCCATTGTCTATCAAGCTAGAATGAGCCTGTTGAAGCCTAGTCTTGTTCTAAAAGTGTACATAGGCAGAAGGAAGAAACTCGAGTGTTATGGGAACTTATTTGCCATTGACTGAGTGGTAAGGACAAATGATCAAGACCGATGGTTTCCCGTAGTGTGTTAGTATTCAGAGGTGTTTCCTAAAGATTTACCAGGGTTACCACCAGATAAGGAAATCGATTTCTATATTGAACTAGTTCCTGGAACTCAGCCAGTTTCTACCTGCTAATCACATAGCACATGCAATGATGGAAGAATTGAGTAAACAATTGGATGATTTGCTTTCCAAAGCCTTCATTCGTAGTAGCACTTCTTCTTAGGTTGCTCCTATTTTGTTTGCAAAGAAAGCTGATAATTCATTGAGATTTTGTGTGGACTACAAGAAGTTGAATAAGTTGACAATGAAAAACAAGTATCCTTTGCTAAGGATAGATGAGTTGTTTGATCAACTCAGTGGTTCAAAATTCTTCTCCAAGATTGATTTTAGATTCAGTTATCATCAATTGAAGATAAGAGATGATGATATACCTAAAACAACATTCAAAACTTGATATGGTCACTTTGAGTTTCTAGTAATGCTGTTTAGTTTGACAAATTCTCCCGCAGTATTTATAAATCTCATGAATCGGATTTTCAAGGCATTTTTGGATCGTTTTGTGGTTATGTTCATCGATGACATCTTGGTGTATTCCAAGACTTAAGAAAAGCATGCCAAACATTTGGAGATAATACTTAAGGCCTTAAGAGATCATCAGTTATATGCCAAGAAATCGAAGTGTGACTTTTGGATGTCAGAAGTGAAGTTCTTGGGGCATGTGATTTTTTACAAAGTTATTTCAGTTGATCCTACTAAGATAGAAGCTATTCTAGAGTGGGAAAGACCGAGAAATGTGATGGAGATATGGAGCTCGGTTCGGCAAGCTACTACCATCATATGTGTAAGATTTCTTGAGAATCACTTTGCCTTTGCCTAAGTTAACCAAGAAGGATGCTAAGTTCATTTGGGATCATGAAAGTGAAGAAGCTTTTATTAGGTTGAAGCAAAGTTTAATGACCACACTAGTTCTTACTATTTCTGACAGTAACAAGTCTTATGTGGTGTATACTGATGCTTCAAAGATGGGTTTGGGATGTGTCTTAATATACAATGGTCGAATTATGGCCTATGCTTCTCATCAGTTGAAGCCTTATCAAGGGAACTATCCTACCCATGACCTAGAACTTGCAGCGATGATATTTGCATTGAAGATTTGTAGGTATTATTTGTATAGTGTGAAGTTCAACAAATTTTTCGATCACAAGAGTTTGAAGTATCTCTTTACTCAAAAGGATCTAAACTTGGGACAATGAAGATAGGTTGAGTATATAGAGGATTATGACTTCGATCTATAGTATTATCCTGGTAAGGCTAATGTTGTAGCCGATGCACTGAGTAGAAGACCTCGTGGTATACTAGCTGCACTGGTATTTGAAGATTGGAAGAACTCAGTTGCAATTGGTGACTACAACTTGTAATACTTTGAGAGTGAAGGAGCTACTTGCCTAAACAACATTATGATTTCACTATCACTTCTCTAGATTGTCTAGCAGAGTCAGTGACAAGACAAGGTGTAGTACCTAAGATTCTCACATGCATACTAAGCCAATAATAAATATGTTCTAATTGCATATTAAGCATCTAGAAGTCGTTAATACTAGTTTTATAGTAACATGCTCATTCATTATATTATGTGTATTTATAGACATGTTATTACACTAATGATTGTCGAAGTGTCCCAATACAGTGTAAAGGTTCAATACCCTCAGAGAGAGAGCTCGGTGTGCTAAAAGAACAAAGAATATAATTATGAAAGCAATACTATGTGCACATGCATTAAGATCGTACTTGTTGATAACTTGGTCAAATAGTAGTTTTTTGGTAAAAATGTAATTTTCACGCATTTCAGAGCCGAATTCATGGTGTGTTTAACATGTCAAATAGGCTTGATTCAATGTCTTGGACTCATTTATAGCATTTCATTTATCAGCTCCAGGTAAGCACGAGAGGGCATTCAAGACACTAATTCGTATTTAGTTGCACTAAGCTAGCTTAGATTAAGATTAATCGCGTAATATCATTTTTGTACATTCTAATAATTGAGTTCTAATACTATGTTTGCATTGTTAATTGGAGTCTAATTGACTTTCTTTTTATGTTTAATGATTGGTTAAGGGGCTAGGTTCCACCAAATTACAATAAGATTGGCTATATAGGATCATAAGTCAAAGTATGACTAGTTTTCACTTTCTAAGGTAGGATTCACCAACTTTGGCTACACTTGGGTGTATAGGAGTGACCAGTAATGTGGTGACTATGCTAAGGATGTTCTAGAGCTGGACACATGGAAAGTGATGTGCAAAATACCCAAAATACCCCTTAAAAATTAAGTTATACCTTTTCTTAGCCATTAAGTGTTGATTCTGGGTCAAATCTGGTCATTTGCATTCCCTTTCTCTCCAGCCATAACCTGAAACTCTGCAATGCTTTTTCTGACTTTTCTCAACTTCTCTCAAACATTTCCAAGAGTTTCCAAGTGGTAGAACTCAAATTGGAGCCTTAGAAAGCAAGATACACCAAAACTAGTCAAAGTAATTCTGTTAAGTTCTTATTTCTAGGTGTTGTCCTTTAATTTCCATTCTCTGCTTGTTTTCACTTAAATAAAGGTTTCTTCAGGTTTTCTTAAGTCCAAAAATCTATTTCTAAGATTTAGGAATCAATTTGGTGGAGATAGAAGGCTAGAAGTCTAGCAAAGACTCAAACTAGTCAAGGTGAGATTAATGTAGGATTTTGAATAGTAGTTCATTTATTTGTTTCAGCACTTAAACCAAATCTATTATTTGATGAATAATGGTCCTAATAACCCTTATATATTGCTGGAAATATAGAATTTAAGTGGGGAATTCAGGTTACGCCTAGAGCCCTAAATTTGCTAATTGTGTATTCAAGTGTTTCCGTGGGTGTATTAAGCTTTCTATACTTATAATCTAATTTCCTCAACTTGCAATGGATATGTCATGGATTCTATCATTTATTCCATTAATTTAGTTGCTGTTGATAGCCATAGACAAGTGCACAAATTGTTTTAAACTTGTCTAAACCGAAAAGGATTTGAAATGTGCTTCTATGTTATCCTAGGTGTTTCTTTTGATTTGTATATATAGGAATTGGTTTGTTGATTACTATTGCAGGTCTTAAACCATGATTTTAATCATGTGAGGATGTCCTAAAAATAGGGGAGGTGCTGTTCAAATATTTTTAAAACCAAATGGTACCATTTAGAAGTAAATGGACTAGTTTTACAAAATTATGTGCCATTTTGGATCATTTTTGTGCTAATGAACTAGCATTCATATTTTACTACTTTTGAATAGTTTTTCAATACTAGATATTGGCTGCTAAGTACCTTAAGTGATTTATACACTCCTGAGTCATTTTAAGGTTAAGTTTCCTAAATTAGTGAAAGTTCTAATTTCGGTCTTGTTCAAGTGTCTTAATGCATTTTTTTTGTAAAATATGCATCTTGAATAATAGTAATTTATGACAGGTGATTAGCACACTAATCTCTAGAGGATATTGACTCTTTCCACTATCAATTCCTATTTAAGACACGAGGTAAGTAAAGACTTACAACTGTATCACAATAACTATTTGGAGGATGTAATTATATGAAACTTAGTTATTCCTAAAAGTTATGAAATGGCATGTGCATGGCATGTCTTGCATACAAATGGAGAATTTTATTATAAGAGTATTTGAAAGTGAGTACCATTGTACCAATTTTATAAGTTAAGTTTTAATGGCAATTGTTAGTCTGTCAGAGCTGGATAGGTAAGTTTGTTGATGCAGACTCTCTTGTTGAAGCAGGATTTGCGGATCTTATGGTGTGTCTCGTTGAAGTGAGACAATATTAGCGTAGTGTGGGATGCCCTTTTGATGAGAGAAGGAGTTTTCAAAAACCTCACACGACGGTCGCACCTTATTTTTACTCTTGGCCAGAGCTTCCGCCCAATGTTATCACGGCCTATCGACTTACGGGACAAACAATGTGCTAAGAGGTGCAACTAAGAATAATTTTTAAGGAAAATATATGGACTCAAATGTTTAAGAAAGAAAAAGGATACAATGGGAACTTTATGAGATTTTAAAGCATTCATAAGCTTGCATAGTTTTTACTTACTGAGCTTTAGCTCATTTTAGTTTTGTGATGCAGATGAGGAGGCACATTTTTGTATTGACTAGTTGGTTGTCTGGTTTGTCTTTTGTTGCCATGATCATACAGATGTAGATGAGCTTGACCTGTGGATGACAATTTTGTTTTGTGATATTTTGGTGTAATGTAAATACTACTGCTGATGGCAAAATAGATTGATGAAAATCTCTTTTGATTGTACATTTTGTGAAGACAATTTTAACAAGAAATGCCATGCAGTTACTTTTATCCAAAAGTTTTGGAAAGTTCAAATTTTGCCCCTTTTTTTTTTACAAAAGATAATGTTTAAGAAAGAATAATACTTCATAGTTTGACTGTATATGATAATATGGTTAAACTAGGGGGTGTTGCACAAGGAGTTGAGGACAATTTGGAACTAGCTTCAGAATGGTGAACAGTTAGATGGTTGGAGTACCAATAGAGAAAGGTTCTTGCTCTTTAGTAAGAAGTTGACTGTAGCTAATAACCTTAATCTTTGAGAAATCATTCTAATTGAGGCTCACAAATCAAGGTTCACTGTACATCCAGGTAGTACTAAGATGTACCAAGACTTGAAGAAGCAGTATTAGTAGAAAGATATAAAGAAGGATGTGGCTACCTTCATGGCTAAGTGTTTGACTTGTCAACAAGTCAAGGCTGAATATCAAAGGTTAGTTAGATTACTTCAGTCATTACCCATTCTAGAGTGGAAATGAGACAAGATCACGAGGGACTTCATGACCAGTTTGCCAAAGATCTTGAGGAAGAATGATGCAGTTTGGGTGATAGTTTATCGGTTAAAAATGGGTGCTCACTTTATACTGATCTGGATTGACTACTCACTTACTAAGCTTAATAGACTATATGTGGAGAATATTATATGCTTGTATGGTGTGCCTTCAAGCATAGTCTCTAACAGAGATCTAAGGTTTACTTCTAAGTTCTGGAGAGCCTTGCAGAAAGTGTTTGCTACACAGTTGGATATTAGTATAACTCATCATCATGAGATAGATGGTTAGTTTGAACTTGAGAACATGCTACGTTGTTGTATACTAGACTATGGTGGGAACTAGGATGATCATTTTCTTTTGGTGGAATTTTCTTATAATAACAGTTACTAAACCAGTGTAGGTATGGCTCTATACGAGGTGTTATATGGGAGGCCGTGTAGATCGCCTTTGTGGTGGGTAGGACCTAAAGTGCGTATTACTCTTAGACCTGAGTTGATTGACGAGATTACTGAGAAAATCAAGGATATCTAGGAGAGACAGGACCTAAAGTGCGTATTACTCTTAGACCTGAGTTGATTGACGAGATTACTGAGAAAATCAAGGATATCTAGGAGAGACTCAAAGGGGTCCAGAGTTGCCAAAAGAGTTATGCTAACCTTAAGAGATGTGAGGTAGAGTTCGATACTAGGGATTTCGTATTCTTAAAAATGACTCCAAGGCATGGTGTTATAGGATTTGGAGTGAAGGGTAAGCTTGCTCTAAGGAATATTGGTCTCTTTGAGATCACTGAGAGAATTGGACTAGTGAAATATCACTAGAATCTACCTGCATAGTTAGGTTATGCGCATAATTTGTTTTATGTATCGACAATAAAAAAGTACACACCAGACCTATCTCGTGTTGTTCAGTACGTGCATATACCAATCCAAGAAGATGTGTCCTATGAAGAGCAACCTATTTATTTGTTGGCTAGAGAGTTGAATGTGCTTTGCAACAGAGAGATTCTACTCATCAAGGTGCATTGGGAACATCACAAGGAAGATAAGACTACTTGGGAACTCGAGACAGAGATGTACGAGAAGTATCCTCATTTATTTAACTTTTAGTTAAAAGTTGTATTGTGATGAAAAGCTTGACTTGTACTTGAATTTCGAGATGAAATTTCTATAAGGAGAAGAATGTAAAATTCTAGATTTTCAAATGGCAAAGTGGTCATTTGTTAATTTTTGAATTTAATAATAGAGGGACTAAGTTGCAAAATTTTTAAGAAACAGGGACTAAAATGTAATTTCTGTGCAGAACTAGATTGAAAAGATTTGAAAGTTGGGAGACTATTTTGTAATTTTGAAAAAATTACGTAGTCCCATGCAAACCTATGTGGGTTTGCCTTCTTCTTTCACTCTTTTTCTCTTTTCCTTCCTCATTCTTTCTCTATTTCTTTCCTGTTGAAGCCACCAAAGAAGCAAAAACCTAGGTACCACCCACCTCGGCAAAGCTTTGCTGTGTTGCTAGCAACCTGTTGCCTAGCTCTCACAGCCATTGGAGCCACCAAACACAGGCGAGGAGCTCGAGAAATCGCAGATGTTTTCGATCACCAGCGATTATTCTGTGCATCACTTGACTTCAAACTAGGCTCGTTGGACTTGTATCGTTGCAAAGATTTTCAATGTATGTATTTCACGATCCCATTTTGCCCGAATCAAAAGTTTTCATTTTTAGATATTTTGAGTTTTGAATTTTAGTTTTCGAACCAACCGTTAGATTGTGTTTTGTCATCATTTTTGGAATGTTCTCAAAACATGGAGAAGTTTGATATATATGTATATATTGACTTGTTTGATAATTGGCATAAAAAACAAGATCTAACAACTAAGATTTTGTCTGATTTTGTGTGCCATCAGTCCGGTGTGGATCTTGATCTGAATTGGACGAGTTCTATGTGTAATGTAGCTATTTGGGGTACTAGAAATTCAGTGAATAGTCTCTTTAAGGATTTGAAGCTCTGTTGAGAAGTTAGTTTTTCATAAGAGGACAATCGAGGGTTTGGAATTGGTTCCCGACCTTCCAAGTGATCGTCCAATGATATCTTGAAGATTCAATAACATAGTATTACTATTCTAGTGAGGTAGGGATTTAGTTACCTTTGTTTTATATCGTTTTCGAATAAAACTTATTTACTACAACATATGAGAACAAATATAGTTTTTGAACTATTTGAAATATATGTAATAGAAGGTGATTGTACGAGATATATTATATTGCTCTGCGAATTTATTGAGTGTAGGCTAATTTTAGGTATATCAAAAATAGGGCCGTCAAACTACACATTTTCCCATAAAAATTGGTATATTTATTTTCTTAAAAAATCAAAGTATGATTATTTTCATACTTCAATTCTTTATTGTACGTCTCATAGGATCATACATGAGCACTGTGTTAGCATCGTGGGTTTATAGTATAGCGTTGCTTGCCCCACTATTAGTATAGAGTCTATAAACTTGCGCAGGATTTATTACTTCTGATTATCTCCTCATTTGACAGGTTTAGGCAATTCGGTTGCCACTTAAAGTTTGGTAGACGACACATGGTGTCTCCTCCAGGTATGGACTTAAGTGTTAGATAAGCTGTTAGGTATACTTAATGTAATCATCCTAGGTTTCCACAGACGAGAGGATGAGAGCTCATGGGTATCGGTTGATTTGTGTCATATATATATAGATTGAATGGTTTTGATTATACTACTTTGTATATATGAGATGCCAGTTTGGATTATATATATATGTGTATATTTTTGATTTAAACTAACTATGCTGAAATTTTTCTATCACTAAAATATTTTCCTTTGAGGTAATTATTTTCTTATTGGGCATTGTATGCTTACCCCCTACCTTCTTTCTCAGGTGATGTTTAGTACGACCTTGGTAATCAAAAGGATTAAAGAGGCCATCTTGACTGCAGTTCGTTATTGTGGTAATACTTGAAGCATATTGTTGTTGTGGTTGGATTGTTTGGGTTTTGTACTAGTATTGAACTTGCTGATATTCATTGGAATAAAATTCTAGAAAATATTTTCGTAAATTCATTTTCAAGAACACCATTTTTTTGTAGAATTTAGAGACGCAACGGAATTAGTTGTTTAAAATTTTCTATTCACAAAACATTTCAAATCATAATCTAACATAAATTATCTCTTGATCTAGATAAGAATAATACCTGAATTCATTGTACAACCTTCTTGTCTATTCTCGAAATTTGTTTAATTGATTCGGTAGGTGGTCACCTTCTTGATTTCTAACCAAGAGATCCGCAGATAAATAAGAAGATAATCTTCTCGAACCGATTTCCCCAGAATGACCGAAACAACAAGGATGGTGAATCCCCTAGTGTGGCCAATTTTCTTCTGCTCTCATTCTCTCTATTTTTCGTGTGACACTCTCTTCTGAAGGAGTGTTTTACATATAACTCATGTTACTAATAGTTATAGAACTTTTTTCTTAACTATAGAGAGATTAGTAAATCCTAATGAGCTTATTGGGCTCAACTGATCATCAAATAACTATTGGGCTTCAATTTGAACTAGACAGGAGACTAGATGGATCTATAAAGCCCAAGCTCCAATGGACTATTTACTCATAATCATAATTAACTCATAATTATGATTGAGTCTTGTCTATTAATATTAGGGCACACCACTATAAGCCTAATATTGAAATCTTAGACTAAATGTCATTTATTTCCTGTGAAGCTTTTTATTAAATAATTTGCTTAATCCATTTAGCATATATTATACCTGTAGATGTACCCCTTATGTAATGCCGTACTAAAGGATTATAATTACTGTATTACCCCTCTAGTATATATTTACCTTTGAGTTGTCATTTTTCATTTAATAGATAATAGTTTACTACGGTGTTTATATCTGCTTATACCAACACAGTCAAATTTACATAGTGAATATCATGGCCCTGGTTTATATATGCATGGCGTTCGTCATAAAAAATGTTCTACACATTTTATATACCTCTCTTCCAAGAAACTAGAGTTTGAACTATAAATTAGAACTAGTCCTTAAGTAACTCAAAAAGATAAAACACATGAAAGTAAGTTCGTTAATCACTAAGATTAAGATTTTCTATAATAGTGCTAGATTAATGAGATTAGAAATTTAAGTTACGATACTTAACCTTAAATTCTAATTCACTCACTCTTGTTCGATGTTATTATGACTTTCTTATAACACACTAGTATTTCTATCCGAAGACTTACTTCGATAATTGGAGACTTCATTATGTTGTCCTAAGAATAGCTGACCCAAGAGGGGGGTGAATTGGATTTTTAAGACTTTTACGAATTTTTTAAATTAAGTAATAAGATTGAGCAAATAATGAATGGAGCAAGTAAAAATAGAAAATAAATAAGCACAATATCAAAGTAAATAACTTAAGAGATAGGGATAAAGAGATGCAAATGCTATTTTTACAAGGTTCGACAAACACGATGGTTTGCTTACATTCCCGGCTCTCTGCAACTTGCTTAGAGCTTTCCACTATTAGATCAAGATTATGGGCTTAAACGACCCCTTGTACAAGCCGGAGTGATTTCTTCTTAGGCACATCCATGCCTTTACAATAGTCTTGAATCTGCCTCCATTATACCTGACCACAAACTATTTAGAATCCGGTGTCAACCTCACCTATACCAGGTTGTTTATGACTCTAGTGCCAACCTCACCTCTCAATATTGTTTTTATGAAAATACAAGTGAACACTCACTTAAAGAATCACCTTTCAAAGAAATAATACAAGATAAGCTTAGGTGATTTGAGAACAATCCACAAATGATGCTCTAGAAATGGCTCAAATAGATTTAAAAGTTATAGTTGAGTAAAAGAGAGATTTTGCACTTAGAAACTAATTTGGTATCAATATAGGTTCGTATTCTCACTGTCTAAGTCATCAAACTTGGCCCTATTTAAATGTATCTTCAAAAACTAGCTGTTTTCGACTGTTGGTATCTTGCTGCCAAAATTTTGGTCAACCAGAAATAATTTTGGTCAATCAAAAAACTAGCTGTTGGAGTCCAAAATGCCAGTTCAGCTCTAACGGCCATTTTTGGCCTTTATTTTGGTTGACCAAGCCTGGTTGACCAAAATTAGTCAGAAACCAAATTTTTTACTTCATTTGAACTAATTTGGTCGTTCTTAAAACTTCATTTTTCAAAAAATTTTTATCATTAAGAAAATGTACTTTTGAGAATATTTGGACTAGATTAGAAATGATATTTATTTGTAAACAATCAATGGATTTAAAGTTTAACTAATTCTTTGAAGATTTGTTTGAAAAATCATTTGAAAGATTTTTGAGCCATATCAAAGAGAATATTTTGTGCAATGCAATAAATCAAGTAGAAGACTAGGAAATTAATTTTAACCTATTTAGACTTGGTCTTGAATCTTGATTCTTTATAATCATCTTCATCCTTCGAGGTTTATCAATGATGCTCTATTCTTGAGAACTTCAATTCTTGAGTTTTATCATTTTCTTTTTCAACTTCATAACTACAAATTCAAGCCAGTTATTAGTAATTATATCAAATATTTGTTTTTATCAAAATAAGACAAGATTGAAAGCCACATAAGTCAACAATCTCCCCCTTTTTGATGATGACAAAAATTGATTTTTGAGATAAAAATAATGATACAATTTAATTAGCATGCATGATCTTACCATTATTTTTAGAAAGTCTCCCTCAACAAATTCTCCCCTTTTTTAACTCAAATTATGAATATTAACAAAAATCATGAATATTTCTCTCCCTTTGAAATCAATAAAAAGAATTGAAATCACTAAGAGAAACATAACATACATAAACATAGTAAGAATAATAGGTCACAATCAAAGATAGACATAGGCATAAGTCTCACATAAGGTTCTATCATCCATTATAAGAGACATACAAAAAAAGTTCAAAAGGTTCAAAAATAACATACTAACACACCATAAAAGACTAACACATCATAAAAGAACATGCAAAGTATAAGTAAATAAGCAAGAGAGGAAGACTCTAGGATGGAGGAGGATTTTGTCCTTGACGTATATAGTTCCATATCTCTTGTTAGTGCTCAAAGAGGAGATCAAATTGTACTTGTTGAGAGTCTTGAAGAGCTTGAATTTGCCTTCCATGATCTTCCTTGAATATATTAAAGTCCACAACAATAGTGTCTAAGCGTGCATTCATAAGTTGAATAGCTTCTTCAAAGTTAAAAGTGGGAGGAGTTGCATAAGTAGTAGATGGATCACCTTCCTCATTATCACCATAATCATAAGTCTCAATGGGTACACTAGGATCACTGGGCTTTTCGGGCCTTTTGTATGACCAAGTACCATTTGTCTCATTAAAGAACCGATGCATGCACTCGACGGTAGTTCTATCATAAAGCGACATTGGTTTTTCCTTGACAGACTCATCATGAAGAGGAATTTCAAAATGATCAAAGATTCGAGTAAGTACCATTCCATAAGGAAGACACTGTGTCTTCTTAGAACCAACTTCCCTCATTTGGTTCATAAGGATATATCCTAAATTTATAGATTTCCCAATGAGTATAGAGGTAATCAAGAAAATATCAAGAGGATGGACTATCTCTCTATAGCCAGTACGAGGAAGACTGTTGTAGGTGATATAGTAGTGAAGGAGTCTACTATGAACATTCAAATGATTAGTGGTATAATTTGGATAATAATTACCATCCCTAGTTAGATTCTTCAAAGTTGTCACTGCATCAAAATCTCCCATAAGATCAATTAGACAACCACCTTCATTGGGTATTTCTAGAATAGCACAAAGATCACTCATATATATATCAATAACCTTCCCTTTAAGAGTACAAGGAATTCCATGAACTTCATTCTTTAGGTCTGGAGCAGCAAAAAATCCTTTTACTAACCTAGAGTAAGTAAATCCATTAATTCTAGAAAAAGAAACCCAACCCATCTTATGAAATATATATCTCCAACCTACCAGTTTTTCCATAGCTACTCAATCCACACTTCTTCCATTCACTAAAGCCCTCTTAGTAAAATTATTTTGGAAATCGTCAATAATTCTAGGATTAGTGAAAAGAGGAGTGTCAAACCTTGATTTTGATTGCCTTTCTTCTTCTTCTCCGATGACATTCTTCCGTGACCTCTTGTTGGCACGAACTTTGAATGGCATGATGACTTAATCACGGATTTGAGCAAGAGAAAGAGATAGAATAGGCAGATTGATCACAAAATTGGAAGGAGCAAAACCAGTTTAGTGGGAGAAAGGATGAAATTTTGAAGAAATTGGAGTGAAAACTCATAGAAATCAAGATTAGAAGCAAAGAGGATAATGGTTTAGGGTTTTCATTCAGGGGATAAGAGTTTCGAGTGAGAGGGATGAGAGAAAAACAAAGAAAAGACCATAAAAAAACTGTCTCAGTTCGGGCTTAGAAAATAGGTGACGAACAGTTTTGGTCGACCAATTTTAATTTTGGTCGACCAAAATTAAATTTAGTCGACCAAAATCTGAAAATCAGTAAAACAGCATAGCTTCACATATTTGAAGCAACCATCAGTATCTGAAAAGTTTCAGATTTGGAAAAAACACAAAAAAATATATTTTTAAAGAATCAATTTAGAATTTCAGATTTGGTCAAATAAAATGAGAAGGGACAAAGATTAAAAGAAAACCATGACAAAGTAAAATCAGGAAATTTCATCAAAACCAAGTATGCTAAGTTCACTTCTAATCATACAAAATCATTCTTCACCAACAGGCATTGTAAAAATGTCCGCCAATTGTTTTTCAGTAGAGAGAAATTCAAGAAAAACATCACCTTTTTGCATGTGATCACGAAGGAAATGGTGTCTTATATCAATGTGCATAGCTCGTGAATGCAAAATAGAATTTTTAGATAAGCTGATATAGTGTTATAACATTTAATAGGCACATATGCAAATTTCATACAAAAATCTAAAAGTATTTGTTTTATCCAAAGAATTTGTGCATAATAACTAGCCGCGGATATATACTCCACTTTGGTGGTGGAAAGAGTTCTGAATTTTGTTTCTTGCTAAACCAAGAAACTAGTGAGTATCCCAAAAAGTGACAAGTACCACTTGTGCTCTTTCGATCGATTTTGCACCCGGCAAAATCCACATCTGAATAACTTGAGATATCAAAGTGTTTGCCTTTAGGATACCATAATCCTATTTTCATAGTGCCATGCAAATATTTAAAAATACATTTAACTGCACTAAGATGGGATTCTTTAGGATTACATTGATATCTAGCACATAGACAAATACTAAACATGATATCTGGTCTACTAGCGGTAAGATAAAGTAAGGATCCGATCATACCTCGATATTTTGTAATATCTACCATTTTACGATTTTCATCTTTATCAAGCTTGATTGATGAGCTCATTGGTGTCTTCATTGGTTTTGAATGCTCAAGATCAAACTTCTTGAGTAGCTCTTTGATGTACTTTGCTTGATTGAAAAAGATTCCTTTTTTCGATTGTTTTATTTGAAGCCCAAGGAAAAAGTTCAATTCGCCCATCATACTCATTTCAAATTCACTATGCGTGCACTTAGAGAATTCTTCATAGAGATAAATATTAGTGGCTCCAAATATAATATTGTCAACATAGATTTGCACAATTATCATATCCACCCCTTTCTTCTTCATAAAAAGAGTAGCAACATTTTTCCCATTGAAAAATTATTTGAGATCAAAAAGTTTTTTAATCTATCATACCAAGCTCTAAGAGCTTATTTTAGACCATATAAAGCCTTTTTTTAATTTGTAAACATGATCCGGATACTTATGATTTTGAAAACTAGGGGGTTGGGCTATATAAACTTCTTCTAAAATATATCCATTTAAAAATGCACCCTTAACATCCATTTGGTAAAGAATAAAATTCTTATAGCATGCAAATGCTAAGAGCATTCTAATGGATTCTAATCTTGCTACGAGTGCAAAGGTTTCTTCATAATCGATACCTTCTTCTTGATTGAAATCTTGAGCTACTAATCTAGCCCTGTTTCGCACAATCACCCCATACTCATCTAATTTATTTCTAAAGATCCATTTAGTTCTAATAACTGTTGGTATCTTATTGCAAAAATTTTAGTCGACCAAAAAACTAGTCGTTGGAGTCCAAAATGCCAGTTCAGCTCCAACGACCATTTTTGGCCTTTATTTTGGTCAATCAAGCCTAGTCAACCAAAATTAGTCAGAAACCAAATTTTTTGCTTTATTTGAAATAATTTGGTCGTTCTTAAAACTTCTTTTTTCAAAATATTTTTATCATTAAGAAAATGTACTTTTGAGAATATTTGGGCTAGATTAGAAATGATATTTATTTGCAAACAATCAATGGATTTAAAGTTTAACTAATTCTTTGAAGATTTGTTTGAAAAATCATTTGAAAGATTTTTGAGCCACATCAAAGAGAATATTTTGTGCAATGCAATAAATCAAGTAGAAGACTAGGAAATAAATTTTAACCTATTTAGACTTGGTCTTGAATCTTGATTCTTCACAATCATCTTCATCCTTCGAGGTTTATCAATGATACACTATTCTTGAGAACTTCAATTCTTGAGTTTTATCAATTTCTTTTTCAACCTCATAACTACAAACTCAAGTCAGTTATTAGTAACTAAATCACATATTTATTATTATCAAAATAAGGCAAGATTGAAAGCCACATAGGTCAACACATTAATCAAATAAATAGCACTATATTCTTTGGCATAGTAAAGTATTTTATCTTCAATATGCAGGATGCGAACAATTTAATTTAAACATAATGAAATAAATAATATAATATCTCATATATATGAACTCATCATATGAATACTTCTTTATTACTCATTATATGTCTTGAAATCTTTAGATGTTTGCATAAGATAAACATACATACATATGTATATCAATGGGACATAAATAAAGTAGAAATTCATAACATGGAATTTATTAACAACAAATAGATAACAAATAATCTGATAAATATTGTTTATAATGTTAAAATAATAAACTACTTAACAGGATATTATTCCAACAGAACCAAGATTACTACTTTCTGTTATGTTTGTGAACTTATGTATATCATCCTGATATTTGATTTTTCATTGTGGATGATGATGATGCTTGAACCTTACTTTTTGAACTACCTTTTTGGGTACTATTCAATCCATATTTAATAGTATATGTGATCTATGTTTAATTGTAATAGTTATTATTATATATCCCACATTTAATTAAGCTAGTTTCTGATCCAATTGATATAAAAACCATGCAAAAAACGTGATTGAATTTATTGAAAATTTTTGTAATTAGAATGGTAGTTGTGGTAATGTGTGTGCTATATTAGACGTATTATATACTCTGATGTACATATTGTATATGCAACTATATTTGGCTATAAACATGACCCAAAGGCATGCAATTAACACAACAACCATTACGTTCGTACATTTCATACATATATATATATATATATATATATATATAGAAGCAAAATAAAAATTTGAACCGAAATGAACCTATAAAACCTTTAATTTTATAAGGGTATTTTAGTCTTTTCACTAATTATAATAAAAAAACAAAAAATTACCTAAATTCGAATTTGGGTTTATTTCAAAGAATTTCTGAAAACTGAGAGTTATTATGTAATTTAGGAGGACTTAAGTGTAGAGATTCTTGAACTAGGGACTTATTTGCAAATTCAGAAGCCCATTTAACGGCTACCACGTGCACTGTTAGCTCCCCTATTCTTTCTTTCCTTCTTTCTCTCTCCTCCTTCCTGCATTTCCTCTACTCCAGGCGGCCAAAACGTCAAAATATCAGTAGAACTCTGACAAATCTCTTGCCAAAGTTGACGAGTGCCACCATTGGTCAGAAAAGGAATCCTAGCTACCAATGAACCGCGCACCACCATTTTCAGCCCCATCAGAGCTCTGTATCATCGGAAAAACCGGGAAATCACCAAGGATTGCGAAGCTTGCTGGCGTCGATTCTGGCATCCTTGTGCCGTAAAAATGGTCAGGTTTGATTCATCTTGTCACAATCTTTAATGTGGTATATATATGACTCAATATTATCCGGATTGAATTTTACTATTTTTGTCAATTTTGAGCTATTTTAGTTTTGTATTTAAATTTTTTAATCTGACCGTTAGATCGTAAAATAAACCTCATATTTGTGATGTACTTGTGAAAACAAAAATTTTGTTATATATATATATATATATATATATATATACTGACTATATTTGGTGATGACTATGAAAATCTAAATCAAACAGCTCAGATTTTCTCGTTTTATATGTAGTGGGCCCGAGTTCAGTCTGAGCTCGCATCTGTCAATTATATATCTAACCCAGGGTTTTTGGGTGCTCTGGATTTAGTGGTGAAGCCATGGTTCGAAAACAACGCCAATCCTCCAAACGATACCCAAATGACGCCAAATCTTTTCTATAGCCCTGTAACTCTATTTGGAAACTTGATTGAGGTAGGAATTCAGCTGCTTGATCTTTAAATTGGTTTAATTTTGAATTTCACATATTTTGAATAAATATGGAATTTTGTGATTTAAATTCTAAAAATTGTATTTATATCTGTTTTTAACCTGATTTGAGATATAACTACCAGGAAGATATGACATATTGGTTGGCGTATCATATATATTGTTTGAATTATTTTTTTGCAGAAAATTATATTTTTGAGTTTTAATTAAATCGGTCATTGTACTGCCAAAATTTTTAGAAATCCAATATGGTTTGAGAGGTCATGGTTATTAAAGGATAATGCATGGTTGTTTTATGATTTTTTGAAAATGGTCCATATCTTTATTTTGTCGTTCATATAGCATTTCAGCATTCACATACTTACATGTCTGTCAGACTTATGGTACTCCACATTGGATCCTTGGACTTACGGTCTCCTCCTTAGGTGCATCGGACTTATGAGTGATCCACTAGGATACTTCGGATATCATGATTACATTCATAGTTATATGTTAGCTTGAAAAGATATGTACTGATTTCGGTGAATGATTTTACCATAGTTTGGTATGTTTGAATTATTGGACTATGATTTCTACTTGGATTTGATGAACTATTTTTGAATGGATTTCTAACCATGTAGGACCTTTAACGTAAGTATATTTACTATATATAAAAATTTGTAATCGAATCTCTCCTAAGTATTCACGTGCTCACCCCCTACTTCCTCCTATTTTAAGGTGTTGGTTTAGTTTTGGAGTAACTGTCTTGGTGGCTTGACAAGCTTATTTGGCATATGTATATCGTTTCCCATATCTTTAATGGTTGTTTCCTATTCTATTTAATCTTTTCCTTTCCTTGTTAAATTTATTTAGTCAATAATATTACTAAGTGGATGTATGAGGATGATTTGGCTATAAAATTTGAGTACTTAAAAATACAAATGATTTTTATGTAAATTATTCGAACATTGGACCTAAGGTTTTAACTTGACTTATTTTACTAAAGTTTACAAACTTACAAATGTTTCTAAACTACTAATTAGAATTTCCTATAAACTTTAAGTGAAATATTTCCTCAAAAAATCTATATTGATGAAGGGTTTCCTTAATTTAAATTTTTCTTACTTTTAAGAACTAAAATATTAAATTTTAAGTACTTAATTTTCTGGAATTCTAGAAAATTAGTATTTACTACGATTTCAATATAAAATTACTAAAAGTTACGTTCAAATTCCAGTACTAAGCCTGACATATGCTACATGGTCGGGATAGTCAATTGTTTTCAATCAAATCAAGAATTAGATCACCGGATAGAGGTAAAGCATATTCTCAAGTATCTTCGGAGAATCAGAAATTATATGCCGGTTTATTCAAGTCAAGACTTGATTCCTACTGGTTACACTGATTTTGATTTTTAATCAGACAAAGATACTTAAAAATCGATGTCTAAGTCAGTGTTCACTCTTGGAGGTGGAGCCATTGTCTGGAGAAATGTTAAACAATTCAGTACTACAGATTCTACTATGGAAGCAAAATACATAGCAACTTATGAAGTACCTAAAAAAGCAGTTTGGCTCAGAAAGATTTTTTACTGATTTAGAAGTTGTTCTAAATATGGATAAGCCGCTCACCTTATACTGTGAAAATAGTGGAGCGATGGCAAATTCAAAGAACCAAGAAGTCACAAGAGAGGAAAGTATCATCTAATTAGAGAGATAGTACATCGAGGAGATATGGCCGTTATGAAGATAGCATCTGAAAACAACATTGAGAGTCACTTGGAGGGTTTAGGATTGAGCGACATGTCTCACATACTTTAGAGCAAGTGGGAGATTGTAAGGATTTATGCCCTAAGAGCATGTATATTTTGGATATTTGCTTAATTAATAAAATGACAATTTTCTATTTAAGTTTGTGCATAATTTGTATGTCTTTAAATATCAGAAAATCCATAGTTTATTTATGTGATCATAAATTTAGTATATAAGTATTATATACATGAGGATTAAATTTATGGATAATAAACTAAACATAGTCCATAATAATTAATTAAAGTATGTGATCTTTAATTAAATATTATTAGTACGGTCCATTAGCATTGAGAATGTAATAGTTTTATTCGGACTATTGATGTGTCCACATCACAATGGAAATACTTTATATAATTTGATTATATAGGACTGGACCAGACATGATTTGAATCTCATATAAATTAACTGTTGAGAGTTCAAATATTATCACTAGATGATCATATGTGGGTCAATCTTAATCCTTAGTAGTTATAGACTCATATTTATAACATTATGTTCTTTATTATATTTATTAAAAGTTTGCTTTTGAACATATTAAAATACTTGTATATTGGGAGTATGATGAGATGAGTAGTTAGGAATGTAACTTATAAATATGGAATCTATTCCTTCCATTAGGAAGCTAGAAAAATAATTCCCTTGTATATTGATTGAGGACTTGAACAATTCGAGTACTCAATTTATAATAGAATTATAAATTAATTGTTCATTAAAAAATCAATGGTACACAAGGATAAAAATGTAATTAGAGAGATAAACGGAACATGACCTAGTCCAATTACGAATTGTCTATAGATGATTGAACTACATGTAATGATTAAATCGATTGACTGCTCTTTGTTTTCTGAGTAAATTAATTCTATAATTTTAAGAGTGCAATTCTGGATTTTTAGTGGAATAATACTAGAATTAATAAATTAGACAAATTAATTGAGGAGTTTAATTATTTGTCATAATTTATTGGAGCTTGAATTATAGGTTTATAGGTCCCTAATTCTACCTCTTACAAACATTATACTGGATATTACATTAATTCTGTTGTTGCACACTTTGTCAAGATAAATTGTTTATCTAAAATAATTTATAACTGTTATTAATTAATTAATTAATTTGAATTTATGGAGGGATAAGTTTCCTACTTTGTTTAAATTTTGAATTTAAAAATATCTAATTATAAAATAATTAGATAAATAGAAAATNTTAAATAATTTAATAATTGGATATACATATATGGTGAAAACCTAACAGAATATATTGCGTATTATTTTTTACATAGCCTCTATATACTAGAGAAAAAAAGAAGAGGGTCTTCCTATTCTCTATAAAAGAAAAAAAAAAAACTCTTGCAATCTCATATATTGAAAATATTGCAAGTGCTTAAAGTGTGAGTTTAAGAAATTATACGTAATACTTACACATTCATTAATTTGTACTTGAGGTTTGAATTAGAGAATCGTGGTTTAGAAGACATAAAAGGTAGGATCCATTAATAGGCTACAAGAGGTATTTGATCTATTCTCTTTGTATGTTTCTATTTATTATGGAAAAAAATACTATGCACTTATATAGTCAATTGTTTAGAAGAAATTTTTGAAAGTTCTTCGGCCAATCTTCTGCAAATCATTTTAAAATCCAACAATTAGTATTAAAGCAGTTATATAAGTATACAGTTTTAATTATTTGTATGCATGAATGGGTATTGCATTATTTTTATATGTATTTGATGATGAATGGATGAGCTATCGAATGATGGATGTATGGTTGATATTTGGTCATTAATTCTATGGTTTCTTAAGTTTTTTAATTTTTTATAATTTATTTTGATTAGATCAAAATAAATAAACCATAATTTTAGAGTATAGACTTTGTTGTAATTTTTATTTTCTTTCTCCTTGTAATAAGAGGGAGATGTTTTTGCCCAAGAACCTACTTGCAACAAGAACCCATGCAACAATAAGAACCTATGCAACAGGATACACATAAATTGTTTTCATTAGAACATATTTGTTATATATATATGATAAATATATATATATATATATTATATAATATAAAAACAAAATGAAATGTCTTGCCCTTGCCAGACATTAACGAAAGTGAAAAGCACCTGGCTTGGGCTAGCTAGGCCCAAACCACCAGGCCCAATGGCTTGGTAGTAATGCTTAGGATGATAAGCATACAGGCTGGACCAATCTTACCCAACCTATTGGGTAGTTCATAAAAGTATATATTTTGTGAAAATATTTATGTAAATATCACCTTTTATAAATAAGATTTGTAAAAACTACCAAAAGACGAAAGGAGGTCCAAGAAGACCAACGGATAGTTTTAGGTCCTGCGTACCTTTGACTCTTTGTAATTTTATTATTTTATTGGTTTGTAATTTCCTAAGAGACCTATCCAAATATTATTAATATTTTATTTTATTATTATATTATATGTAATATGTATAACATAACCATTCATTATACCTACTCATAGTCATTTATGAATGTCATGCATACATTTTATATTCATACTAAAATAGTTTAGTTAGAATATGACTAATTTAATTAGATTAAATAATTAAATAAGAATATAAAATTGAATAATGTGATTTAAGTTTAATAGTTAAATTTTGATAATATCACACTTATTTAATTAAGGCTATCCTTATTAATTAGATTAATTAATTTAGTCAAATTATTTTTATAATAATAAATTTAGATTTTTAGAAAGTCTAGTAATTTATTTAGTACCAATAAGATTGGACTAATAGTTTAACCTAGAAAATTATATTAGATATAATAACTAGGTTAAATACAATATTAAATATTTATTAGTAAAAGCACATAAGATTTTAAAATAATTAGTGAAAGAGGGGTATATAAGAATATTTCCATGGTTTCCAGTATTAATTAAGCATCATGAGATTTAATTGGCGCCTAGAGACACTTAAATTTCGTCCTCTCTATGAAAAGTATCCATTTAAATTAATAACAAGATTTAGTTTCCAAGAGATAGGATTTTAGAATGTATTTCAAAATTGACCTACTCTACGGCGGCAATTTTGAGTTAAGTTACTAAAATCTAAAATAATGGGTCACACTCATTAGGATATAATTAAACTATTTAATAGTATTTAATAGTATCTTGACTATAAAATAGTAGTTAAAAAATAAAAGAAAATATAAGATATTATGATATTTTATTTATTAATTAATAATTATGTGATATATTCTACGACGACATCTAATTAGAGAAAATTGAATTACTGTGGAATTAGTGATTAAGTTTATGTATTTACATACTTGCATCATGCATCGTGTTTACTATTCTGAATTCTTTGTGATATTTATTTTCAAATATGTTGTATGTTGTTTTATTTATTTTCAACAAACATATCAATCTAGAATCCCATTATTGCTCTACTTGTAAACAAAAAATTAACTGGAGATAATTTTATCAAGTGGAAAAGTAATGAAAAGTAATATGAACATAGTGCTTGTTAGTGAAGACTACAAGTTTGTGCTTACAGAGGAATATCCTCTATAACCCACTTCTAAATCTCCTTGCGTTACATGAGAAAACTATGAAAAATAGACTCATACTAATAATAAAACTCATTGCTACATGTTGGCAGACATGACAGATATGCTTACAGTTAAGCATGAAAGGATGGAGACTGTTTATGAGATAATAGAGTCTCTCTAGCCTATGTTTGGGCAATAATATGATCAATTTCGTCATGATGCCATTAAAAATGCTATGAATACGAAGATGAAGAGAGGAACTCTAGTGAGAGATTATGTTTTGAACATAATTAATTACTTTGGAGAGGCTGAAGTTCACGGGACTATGATCAATGACCGCACTCGAGTATGATTTTAGAATCACTATCACCTAATTTTCTTCAGTTCAAGAGCAACTATATTGTGAACAAGTTGAATTATATAATGACTCAACTGCTTAACAAACTATAAACCTTCAAATCAATATTAAAAGATAAAGGTAAAGATGGTTCAATAACTAATACTGAAGCAAATGTTCTAGAAGAAAATCCCTCTACATCTTAACAAAAACAAGAAAAGAAAGAGCAAGGGTGCCTCTAGATCTAAGCCGAAAAAGAGTAAGAAGAGCAACACGAGCACCAAAAAGAACAGCTCCAAGGACAAAGAGCCTAAGGGAAAATGTTTTCACGGTAGAGTTGATAGGCATTGGAAGAGAAACTGTAACAAGTATCTCTCTGAGTTGAAGGAGAAAAAGAAAGGTAAATACAATTTACTTGTTTTAGAGACTTGTTTAGTGGAAGAAGATTTATTTGATATATCTCCCTCGATAGTTGATTTAAGAGCCACTAATCATGTTTGTTCTTCTTTTCAAATTCTTAGTTCTTCGAGGGAGCTTGTCTACGGGAAATTCACAATGAGAGTGGACAATAGAGCCAAAGTTGCATCTTCATTTTAGGAATAAATTTTTGTTATTGAACAATGTTTATTTTATTCTTGGTTTTTGTAGGAATTTAATTTCTATTTCAAGACTATTTGAACAAATATTTAGTGTTTCTTTTCTTAATAATGAGATTATTATTTCTAGTTTAAATATTTGTTCTACGAAAATGGAGAATGGACTTTACATATTAAGGCCAGACAAACAATCACTGCTTACTACTAAAATGTTTAAAGTAGAACATCCCAAACCTAAAAAGCAAAAAGATTCTCATAGCGATGATATATATCTTCGGTACCTTAGGTTAAGGCATATCTACATAGATAGCATAAATAGACTTGTAAAAGATGGTCCTTTAAGAAAGATAAAAGTAAGTACTCTACCAGTTTGTGAATCTTGTCTAGAAAGGAAAATGACTAAGAGACTCTTCTCAACAAAGGGCAAAAGAGCAAAAGAACTCATTGAGCTTGTACATAGCGATGTATGTGGTCTATTAAATATACAAGTAAGAGGTGGTTATGAATACTTTGTCACATTTATTGACAATTATTCACGATATGGATACATGTACCTAATGCAAAAAAAATCTGAAACCTTTGAAATGTTCAAAGAATTCATAGCAGAAGCTGAAAAGCAATCAGCTAAGTCATTAAAAACTCTTCGATCAGATCGAGGAGGTGAATACATTGATAATGAATTCAAGGATCACTTGCTAGAGAATGGTATCCTATCTCACCTCATAGCACCTAGAACACCACAATAGAATGGAGTTGTAGAAAGGAGAAGCTGAACATTGCTTGATATGGTTAGATCAATAATGAGCTACTCTTCTCTACCTCTCTCATTTTGGGGTTGTGTACTACAAACTGTTGTTTACATTTTGAATGCAGTACTTTCTAAGTCTATCCAAAAGGCACTTTTAGAGTTGTGAAATAGGCATAAACCTAGTTTACGTCATATTCGTATATCCTAGTATATTTATTGAAAGGAAAGACTGGGAAGCTAGAATCACATATAGAGATTTGTTTATTTGTAGTTTATCCAAAAGACACAAGATGAGGTTTATTTTATAGTCCTCAAAAGAAAAAGGTATTTATATTAATAAATGTCAGTTTTCATGAAAATGACTATATGATAGATTTCAAACCTCGAAGTAAAGTTATACTGGAAGAATTATTTCTGATCATATCAGACCACAACCAACAACAATTGTTGAATGAAAAAATTATGAGACTACTATTCTAGATAAAAATACTGTGGTGACTCGACGTAGTGGAACAGTTATTAGATCACCTACTTACTATAGGGAAGTTGGAGAAGCACATGTTGCTATTTTCAATAGTAGCCAAGATGATTTATTGACATACTAGTATGCAATGGAAGATTCTGATAAGAAAAAATAGCGAGAGGCTATGAACCAAGAAATGGAATCTGTGTATTCTAATTCTGTCTGAGAACTTGTAGATGCACCTAAAGATGTCAGGCCCATTGGATATAAATGGATCTATGAAAAAAAGAGAGGTGTAGATGGAAAAGTTGAAACATTCAAGCCTAGGTTATTGGCAAAGGGTTATACCCAAAAAGAGGGAGTTGATTATAAATAGACTTTCTCGCTAGTAGCCATGCTTAAATCCATACGTATCCTCTTATCTATTGTTGCATGTTTAGACTATGAAATATGGCAAATAGGCGTCAAGAGAGCTTTTTTGAATGACTATCTTAAAGAAAACATTTATATAGTGCAACAAGAAGGTTTTATAGTTAAAGGCCAAGAGCAAAAAGTCTGTAAGCTACTTACATCCATTTATAGACTTAAGCAAGCTTCAAGATCATTGAATCTAAGATTTAATAACATGATTAATTCTTATGGTTTTGATCAAAATGTTGATGAACTTTGTATATTCAAAAACATCAAGGACAAGAAAATGGTCCTCCTAGTTCTTTATGTAGATGATATTTTACTCGTTGGTCATGATGTGAAAATATTGTCTAATGTAAAGAAGTGGCTAGCCGAGCAATTCCAAATGAAAGATTTGGGAGAAGCAAGTTATGTGCTTGGGATCCAGATTATTCGAGATCACAAGAACAGACTTTTGGCATTGTCCCAAATATCATATATTGATAAGGTACTCATTCATTTTTTGATGCAAAACTCCGAGAAAATACACCTCAAGAAGAAGAGGATATGAGACTGGTTCTTTATGTGTGTGCAGTTGGCAACCTTATGTACGCTATGTTGTGTACTAGGCCTGACATATACTACACAGTAGGGATAGTCAGTTGTTTTAAATCAAATTTGAGATTAGATCACTGGATAGCGGTGAAGTATATTCTCAAGTATCTTAGGAGAACGAGAAATTATATATTGGTTTATTCAAGTTAGGACTTGATTCCTATTAGTTACACTGATTTTGATTTTCGATCAGACAAAGATACTCAAAAGTTGATGTCTGGGTCAGTGCTCACTCTTCATGGTGGAGCCGTTGTCTGGAGAAGTGTTAAACAATCCAGTACTACAGATTCTTCTATGGAAGCAGAATACATAGCAGCTTATGAAGTAGCTAAAAAAGTAGTTTGGCTCAGAAAGTTCTTTACTAATTTAGAAGTTGTTCTAAATGTGGATAAGCCACTGACCCTATACTGTGAAAATAGTGGAGCGGTAGTCCATTCAAAGAACCAAAAAGTCACAAGAGAGGAAAGCATATAGAGAGGAAATATCATTTAATTAAAGAGATAGTACATCTAGGAGACGTGGTCATTATGAAGACAACATCCGAAAATAATATTGCTGATCCTTTTATAAAAACACTTCCAGTGAAGACTTTTGAGAGTCAATTAGAAGGTTTAGGATTGAGAGACATATCTCACTTACTTTAAGGTAAGTGGGAGATTATTAGGATTTATACCCTAAAAGCATGTATATTTTGGATATTTGCTGAATTAAAAAAATGACATTTTTCTATTTAAATTTGTGCATAATTTGTATGTCTTTAAATATCAGAAAATCCATAGTTTATTTACGTGACCATAAATTTAGTATATAAGTGTTATATACAAGAAGATTAAATTTATAGATAATAAACTACATGTAGTCCACAATAATTAATTAAAGTATAAGATCTTTAATTAAATATTATTAGTACAGTCCATTAACATTGAGAATGTAATAGTCTTATTCGAACTATTGATGTGTTGACATCACAATAGAGATACTTTATATAATTTGATTATGTAGGACTAGACTAGATATGATTTGAATCTCACATAAATTCTGTGAACTATTGAGAGTTCAAATAATATCACTAAATGATCATGTACTACAAAAAAAGCTTCTTTTTCGGACGCTTTAAATACAAGCCGTTTGCAAAAACGAGTATTAGAGAGGTGTTACAAAATTCCACATCTAGAAAAAAAGAGTAAAAAAATTTGAAATAACACTTTTTCCCGATGAGTCTTGCATCTGAAAAAAGCCGGGAAAAAAATTTCCCGAAAAGTTTCCACGGTAATTAATTGGCGCCCAAAATGTTTTGGCTGGAAAATATTGAGAAAGCTTATGCCGATGGAACTACACGTTGGCAAGTTTATTATTATTTTTTAAAAAAATTATAATTATGTAGAACGATGTTGTTTAGAGGGTTTGAAAATAGTTAGATCCTATGCAGACGCATTATAAGATCTGCGTAGGCTTTTAGGGTTAAAACTCTCCTACTTATTCTTCTTTCTTCTTCATTCATCCCTCATTCTCTTATCTGATTTGCGGCCCTCTCTCTCTTTCTCTTAATTTCACAGCCCCTCTACCCCTCTCTGTCTCTCATCGATTCTCACGGTGTCTCCAGCCCCCCTCTCTCACAGAGTATTCATCCCTCTCTGTCTTTGATTCTCTGCCTCTCTCTCTCTCTTAGGTAACTATCTTTTTCATTTTTTGTTGAATATATTTAATTTTTGGTTTGATAAAAAATATGTTTAATTTTATTTTTTTTGGGTTTAATTTGTGGTTCTCATGTATTGTACTCTCCGCCCTTTCTCTGTTCAATGCAAGCAAAGGCTCTTCCTCTCTCTCATCTTTTCTCGGCTTCACTCACTCGTGAAGAGGTATGTAATTTGAAACTCTTTCCTTTTTTTGTGCTCACTGGCATGTGATTTTTTTTTTTATGTTCACTGGTATGTGATTTTTTTTTGTGGTTATTGAAGAATTTGGATTTTTCTATCTGTCTTAGTTTTTCTTAGTTTGTTGAGTTAATGAGTAAGTCACAATGAGATGGTGATATAAGTATATATATATATATATACAAACAAAAATTAAATATATAAGTTAATTACATACCTTGACAATGACAGAGACCCAAAACCGATGTCCTCTGGCATTGATTCCGAAGATGGTAGTCTCAGGTTGATTCAGATGATGGTAGTTAATTACATGGAGACCTATGCATATTGGCTCTGATTATTGAAGAGATTTTTAGGTGTTGTTCTGATTATGTATTACTTAGGCCGAGGGTTCCTCTTTTGTTTAATTTTTTGGTTTTATTGATAGATTTTCAGTCCATAAACTGTCTTTTGCTTCTACTCTTTATGATTATAGGATTTGTACAATTTTGGGGTATTTAATTGTGATTATGGGTTTGATTTTGAGGCTGTAGGTTTTTGGTTATCACTCTGTTTGATTATTCCTCTGTTTTTAAAAAACTGAAATTTTGTGCTCATATATGTTTGATTTTGCGGTTTGAAATTTTTTTTTCTTTTTAAAGTTCTAAAACTTGTATGTAAATGGAGTTTTAAAATATATAGGGAAAAAGTTGTGTATTTGTTATTGATTCATAGCTTTTTTATGTATTTGGTCATTGTAAATTTTGCTTTGGTATTTAATTTTTTAGTTCCACATTTGTATCGTTCATATATGTTATTATTATATGATTTAGTTTGTAAAATTTTTTAAACTTTTTTAAACTTTTTTTTATATGTATAGGTGATGATGTGCACACACTTGGTACTAAGTGCCGTGTGTGCACATATATGCACACACTTAGTACTAGGTGCTGTGTGTGCACTATGCACACACATGGTACCAAGTGTCGAGTGTGTACATCTCTTGGTACTTAGTGTTGTGTGTGCACAACATTAAAAATAATCTTTGGAAAAAATGTGTTCAGCATCTTAGTGCACTTAAATGAGTAATAAAATATTAAACACCAAAAAAAAAAAGGAAACTTGTACCCTCTTCTTGAGGATCCTTAATGGTTAGGATCCTCTAGAAGCGGTATAAGTTCCCATTTTTTTTGGCACGTAAATTTTTACGAAGAACATTTAATTAAGTAATTAATAATACGTATGAATAATAGTTGTAATTAAAATAATAGTTATGTCAATAATAATTAAGTATTAAATAAATACATATTGGAAGAAATAAAATACCCGAAATACTCTTATGACTAATTGAATTACTAAAATATCCCCATAGCTCATAAAGTATAGAGAATGTACTTAGAACACAAGAAATACCTGAAATACCCTTACATAACATAAAATACCAAAAATATCCTTATTAGTCTTAAAATTAATAAAATACCCTCATAACATAGAAAGTACGGATATTATCCTTCGAATACAAGAAATATCCAAAATACACTTAGAGCACATGAGATACCGAAAATACCCTTTGAACATGAAAGAAAATACCAAAAATAGAACATACAGAAAATACCTGTATTAGTAACAATATTACGAAATTACCCCTAGTTCACATAAGATACCAAAAATACCCCAATTGGAAATAATATTAGTAGAATATTATTACTAGTACACATAAAATGCCTAAAATACCCCTATTAGTGATAAAATTACTTAAAGTAATCCTATGATACGAAAATTACCAAAAATATCCTTGGAACATAAGAAATACCCAAAATACACTTAGAACACATAAACACAAGAATGGTCATCACACTTGAACTGGTTTGGGATGTTCTTGATCTTCAAAATGAGGTTATAAAATTGTGATCATCATACAATTAGGTTAGAGGTTGTAGTCGTGTACATTTGTACACATAGTGACTTTAATACATGCATGCATTATTTTAGTCATAAAAGAAATTATTTTAGACCCGTTCAGGAGTTAGTAAAAGATTATGCATCTCGATATCGATTCTTGAATTGTCCCATTTGGACAGTTTAGGATTACATGTTATGTGTTATCATTCACTTATAAAAATTATTCTTTGGTCAAGTTTCGATGGTATCTCCATGTGTTCTCTAGGTGTGTACTTATATGTAACACACTTAGAGGAATTGTGGTGAGACACTGCCAAAATTTTGATGTAGACGGAATAATTTTTGAGTGAATGATGAACTATATAACAAAGTAATCCTGAATGGGATAAGACCTTAACCTTTAGAAATGGAGTGATAAGGCGTATTTAGGACACATGCAAATAGAAGCACTTGTATATATGCATCGTACTCGCTCTCACGTTCAATGTTTATGTTGAATATGTTTAAAATAAGATGAATGCAGACAAGAGTTGGATGAGCGTTAAGAGCTGTTTGTCAACTCAATTTCGAAGAGGTACTAAGGCATTTGCCAAAAGGGGCAAAACAGTGCATCAACTCTAAAGAGAAAGTAAGATGTCCATGTATGGTGTGCTTAAATGGGAAATATCAAGATCCACTAATAGTAGAATATCATCTAATTAAGAAAAGCATAAAACCATCATATATTGTATGGTCATATCATGGAGAGTTATTCCCTACTATCCATGATCCTATTGAGGATGGAAATGATGGGCAGGGCGATGAGATGTAAGATCTTCTGGTTGATATTGCTGGAATCATTGGAATAAGCCATGGAATTGACTAAGAATTGGATGACATTCCTAAAAATTAAGAGCGATCAACAATCATATAATTTTAGTGATTTATTTATGGAGATGTAGATAGAGTTGTA
The DNA here is from genome assembly GCA_002914805.1 of Parasponia andersonii. Taxonomy (NCBI): domain Eukaryota; kingdom Viridiplantae; phylum Streptophyta; class Magnoliopsida; order Rosales; family Cannabaceae; genus Trema; species Trema andersonii. Next base: position 391,463 of record JXTB01000126.1, read on the forward strand.
TCCTAGGTGTACCAAGTTCTCAGCCTTGAATTTTATAGTAAAGTTAATGCATTTAAAAGTACTTAACAAGTGGAGTAATAAATCGTTTGATATGTTATTAAAACTGTTGATTGAAGCTTTTCTAGAGGGAACAAATTTACCTGGGTCTCACAACGGTGAAGACAAAGTTGCGTGATATCGGTCTTGGGTATGAATCAATTCATGTTTGTAAGTACAACTGTGCACTATTTTGGAAGGAAAATTTAGAGTTAGATCATTATCTAGTGTGTGGTGAAAGCCATTGGGAATTGGGTAAAAAAATGCCTAGAAAGGTATTGCATTATTTCCCTCTAACGCCCCGATTGAACAGGTTATATAGTTCTCGACATACCGCGAAGGACATGAGATGGCATGATCAGAGAAGCCAAAGGAAGAAGGTGTGTTGAGACACCCTGCAGATGGTGCTGCTTGGAAAGAGTTTGATCGAAATTATCCTTTATTTGCCTCTGATCCTAGAAACGTCTGGTTGAGATTGGCGACTGATGGATTTAACCTTTTCAGGAATATGAGCAATGCATATTCCATATGGCCAGTTATACTTATTCCGTATAACTTGCCACCTTGGAAGTGCATGAAATCAGAGTCCATAATGCTATCTTTTCTAATTCCTAGTCCAACGGCTCCTGGAAAAGACATGGACATCTTTATGAGGCCTTTTATTGACGAGCTACAAGAACTGTGGGTGAATGGTATACAAACTCGAGATGTAGTATGTAATATCAAGTCTATCCTATAATATGATTTTTATTTTTCATGTGTTTTAAATCTATGATTATGATAAGTGAAACGGTTATGTGCTAACAAAATTTTTTGTGAATACGGTTGTAGTGGAATACGCACATGAAAGCCAAGTTGGACTACATGCCTAATGAGAAATAAATTCTCATGCATTTTGTATTTATATGTGATTGTTATAATAATGTGATTAATTTGTATATATTATTGAGTTAAGTGAATTATTCTAGTAATTATTATTGTTTAAATCTTAGTCTATTTTGTTTTTAGAGTCCAAATAATTTGATAACAAACTTATATATATATGCCTAAGTTTTAATAAAGCACACATCATCTATATGATTACGTATGTCTATTGTTATTATTATTATTAGTAGTGTCGTTATTATTATTATAATGATAAAATAAGTGTGTTCTGCATAAAGTTTTGATTCCACAATTTTGTTTTTTTATGTATGTATTAATATATAGATTTTATTTTACTATGTTACTTGTTTATAGTTTTGGTTAGTATTTACTAATTTTTACAAAATAAATAAATAAAATTCTAAGTCAAAAAAGGAGAAAAGGGAAGTTTCCCACAACTTAATGAAACCTAGTAATAAGTTAATACGTTAGTTTTTTTTTTTAAAAAAAAAAAAGAAGAAGGTGAAATGATTAAAAAAAACGTTGATTCATTTATTAAAAAAAAATGTTGGTTGTTTTATTTAAAAAAAAAAAGAACTCTAAGCCAAAAACCTATATATATATATATATATCTTTCTCATAAGAATACAATTAAGCCTCCTCCTAAATTTTTCTACCTATTTTTCTCTCATAGTTGCTAAGAGTATTTGTGATTTCAAGAGTTTTTGCCTAGTTTTCTTCAATTTTCAAGAAGAAGGTAAATATTTAAAAACACTCTTTCTTTTGAGTTTATTATTTTTGCTGCTGTTAGATCAAAATTCAACTTATGATATCTAGGGTTAGAATTTCTTTTTTATAACCTGAAATTTTAACAACTTGTTTATTTATATGTTAGATTATATTCTGGAAATTTTTATGATCATAGGGGTTTATTTGTATTCGTTATTAAATTTTTTATTTATATTGTTCTTGACATCAGTGAATCTGACAGACTTAATATTCCTGTTTATTAACGTTAAAAACCCATGCTATTGATATCTTTTCGACTTGAAATTTTTACTGGATGTTTATCGATATGTGATTAGGTTTCCAAATATTTTCACGAGTTTTGGAAATTTCTACAATTAAATATGATTTTCGAAATCTTTATTGTTTTGCTGATTTTGGTGCTGATATGAATCCTGATGTAGAATTTTATAAATTTAAAATACTATTTAATGGTTTATTTTGGAGTTTATAACTTTTATACATGTTTTATATTGTGTTCAAAATACTTTCATAAAGTTTCAGATTATTTTGATTTAAGAAAAAATCTATAAAATTCTATAATTGTACACTGGTTTTCAATTTAACAGTTTTACTGAGTTACAATATTTAGATTCAAAATTATGAAAAATATAATAAATCTTTTTTATAAATTCCCATAATTTTTCTGGATTTTTTTTTATATGTCTTAATGAGTTATGCAAATTTTTAGAATAAACCAAATTATATTGTTGAATCTAAAAGTTTTTAAGTATGCCAAGGTTGCTGAATGTTTACAGATTTGGTTTTGTTATGAAAATTATTATGTTATTTTATGTTTTGGATATTTTTCAAACATATAAAATATGTTTCTTAAGAGTAATGATAGCATGTGTTAATATTTTTTATAATGAATGTTTTTTTTTCTTTTTGGCATAAATAATAAAAAATAAAGGATAAAAAAGAGGCACGTAGTTTTAATAAGGTTGGTTGTGTGGTATTTTACTACAAAGTTTTTCTAAGGACTTGATGTAAGTAAATCTCACTCTATGTATTTATATGTAAATTTACATACTATTATGTGATGTTATTATGATCATTATGATATGTTGTTATATGTTATGCTATATTAGTTTGCATATTAATTATGATATGAGTATGCACAAGTATTGCATAAATTGCACAAGAGATTATGATTTTCAAAGAATGATTTTTCTAAAGCATTATGCAACCAGATTTTGTTCAAAGAAGAATGTTTTTATTTAAGTGTATGTCAAGTTTTTGAAAGGAGTATGTGCACCTGACTGAAAGACCTACAGTTACCATGTTAAGAACAAATGTTTAAACTGTGATGCTAGTCATTGTAGTATGATAGCTATATGGGATCCGAATAGCTACAATGTCATATGCTTGTCATGATACTATATTTATGGCTCATCACTTCTGATAGACTTGGCATTACACTATGTTGAGCTCAAATACGAAAGTTTTATGAAATAGTAATATTTATGATTAAGATGTTTTTCAAAGAAGGGGTTTCATAGTTATGATTCTTCAAATGCATTATTCATAAAACACGACATTCATTACATGCATGAGATTTACTTACTAGGCGCAAGCTCATATCATTCTTTTAAAATTTTCAGATGAGCAATAGATTTTTGGAAGTTGGCTGGCGGCAGCGGTGGAATCCCTAAATGGCATTAGGACATTTTTAATCGACTTTAAGTTTTATTTTCTTGTATTTGGATTTTGGATTAAAATTAAGTATTTTTATTTCATAGGTTATTTTGAGTATTAAGTTTTTGTTTCCGATGTTTTAATAAGAGGTTGTTTTGTTTTTAGTTTAAATATTTCTTTTTATTTAAAAAAAAATTATTACCAGATCTTTTTTCTATTTTATTTTAGAAGATAAATACAAAAATTAAACATTTTCTAGCTTTGGTGCATACCTAAATTAGGGGATGTGACATAGTAATGGCAGTACATTTTGTATGCGTGTTGCAGTAATATAGACTATCAACGACTACCTAGCATATGCTCTGATGTCAAGATGGAGCACTAAGAGGTATAAGGCTTATCCAACTTGTAATGAAGAAACTTCATCTGTGGGGATTCAAAGTAAGGTTGCATATATCGGGCATAGACGCTTTCTTTCGATGGATGATCGTATGAAAAAAAGTAAACAGTTTGATGGTCATCAAGAAATGAGGCTGGTGCCTGATAAGTACTCTGGAGAAGACATCTTGAGACAATTGGAGTATTTGCAAATCAGGTTGCCTGGGAAGCACAAAGAATATAGGGGTGTAAAAAGGAAACGCACTATAGTCGAGCTAAATTGGTCCAAAAAGAGCATTTTTTTCGAGCTTAAGTATTGGAGGAACTTGTTATTAAGACATAATTTAGATATTATGCATATTGAGAAGAATGTATGCGACAGTATATTGGGAACTCTATATAGAATCGAGGGCAAATCTAAGGATACAAATAAGGCTAGGTTTGATTTTGCCGATATGAAAATCTGTAGAGAGTTGCATCTTTACAAAGTAGGGAATAGATGGAAGAAACTACATGTTTCTTACACGTTGAGAGTTGAAGTGCGAAAGAAATTTTGTCAATTCATCAAGTCAGTCAGATTTCCTGATGGATTTGCAGCCAACCTAGCAAGAAATATGAGCGAAGTAGAAGATAAGATATCTGAATTAAAATTACATGATTGTCATGTATTGTTTCAATGTCTACTACCTGCTAGGATTCGACCATACTTAAAAAAAAGAAATCTGTGAGACTATTACTGAGTTATGCTATGTCTTCTAGCTATTATACTCACAAACACTTAATGTGGCCGATCTAGAAAGCTTCAGTAGAATGTGATCATCATCTTGGCTAAGTTGGAAAGAATATTTCCTCCTGTCTTTTTTGACATAATGGTTCATTCAATTATCCATTTACCAGAGGAGGCACAAGTAGGTGGTCCTGTATATTTTAGATGGATATATTCTATTAAATGCGCCATTGGTGTTTACAAGTAATATGTTCGAAATCGGGCATATCCAGAGGGATCTATTACTGAAGCTTACATCGTAAATGAAGCCCTCACATTTTTCTCTATTTATTTATGGGGCGTTGAGACTTGATTTAATCGACCCGATCGAAACAATGATGAGGTTGACTCTCATCTACACCGACAAATATCGGTTTTTCAATGTGTTGGTCACTTATTAGGTAAAAAAGATATTGTAATTCTTCAACCATTTGATCAGTTAAAAATTGAATGGTACATGATGAGCAATTGCATCGAAATACAGAAATATCTTGAGTAAGTATCTAATTTTTTTTCTTGTTATGACCCAAAGTACACTTTTTAATTTCAATTCTCTAATATATAACATTACATAACTATAGTGAGCATATGAGAGAGTTGGAGGCTAAAGGTGTTACAAACCTTGAACAACAATAGGAAGTTGAGTTTCTGTCATGGTTTAAGACCCAGGTATGATTCTATTATCTTATCTCATTCTCAAAATTTCCTTCTTCAATGAACTAATTGAAGTCTCATGTCATCAATTTTTGTATAGATAAATCAACTACGAGCAGTAAAGTCTTATGAGGTCAACGATAAATTACATATATTGGCTTGCAGATCTAACTTTTCTACATTCTCTTATCCTAGATGTATAGTCAATGGTGTAAAAGTTTTAGTTGAGAAACGAGATGTTAGACGCAAGACTCAAAATTATAGTATTCGTGTACCTGGCTCTGATGGAAATTATTGCTATGGTGTGCTCTAAGAAGTATTAAAGTTGTCGTATATAAAAGATTGCAGAGTTTTGATATTTAGATTCAAATGGTTTGACACTGATCCGAGGAAAAAATAGATTCAGCAAGATTATCATTTTACAAGTGTATTTGTCAATGCTTATTGGTACAATAATGAACCTTTCATACTTGCATCACAAGCTGAGTTGATATATTATACTAATGATGACAAGCTTGGGCCATCGTGGAAACTTGTGAACAAATACACATCTCGAAATATATGGGACTTTCCAAATATGGAAGATGATGATATTACAACAACATCAAATGACGTCCCTATTTTTCAAGAGGCAAACTCTTCGACATTCCAACTATAGGTTGAGCTTCCGGAGTTGGACAATGTTAGATTTCAGTGAGACGATGTTGAACCAGCTGAAGTCAACAATATTGATGAATTACTTCATAAATCTCGTTTTGTCATGCAAGATGACTTTCTAGTTGATGATGATGAATTTGAGAATGACACATTAGAGGAATATGATGATGAAGATATTGAAATTCTTGATAGTGATACAAGTTCGGAGGAAAATAATAATATATCTATTGATGAGGTTTAAATGTTCTTTTGTAGTGATTTTGAACTCATGAAAATTCTACATTGTTTATTTTAAGTTGGCATAAAATTAAATTCTAAAATTTGCTGAATATTTTCTTTGTAGGATGTCTAGTGCAGGTAGCGCACCTCCTAATTCTGGGTCGAGTAGTGATGGATCCGGCCCCAAAGGAAAGAGGTTCAGGGAAGAGATGAGAGGAATTGCAATTGAGAAGGAGCTTAAACGAGCAAAAGTTGCCAAGTTGAAGGTGCAACATGACGAGCAGATGGGGAAGCTAGTTTTGAAGCATGGCAAGATGTTCTTGAACTTGCTTGCTAATTAGTTCGAGACACGACACCAGTATCCACTCTCGCTTGGAAGGATGTCAAGAAGGAGGACTTAGACCTCATTTTTGATCGACTAGATGTAAGTGTTTTAAATTTAATTTATTTTTGCATCCAATATTTAATTCAAATCACATTATGTATATTAATTAATTATTAATTACTGATAATTAGAGAAAGTTTGACTATCCTCGGGACAATGTCATCTTCATGGACTCCATCAAACAGTCCATAATACACTATTTGAGAGACTGGAGGAACAACATAAAGTGCATTTCATCGCGGTTGGTGGGAAGGAGGCTTTGGTTGCAGCCAAGGCCAAACTGTACAAAAATGTTTCTAAGGACCATTGGGAGATTTTATGCGATCATTTTGTATCTCAAGATTTTGAGATTATATATTTTTCCAAAAGCCTTAGTCAATATTAATTATTTTTTTATTACTTGAATATCTAAGATTTTATTTAATTTTTGCCTAAAAAGTTTTTTCTCAGAATTTTGAGAACAGGTCGAAGCAGTTATATGCTCCTGGTTAAGAGTCGTTGTCCATTATAGGCCACATATATAAGGGAGTAAGACAACTTACAAAATTTTAATTTTTTACCATATTCACTTTTAATTACATATTCCTTAATAATAGTAAATTTTTTAGGGCAATTTGGAGATTGGAGAGTTTATCAGTCCAATTGACTGCTTCGAGGAAAGACATTTCAAAAACAATATTTGGAGGAATGAGTACACTCAACAAAAACATTTAAGTATTTCTTTATGTTTATTATTTCCCAATTAATAGAAATGTATATTTTTAGAAATTAACATAACTTTTATTTCAGTGATAGGCTAAGATAGTTGCTTCAAGAGAGGAGGCACTGACTCAAGCTCAGGCTTAAGCTCATGAGATCGCGGACCCAGTGGACCCAACATTATCAGCTGCGCCTATTGTGGGTCCCATTGCAATTGACGAGTACGCCATCATGACTCAGTCCCTTGATACTCGTTCGAGGTGGTAAAAGGGAGTAGGCTCGCTCCCTCGGTTGAAGAGTGTTAGAGGTCCCAGGGCCGCTAGCATAAGTAATGTTGCCACCATGTAGTGCGAGCATGTAGAGACGATCGCCAAATTGAAGCAACAGTTGGCCAACAAGGATGCAGAGCATCAGGCCGAGACTTAGAGTCGTCTCGATGATCAACAGCGACTACTTCAGTCACTGATAGCTCAGCTAAGCAACAACGACCTGAATATTCAGTTATCGCCTCCGACCCAGCCATCGCCACCTCTTCCATCCCAGTAACTTGTTTTTTTTTTCATTTGTGTTTTTTAATTGTGTTATTTACGTACCTTTTATAAATACTTTTGTATTAAATACTATTTCTATTTAATATATTATTTTTTATTATTTAGTAATTTGTATTTAATCTCTTTTATTATTTAATTTTATTACAACTTTTAACGTTTGCTAATTTTAAATAATTTTTGTTTTTTTATAATGGTATTTTTTGGCAACGTGTCCACAAAACATGTTGGCAAAGGTCACCATCAAAAGAATATTTCCCGATGAGAAAGAGCGTAGGAAAAGGTCGAGCTAATCTAAAGCTTTGGCGACATGCCAGGTGTAAACTGTCGGGAAAAGATTGTGCAATTTTTGAAATTTGATTAGTTTTTTCCCAATGCTATACCTTCTCTGACCCTTATAATGTGTCAGTAAAAATTATTTTTTGTGATGGAGTGGAGTATTACGTCGGGAATATCCCTTTGCAGAAAAACTTTTGTCGACGCTCATTGCCGACGAAATTTTGCGTCGCGAAAGCTTATTAACATTTGGCGATGCGTTTTTTGCACCTTTACTGACCCTTGAATTTGTCCGCAAAGGTGATGATTCTTGCAGTGCTATATGTATATCAATCTTAATCCTGAGTAGTTATAAACTCATATTTATAATATTATATTCTTTAATATACTTGCTAAAGGTTTACTTTTAAACAGATCGAAATACTTGTATCTTGGGAACATGATGAGATGAGTAGCTGGGAATGTAGCTTACAGATATGGAATCCATTCTTTCATTAGGAAGCTAGAAAGATAATTTCTTTGTGTATTGATTCAGGACTTGAACAATTTTAGTACTCAATTTATAATAGATTTATAAATTAATTGTTCATTAGAAAATCTATAGTACACAAGGATAAAGATTTAATTGGAGAGGTAAACGGAACATGACCTAGCTTCAATTACGAATTGTCTATAAAGAATTGAATTACATGTAATGATTAAATCGATAGACTGCTTGTTGTTTTCTGAATAAATTAATTTTATAATTTCAAGAGTGTAATTCCGGATTTTTAGTAGAATCATACTGGAATTAATAAATTAGACAAACTATTTAATGAATTGTCATAATTTATTGAAAGTTGAATTATAGGTTTATAGATCCCTAATTCTACCTCTTACAAACACTGTACTAATTATTACATTATTTCTGTTATTGCACACTTTGTCTAGATAAATTGTTTGTCTAATATAATTAATAATTATTATTAATTAATTAATTTAAACTTATAGAGGAATAAGTTTCCTAATTGTTTAAATTTTAAATTTAAAAATATCTAATTATCAGATAATTAGATAAATAGAAAATAAGAAACTGACTAAAATTTTTTGCAATATGTATATTAATTAATTTATATATAAATATAAACTTTATGTTTATTAAAAAAATAAGAAGGCAACTTACGTTATCTATTAAAACAAAAGATTACAATTTTGTTTTTGTTTTTCTTAAATTATATATATTAATTAATTTATTAAATAGATATATATATATATATATGGTGAAATCCTTGCAGAATATACTGCGTATTATTTTCTTTAGAACCTCTATAAACTAGAGAGAAAAAGAAGAGGGTCTTCCTATTCTTTATAAAAAAAAAAAAAAAAAATTCTTGCAATTTTATGTGTTGAAAATATTACAAGTGCCTAAAATGTGAGTTTAAGAAATTGTACGCAATGCACATACGTTCATCCAGTTATGCTTGAGGCTTGGATTAGAAAATCGTGTTTTAAAAGACAGAAAAGTTAGGATCCGCACTATCAAAAGTATTAAATCTATTCTTTCTGTATGTTTCTATTTACTATGAATTAATACTATGCACTTATTTAGTCAATTATTTTGAGAAAATTTTTGAGAGTTCCGAAGCCAATCTTTTGCTATAAAAATTGTTTTAAAATCCAACACTTAACCTAGTTCCCACATATAACCTAGTTCTCACATATAATTTTGTATCCAAATTCCTTATAATTATATCATAAGACCAAAAGGACATGATTTTAAGTACCAATAGTAGGCTGAGAATTATTATTCAACAAGGCACCATTATATTTGGAATAAAAATAAGTTTTTGCATTAATGGCTATTTCAGCAAAATCCAACCGGCCCAAATCAGTAAATGTACCAGATTAAATAACAGTTGTTAAGTAACAATTAACAATTGAATATGCATCCTCTTTATTGAAAACAATTTTGTATTAGAGCCTTAAATTGGGGATTTAACCTTGTTCCCTAATTTGTTCAATCTCATTTAATTGAAAATTTAGTATGTTTACGCTGACCATGTTAAACGGTTCACTTTTATTTATGTATGCGTTATCTTTGTTTGCAAATACAAATATATATATATATATATATATATTTATGAGTGGAAATTTTTATTTTCATGATTACTGTAATTTGAACCATTAGATGTTGATCTTAGGTTTGAAATAATATTAGAAATTCTAAAAGCAGAAACTAATCTATTTAATATTTATATAAATATAGAAAATTATTTATGAGTTAAAAAATAAACAGCTTGTTTGTGACTTGATAAGTTGGACATTTTTTTTTAATCTATTTTCCGTTGTATTTTTTTTTTCCATTCCCATTGCATGGTTTGATTCTTTACACTTTTATATATTCTCATTCCTTACCTCTCCTCATTGTTATTACTAATTATATTACTAGTTATATGTAAGTATATTTTTCTTTGTTCTTTTACGATGTTTTTCCTATACACTATTTTATTATTCTCAGGTTAATTATTTAATGAAACTAATTTTCGTTGGTCAAAATAATAGTAAAATTTATCTAGTCATATAAATTCTCTCTCTCCCCCTCTCTCTCTCTTTTTATTTCACGCATTACTTTTATTTTAAAAAAAAAAGTATTATCTATTTAGCTTAATAATTCTTTTTCTATTTCACATGAATTAATTTTCTTTGTTTGAAAAAAATGTATTAACTAATTACTCTCTTTTTTTTTTACGTATTACTTTTTTTTTTTTTTGAGGAAAACACATTATCTATTTAGCATAATATTTTTTTTCTTCCTCATTTCACGTGAATTACTTTTTTTAATAGTCTTATTTATTTTATTTGAAGGGTTTAATAGTATTACTCGTATCTATATATAAAACTAATAAAATTTTTTTGTTTAACTGTATATATAAAACTAATTAAAATTTATATGAAACTTTGATGTTTTTTATAGTCTTAGTCATAAATTATTAATATTTTTCATCAAAATATTTTTCTAAAAAAACTATTCCAAATTATTTTCTTTAAAAAGTCATTCCATAAACTTATTCAAACCTTAATAAAAATGGGATTCCTCAAAATAATTAGAATAGAATGATTATAGGTAAAAGTGACTTGCTATTACAAATCATTTTCAACTTAGTCAAAGTACCATTCATAGAGCAAAAACAAAAATCTCCATTCAAAATTCTCCCTCTCTATATATATATATATATTAAAGTTGGAAACAAAACCACAAACCACAAGCAGCTCTTCCATAAGGCATTCGTATATAAAATGAGTTTATAAGGCATCTGGATTGAATAATCAATTACCAAGTTTCCATCACAAGCTCCTAATTAATTCATCCCAAATGAAATCTTATTGATTTATTTAAAATCAATATTACTGGAGTTATTTGTTAAACTTCACTTAAAATTCCAATCACGAATGCTCTGAAATGTTTAACAGATGATCATCGTGTTGATAGACTGGTGTACACGCACACATATATACACAGAATTATCACAATCTTTGCTCTGCAAAATGTGTTATCCCAATTCTTGTCTTCATCATCAAGAAAAGAAGGTAGACTTTTAGTTTTCTTTCCACAATATTTGTCTTCTTCACAAATTACATTCAACATAACCCCAAAAATTTCCATATAGCATAAAACGAAGTTGATCAAAGGCCACACACATAGATAACTAATATGGTCAAGAATCCAATGTGGTTGACTTAACAACCAGTATCTTTTGGCCAAAAAATACATATCATGAACAAAGCCATGAAAAATCCAGCAATTCCAAAGTTCTAAACAAATTGCTAAAATCAAATTGTGTATAACCTCTCGGCTAACTTTCTATAAGCATGAATGGGAAAACCATCTTCGAGTAGCTGATACTCCTGTAAAATCAAGCTATGAAAACCCCATTAAATTGGGTTCGGAAATCAGACCAAGGCACTCCCATTTTATGCGCCATGATTGAGTTCAGGAATCAGTCTCTAAAGCCCATTCATCACCTAGACATTCGATATATAAAAGACGACGACAATAATAATAATAATAAACGGAGCCAAAGAAGAAAAAAATAGATGAAAACATTGAGAAAAATGCGAGAGAAATCGTCAAGCATAGAAGCAGTATCTGTGTCGCCATTTATTGATTAAAATTTGTCAAACAATTTTGCAGCTTAGTTTATTGACTTCAATAGTCAAACCGTTAACAAAGTCAATAATGCTTCGACCAAGCCATACCCAATTACAACCTTTGGATGCTGGTTTGGGCCTCCTACAGTCTTAGCTTGTGAAACCCATTTTCTGACCTTTTGTTTCTCTTATCAAACATAGGGTTGAGCTACGGTTGAGATGTTAATCAATATTGTCTTTTTGCCTCTTTTTCATATGAAAACTCGTAAATAATAACACTTTATAATCTAGCTTCAACATGACTAAATATTATTCTCATTTAGTTAGGTAGGTGATTAAACTTGGATTGGCGGTCTGGTTGGATTGAAACATCCCAAGCTTATGCCACAAATAGCAAAAGGTGTTAGTTAACCTATCGAGTATTAGAAAATTTCTGAATCGATTGAAAGGTTGATGTAAAAGCTACAAGAGAGAATGATTATCTGCATAAAAGTTCTACAAAATTGTTTCACTTCCACTAAGAAAACATAAACAGTTTTTTTAATCACGACAATTATAAACGCAAAAGTAAATATTAAAAACATGCCAAGATGGTAGAGAAGAAAAGCTGTAAATCTAAACCATGATATTGACGTAATCCGGATCAACATGATGTAAATGTACGTAACCATCCTCACCTCCACTTGAGAAACTAAAAGATCAAAATAATGAGTTCGGAAAAGTTACATCAGTAAATCAGTAACTACTACAATATCTACAAGCTATAAGACATTCTTCTCATGTCTCTTAATAACTACAAAAATTCAGCAAAAACACAAACAAATAAAGAATAAGAAAAGAAATTCTTTTGGGCTTTCAAGAATGAGAGATAAGACTAGTTAAAATTCTTTTGTACTAAACAGGTGACTATTTTGATTGTATGTAAATGATGCAAATCAAAAGTAAGCCACCTCAATTTCCCATTTTAGTATTACATCCATCTCTTCTACCGGATTTACACAATTTGGGACGAAGTCTATGGAAAAAAAATTGAAAACATTTTATACCCCATTAAAGCCTTAATATTATCTAAAATATTTGATCATCACCCAGACAAAAAAAAATTATCACTAAAATACCATTGGTTTTAAAAAAGTCTAAAAAAAACTTTATGTTTTTGAAAATTCAAAATAAGTACCTTTTATTTAAGAAAAATTATTACTAGAACACCCTTCATTAAAAAAAATGTGAAAAAGATCCTTGTATTATTGAAAATTTAAAATAAATATCTTCTATTTGAATTAACATATCATTTGCTACTTTTAACTAGTCATAGGCTTGAAAATTCAGTAAAATTAATGTTTTATTTTTTATTATATTATTTTAAGATACACACCACACTTAAAAATGAAAGGAGAGAGAATACATATTGTTTAAAACTTCTAAAAAAAAATTTCTCTCTATAGTTGCAGCACAAATTCGGAAAAGAAAAAAATCTAAAATTTTCGAAAATTTTAAAAGTGATAGAAGGAAGAAAAAAACTTTTCCTTCCACATTATTGCATCACAAATCATAAAAAGAAAAAAAAAATCTAGAATTTTCAAAAATTTCGGAAGTGACAAAAATTTCTTCTCTATCAAAGGTAGTAACTATGGAGGGAAGAGGTTTTTTTTTTTTAAAGAGATTTTAGATCATATATATTCTTTTACCATTTATTTTCAAGATGGTGTGTACCTTAAAATAATATAATAAGAGATAAAATATTGATTTAACTAATTGCTTTGAAGCCATTGATCAATCAAAGATAGCAAATGTTATAATAATTCAAATAGAGATATTTATTTTGAAATTTTGACACTACAATGGTTTTTTTCTTACTTTTTTAAAATAGAAGATATTTTAGTGATAATTTCCTTAAAATAAAAAGTACTTATTTTGAATTTCTAACAAAACAAGATTTTTTTTCACATTTATTTAAAATATAGGATATTTTAGTGATAATTGCTCCCCAAAAAAAGAGCTCAAACCAATCTCGTTCTGAAAAAACTCTCTAAGTTCTCAGAAACCTAATTTCAGACTTTAACTAAAATATGAGAAAATGAGAATGAAAGAACTAGAATTTACCCGACACAGTAACGACAGCGCAAGCAAGATTGAGCTTGTTATTAAGACAAGCTCGATACTCCTTCAAATTCACCGAAATAGCTAGTGGCAGAAGAAGAGGTCTAAGACAGAGATGATGTTTTGTTTTCTTTTATTTTGATCTGAAAAGAGAGGAGGCAAATAGTAGAGTATAGGAGAGGAGCGGATGGTGTGTGACAGCGAGGCTTTTTAGCTTAGTATGGATATATATTGAAAAAGCATACGAAAAATGTCATTCTAGCTGACCAATTAAAAAATACGTTTAAGTTGAAACCTTAATAGGAGAGCCAAAATGACATTGTTTTTACTTATCCTTTTGAAAGTTTCAGCTAAAAACTATGCCTATGTAAACATGCCAAGTAGATAGCATATTAGAAAAAATTATTACTGTGCCACATGTTCGAACTATATGTGTGGGTAAATATATACTCACCCATATATATTTTACTCGAGTATATCATAATTATATTTTTGTAAATTACAAACATTATCTATACCTAATATATGTGGATAAACTATGTACAGATAAAAGAGATAAGTATAATTATATATTACCGTCACATAAGCAAGAAAGGCAGGAAAAATTTCTGCCAACCTCTAAGTCTAGCAAGAATTCGAGTTCAGGACGCTAACTTATGTGTGGATGATAATATTCATTTATGTTAATATTTGTGGGTAAATTTATCAGTGCGGACACTTGTTTTACCATCACATATTATAATTATATGTGGCTAAAATTTTACCCAAAAATTATCCACACTACTACAAAAATTATTTTTCACGTCATTTATAGGGCGACATGGTAAACGGATGATGGTGTAGATCCCTGTAATACTACGTCGCTTTATAAGCGATGTAGTATGGGAAGATATCATGTCACTTATACAAAAAGCGACATGGCAGACTAAATAACTGATAATTTGTCAGTTATTTAGGACCTACCATGTTACTTGTCATGGGATACTACATGAAAAGAAATGTGGTAGTTTGCATACCACGTCACTTTTTAATCAAGCGACGTAGTATATTTGGTCATTTTTGTATCTTACCACGTCGCTTGATATAGAAGCGATGTGGAATCCCTCTCAATAGGGACCATACACCCTAGATTTATTATAAATTAGAACTAAAAATGGCTCAAAATAACCTGTACTCAACAATTAACAATCCAGCATATAAATTCTAGCAATCCAATATACAAATTATACTTTTTATATAACTAAGTCCTACATGAAGTACTTAAACTAATCGAAATCATAATTCTAGTCACCTAATTAAACTACCAAAGATACAAAGTTAACATAAATATATAGGCTAGTAGTATGAGTTACTCATTATGATACATACTCCATAAGCTCATCAGCCTATTCCTCTCAGATTCCGTTAATCTCGTCTATAGTGTATATGAACATGTTATAATACTGCAAAATTAAATGTGCATAAGTTATATTCGAATCATATATTAATAATTAGTATACTTATGCTATAAAGATAAGTGTTAAGTTATAAAGTTATACCGAAATAGTAATGTACTCATATAAGTTCGCATCCATGTCCATTTTTCTCATCATGTGCATCACGTAGAAATCACACTCTATGTTATTTAGTTGGTGTGGGTACTACAATTCTATTTGAGTTTTGAATTAATATTTTTGACCAAAAATAAATCCATCTAATCCAATAATGTAATTTAGTAAAATTTAAAATGTACCTTAACAAACTCCCAATCGGAACCATTTTTCTTACCATGTCTCTCAATTGATATGTTAAATAACTAAGAGGCTCTATAAAACAAAAGCATACCAAAGCATCTCAACCATGCATAGTTTTGCTCATACTTACAGTTTGATGAGAGTTCTTGCATCTTTTAAAGAAGGATGTCCGAGTGGATCTAAAAAGTATATCACTTCATGAATCGCGTTGATCACTAGTAACATCTAATATCTCTTATAAAATAATATAAACAAATACACGTATATAGTACATTTATCCCAATAACTATCAAAAATAATAAAGAAAAGAGAATTACCCCGTGTTATATAGTGCTATTAACAATGTGCCATTCATGCCCAGAGTCAAGCAATTTATGATTGCTTTTGCATGATTCTCATCGTTATCATCTTTAATGGTCGATATAAGTAAAGGTTCAATGAACGCTATGATATATGCACACTCATATTCTATAAACTTGTCATATAATATTCTAAAATAACATAAAACATATTTAATGCAAATCATTAAGATATGAAAGAAACAAATAACAAGAGTAAAGATATGAAAACTTACTTGACGTAAAATGTGATGTACGGAGAACTAATCTCGACGAAGTTAGTTACATGCGATATGTCCTCCTTAAACAATATGAGAATTGCCTAGAAATTCCACATATCTCATTGTCAAAAGTGACATGAATTGAGAAATCATCAACTTTTTTCATCACATATTTGTACAAATTCCTCAAGTTTCCTAGAACATTAGGAGGAACATCAATCTTGGATCATGAATAAGACCCGGTCGGTCTTGTGCTAGACAAGGATGAATGTCTAGACTTTTCACGTTGTGGTTGAGTACTAAGCGGATCTAGTTTATTTTGTGGTTATTTTTTTTCCCTTTTTCTTTTCGTAATGGTAACCGAGATCAAAATATTTAGTTAAACAAAATAAAAATTAGTTTATTTATCAAAATAATGAGTGCTAGACTTTATACCTCAGATTTGCTTACAATGAGTACCAACTCTTTAGGCCATGCGACAATTGATTCTACAGCTTCTGCTATTATATCGATTACATTGGCCACTAGAATAGGCAATAAAGCTTTAGGGATGTATGCTTCGATAACAGATACTCAGTAATTTTTCTCACCTAATCGTACACCATGAATCATAGGCCCTTCTATTTGAATTATGTAACCTGATGCAACAATATCTAGTACTATGTCAACCAACTTGCATTGAATATCTTGAAATATAAACCAATGATGTGAATTTCTTAATATGTATTAAATTGACATAGATATAAAAATTATGAAACTAAAATAGTACCTTTGAAGTTCCCACTTCAGGAATTGGAGTACCAGTGGCCGTAGCATGAATTTGAATTTCTGGTTGTTGAGAAATATACATATCTGGTGGCTGAGGAATATACATATCTGGTTGCTAAGGAAAATATGGCTGAGGTGATAGTTAGGGAAAGTACGGCTCAAGCGATTGCCATGGAAAATGTGACTTAGGCACATGCTTGAGAAAGTGTTACTTAGATGGCGGGGGAGTTGATTTTTGAGAGGTGGTACTAAATAACTTAGCCTCTAATTCTCGAAGACGTCTTTCTTGATTATCATATTTACTTTACATATTTTGAAATTAAGTCTTCCATTGATTTTCCTTCTCCCCTTGGAAAGTGAATTATTATTCTGACAATACTGTTAGACCTCCCTGAGGTATGTGGAATATATTCTACTCAGTTACATAGGTTCCTATAGAACGTATATGACCAGAGTACTCAGGTGTCCCTAGTGCCTGAGTTAATAGGACATATCCATCTCATTCATACACAAATGTCCTCTTATTCACCAAGTGCAATTTTTTTCTTGTTACCACACTTGATACATGGACATGGCATCATATTGGGATCAAGACCATTTTCAATAGCGAATTTCAAAAATCTGTAACCCCCTAGGAATTCCTCCTAAGGATGGAATGTGAAAGTATGTATTAAGGAAAAATAAAATAAAAGATAAGGTAATGGAATAGGAAAATAAGATATATTGACAAAATTAGTAATAATGGTGCTTGGATTATTATATGGAATGTGAAAGTATGTATTATAGGATACCTCCTAAGGATGGCCTATAAATAGATCCTTCATTTGGCAATTGTAAATCTATACTTAACCCTCCAATTACTTAACCAAAACTACCTTTATTTTTCTAATTATCCTTTCTCAAAAAAAAAAAAAATCTTTCTACCTCACTTTCTTCCAAACCCACAAGAGCTATAATATTTTACACATCCACTCTAGAAATTAAGAATTATAAACAAGAGAAGATAGTACTTAATTTTGTGGTGAAGATGTAAGGAAGAAGAAGGAAAGATTTTGGAAGGTAGGTTGTACAAACACATTTAAGTTTATTAAGATTTTTAGCTCTCAAATTATAAGAAGTTTAGTTTTTAGTATTTTGATTTCTAGTAAAATATTGATACTTAGAAAAGTTTCCAAATACTCCAAGAAAGAAGATTCAAGTTTGGAAGGTAAATATTCTCTCACCGTATTTGTTATGTGTTTAAATAGATTCTATAAAAGAATAAATGGGTAATAATATATTTGAACTACCTTAGATATTATATAATTTATATTACGTTTAAACTTATTTTGTTGATTTCTTAAGCCTCTAAATATGAATATTTCATAATAATAAAGGCTAAATAATAATAATACTAATAGTAAAATCAAAATAACTAAACACAAAAGTAGAAGATTTTTAAATGTAAGACCCTACAATAAAATATGCATGAAAATAAATCAAGCTTAATGATTTAGATTTAGATTCTTAAGAATAAATTTTTACCCATTAAAAATGCTTTCCAAAAATTAAAAATATTTGCTCAAATGTTGAAAGTACTAGAATATCAAAACTTTGAGTATTTGGGTCAAAAGTGTAATTTTGATAAAATATGGATCGAATATATGAGAAAGTTATTTTCGGCAGTTTTAAGACTATATTAAAGTGTAAAAGTAAATAAAGAAAGAATCTTTAATAAAAAGATAAGCTATAACTCAATATTTATTATTGGAGGGCATAAATGTTAAAAATTTAAGATTATGAGTAAAAATATAAATTATAAAATTTGAAATTTTAGATTAGAAATTTGGTATAAGAATAAATAGAAAACTTTATTTTAGATCTCTAATTAGGATAAGAAAAGATTTACTTAAATTTGAGATATACAATCAATTATAAGAAATAAATAATATATGTCTCTAATTGTATTTAACCTAAGTTTGTCATGGGCCTAAAAAGTGTGATCAATGTCTGATAATATTTAGCCAAAGTATGACTTTAAATTTAAAATTTGTGTAGTTATTAATGTATTTGACTCACTTGTCATATTATGACCCTTGATTACGAACAAAGAAATTAATCAAGAATAATTCAAAGTATTTGATGAAAAGAAATATAACTAAGGAAACTTAATTGAGTTAGGATGATATTAATCAAATCAACAACCAAATTATTGGTAGATTAAAAAGATCACCATGATAAAAATTAAGGAGAATTAAATCTCATCCATCTAAGTTGAAAATATAAATTAGTCAATGAATATAATATGATATTATTTCTCAAATGAGAAGTTTTTATGTTTGATCCGAGTCTTAGTTATTTTAAGCCTACTAAGTAATTAGAAGTTTAAAAAAAAGTATAAGTCTACTTTAAATTACTCTAACAAATGGAGTATGTATACATCAGGGCAAAACTTCGACCTAGACGTATGTAATTAACGAGTGAAACTAGGACAATCATATTATGAGATAAGTACAATTTCACTTATGGCATAGATAGTTTGAAAATGTTTCATATTTGTAGTATGATATGTTTGAAATTATTTCATGTGTTAACTTGTCTTTATTTTATTATTGTATGGTCTATGTATAATGTATGCTTATAAAGATACATTTTCTATGCTATAAAAATGATGTATGCTTACTTTACAATGGTATCGTGTAAAAAAAAAATACTTTAGTATATTTTAACAAAGGAAATACTATGAAAATAGAATATAAGTTGAAACGTACCCACTTATGTTAAGAGAAGACTAAATAAGATAAAGAATTTAAAGATGTTATACCAACTTCTACTAGGAGAGGATATCTAAAGAAAAATAAGATAGACCTCCCCTAAGCGAGAATTTCTGAGAAAAAATATATTAAGACTATTACCGTGCCCATTCGGTAGTGCGCATTCGGTACGCACACTATAACCCATGAGAAAGATAAAAGACATTGTGATAAATAATGAGATAAAATTATGATACAATATCTCATAATAAAGCATAAAGAAATGATTTCATAAAACAACATAACTAGATTTTCATAAAAGTTTGTTTGTTTATAAGTAAAATGTTTTGTGAGAATTACATTGTACTTGCTAAGCGAAAGTTCACATTTTATGAGTATTCATGCTAAAGATACCAAAGGAAAGAAGTCTCTGATTTGATTGATAGGTTAGCTGGAATTGAGGTAGAGATGAATGCGAGGTACGGGTAATAGAATACTGCCATTAAAATTACTTCTTCATATATTCCTATTATGATACAAAATATTTCAATTATGTAAGTTTAATGTTGTTGAAAAAATACTTATAACTTGGTATTTTATTTCACAATACATGTTTTTTTTTATTAAATTGAATTTGAAAATATATTTCGAGTGAATAGAGTTTAAACGAATATTTTTCAAAAGATCTAAAAGAGAAAATGTTTTGATTTAAATAAATATAAAATACAAGAGATTCTATCAAAAAGACCTAAACTGTCTAACGATAGCATAAGACTTAAGTGGTCCGTATGTGACCCTTCTCCTCACTTGGAAGCCCTTTATGGTTGCGCATTATTTAAATCACCCTAAAAAAAAGTTTATAAATAAATTTAAATAAATGTCACTTAACTATCGAGAAGCATTTTACTTGTTTTCAAAATTATCAAATTAAGTAAATGGTTAGTTATGAATATAAATCTCTTAAAAAGAAATAAAAGTATTAAAAAAATTTCATGAATTTTCAGCGTCTAAATTTCTCTTTTTAAATAAGTAAGCTAAAAATGTAAGTAGTTAACAATTCAAATGGTCGAGTCGTTATAAAAACCCTCAACTTCTTCCTCATACTTTTTTGTTAATCTATTTTTCATCTTCCAATTTCTAAAAATAAATTCGACAGAATCTCCCCTTATAAATAGACTAACCCTCCCTGCAAATAAACATCAATACAACCATTCTAAATACTATAATTAATTCAAGCTCATATACTACTATTTCTCAATCATATCATTTTTGATGTCAATATATTAATATAATTATATAAACATATTCATATTTAAGGTACTAATATTTCAGACAAACTTTTATCCACTAACCAAGCATCTAATTGACATAATTATCTCTAAATTAATAATAATTTTGCACATTATAATCACATTAACTATATTCAAGAGTTTCAACTCATAAATCATCAAAACAAAATACTAACTATAAAATTATTATATATTCTACTAACCAAGTCTCAAAACTTTATATTTATCTCTAAATTGACAATACTCTATGACAATATAATCAAATTCATCACTAAAATTACATTAACTATACTATAAAACATTATAAATATTACACATTATCACAAATTATAACCGAGTGTATATAGAAAAATCTTAACATACATTGTACAAAGTCCTCTCATATAACAATTACTAGTACAAGGGAATTAATTTAAAACCTAAAATTTTAATTCAAACTAACTAAAAAAATAATTGAAAATATGGAAAAATAGAAAAAAATTTAGATAAATACCTAAATTGCTCAAAATAATATGTTTGAAGCAAAACTTGAAGGAGAATCCATAATATCGATCAAGAATGAACCTAGTACACACGAAAAAAAAATCAGATAATGGTCAGATTTTGCAGGGGTGAAACAAGAAAATTTAAAATCTTTTTAGAATGAAATAAAGCTACAAACACTTACAAATCTGAGAAAAAAATCTTATACAAGTATCGGTGCATCAATAGGAAGAAAATACGACAAAAATCACTCAAAATAGTGGTAATTTGGCTAAAAAACTCGAAGGTAGCGACAGAGGAGCCGTTTTCCCGCTCTCAAATTCTATCGAGGCCAAGAAAGAAGAAATGTTAGAGGCCACGACAGTCCCAGCTCTTATATGTGGCTATCACGTCGCTTCTAGTTGAGTGACGTGGTATGTGGTTAAACGAAATTCTATGTCAATCTTACTAGAAGTGACGTGGTATAAATCATGCCACGTTACCTGTTTAAAAAACAATATGGTATCATTACTTACTACATCATTTTTCTCTTACGCGATGTGTCGTACAAATCACGTCATTTTCCCAACAAACGACGTGCTTCATGCAATATTAAACATCATTTTTTTAGTAGTGCCACATATAATATGTGAGGGTAGACTATGTATGGATAAAAAGAGTAATTTCTTGTAGTAATAGTGAATAATAATCTTACTAATTATACATTGGAATCATGAGTAAGATTTAAAGTTATATTCTTATACAAAACATTTTGAGTATATATAGTTCATTATTTATTTGTTGATAATCTTTGTCATAAATTTTGTGATTAGAAAACATTGCATGTTACTTGTCAATTACCCACTTAAAGGTTATGCATAGTTTTTAGATCATAGGTCTTAGTGAAAAAGTTAGTTTAATAATGATCGAATAAGCTCTTTTAATGATTATTTAGTTATAATTAAGTTTAGTTAAAATACTATGAATATTTGTGCTTTTCTTTTGGGCTAAACAATATTATCATTTTAAAAGTTCTTTGCACAATAAACCATTTTAAACTCCACACCATGATAAATAAACTAATACCAAATTGGGAATATTGTAATTTTAATTCCGGTTATACTAACTGCATTAAAGAATTTCAAATCTTCTGTGCTAATACTATTGATAAGTGATAAAACCTAATTACACTAAAAAAACAAATCTTAATTCTACTAAGAAAGAAAGAAAACAAAACTCTATATATCTATCAATCTCAGCCTTTCCTACCTACCTACCTTATATTTGAGTTTTGAGATTGAGATTTGAGAGATTATTTTTGGTATTGTCTTCTCGGCCAAGTAATTGTTTATTTTAGAATAGCAAAAATAGAAATTAGGGATCCAATTGGTCGCTTGTTCATCCAGTGAGGTTGATTACGGGCCCCCTCAACCTTAACTTCTTTTCCTACTACTGATCATGATGATGATCACCAACCTTACTCCACTGCTACTAATTTGCCCAATAACACCAACTACAATTTCATCCAATGCCCCCTTTTGACCAATTTATTAGCTCCATCTAAATAATTTCATATTGATTTCATTCTTTATCTTTCTTTTTCTAACCCATGAAAGAAAATTACAAATGTTAATATTGTTTTAACTAAAACTTAACTATAACTAAATAATCAACAAGTAAAACTTACTCAATAATTATTAAACCAATTTTCTCATAAAGATTGAAGTTTAAAGGATCTAAAAATTATGCATAATCTTTGAGTGGATAAATGAAAGTTGACGATAAAGATTATAAATAAATAAATAGTGAACTACATACTTAAAGTATTTCCTATAAGAAAATGACTTTAAAACTTACTAATGATTCCAATATATAATTAGTAATTGATTATCATTCACTATGAATAAAATCTAGTTCGCTAAATTCGTAGCATGATCCTTGAACCACTTATGTATTAATTGCACTTGGATCCATAAATAAGTACTTATATTGATGGCCATATTATGTCATTAAATGGTGTAATCGCTGATAAATTGAAAACGAAATATAACAAGTGTTATATTATATAGTTGTCAAATATACATTTACCTAATGTATAATGTAATAGGCGCTGTCCCAATCATTTGCATCACACAAATTTGAATTACATCTTCTTTGAATGTAGGCATATGAAAAGCTTTGCCAAATAATTCTTCATCAAAGGGGACATTGAGTATAACACCATCATCCGTTGTTGCAACGCTATTCCAAAATAATCGAATAGAAATTAGCGTGCCATCAAAATGTGTTTGTGTAATAGTTTTTTTTTTTTTTTAGATACATTCTTTCTTGTATCTGAGGTGATCGTGGTTGTAAATACTTATTATGCTTTGATTGTTGTCCACTTTTATCAATTTACCCCCAAAACTTAAATAAAAGATGAATTTTAATAAACAAGCAAATAAATGACATGAGAATTTCATGTAAAATAAATTTATGTAGATGATAAGATCTTACGAAATCATTGTAAAAAATGACAAGTATCACAAGCCATATAAGATGCGATCCAAGTGCGTCACCTACTAATTTTGCATCATCGTCTAAATTAGTAACAAGAATTTGGGCATTAGCATCAAGAACAACCTCTATTGATATGCGATAACTATGCTCCGTGATTCTCCCTCATGAATAATCGTTGTTGAGGTTTCATCTTGCATAATTGATTCTATAATAATGTACCTTTTCTTTTTTATTGTAAAGACGTCCCAAATAATGGAGAACAAAGGCATTGAGAAATGGAAATATTTGTTGTTTTCATACGTTTACAAATTAATTAGAAACAGAGGAAACACAAAATTTTTAAACCATTGATTTACTTGTCTATTCAGGTAAATAATTTAAAATATGAGCGAATACTTTACTTTGGTTGTGTTTTTAAATAAAGACGAATTAACTCTAAACTAAAGGTGTATAAATCTAAGAGAAGTAAAAAAAAAAAGATTGGGGGGGGTTAAAAATTGAAATTGGGTAAAATAGGGTATTGGTGAAGTTTCTATTAAGTTTGGTAGGCCCAAGGGCTGTCGTTCTAAATAACCAAACCCAAATAGCAAATAAACAACCTAAAAAGAGGGGTCGTTTGCTTAATGTTGTCCATTTTCTTTCTCAGGGCAACTCTGGTCTGGTGTCGCTAAAAATCCAATCTTATTCCTTCCTTGCTCTTCCATTGATCGATCCTTTTTCATTCTCAAACGTTGAAAGCAAAGCAGCAAAGCATGAGGCCAATTCTGATGAAAGGGCACGAGAGGCCCTTGACTTTTCTAAAGTATAACGGAGATGGAGACCTCCTCTTCTCGTGCGCCAAGGACCACACCCCCACCGTCTGGTTCGCCGACAATGGCGAACGCCTCGGCACCTATCGCGGCCACAACGGCGCCGTTTGGTCCTGCGACGTTTCAAGCAAGTTCAACTTCTTTTCTGTCTTTGTATTTGTATTTGTGTTTGTGTTTTATGTCTCACTATCACTTTTGTTTGGGTTTTCGGATTTTGGATGATTTTGGATTCAGGGGATTCGATGTTGTTGATTACTGGGAGTGCGGATCAGTCGGCCAAGCTCTGGAATGTTCAGACGGGTCAGCAGTTGTTCACTTTCAACTTCGATGCGCCTGCGAGGGCCGTCGATTTTGCCGTTGGCGATAAGCAAGCTGTTATCACCACTGACCCTTTTATGGGTCACACTTCTTCAATTCAAGTCAAGCGCATTGCTACTGACCCAGAAGACCGTAAGTCTCTATTTCTTTTCACTTAAACCCTAAACCCTTCCCTTCCATTCATTTTGTTTTGTTGAGTTAGTATAGCAAAAAAATTTATCTATTCTTTTTTCTTCTTTTTCCCAGAGACTGCTGAGTCAGTTTTGGTCATTAAGGGTCCTCAGGGAAGGATAAATAGAGCTGTTTGGGGACCTCTTAACCACACCATTATTAGTGCTGGTGAAGATACTATTATTCGTGTCTGGGATTCTGAGGTGAATATAACAACTCTGTGTTCTGCTTTTTGTTTAAATGCTTCAATTGCCATTCTTTTTCTTCATTGATTGTTTGTTTTACTTGTATGGTGTATCTGTTAATTTTTTTTTCTAGACTGGGAAGCTGCTTAATGAGTCGGACAAGGAACTTGGCCACAAAAAACCCATTACTTCCCTTTCCAAATCTGCGGATGGTTCCCACTTCCTTACCGGTTCCCTTGATAAATCTGCCAAGGTTCTTTCATTATTGTCTATACTTATTCTCTGTCCATTTCTTTATCTATGAAGCAGTAGTTGATTTGTTTTACCTCTATTTCTGTATGCCCTGTCGATATATGTTAGCTTTGGGATACAAGAACCTTGACTTTTATCAAGACCTACGTTACGGAGCGCCCAGTCAATGCAGTTGCTATGTCTCCATTACTTGATCATGTATGTATTTATCGTATTGGAAAAATAAGAATAAGAATCTTGTGTTATAATATTCATTGGTTCAGGACTACTCTTGGCAAGTAAACTGATTGTTTTACCGTTATTCGAATTCTTTGTTGTGCTTAAATAGGTGGTGCTTGGAGGTGGTCAGGATGCATCAGCCGTTACTACAACTGATCATCGTGCTGGAAAGTTTGAAGCTAAATTTTTTGACAAGGTGAATCTATCTTTTTCTTTTGTCAACTTTTTCTTTTCTAATACCAGTGTTCAACAAAGATTTTTAATGGGAGGCTATCAGAAAATGCCGTAATGCTTTAGCCTTCGAGGTTTTGTTTGGAAGCTAATGCCTCCCTTGTTGGAGGCGTGCACTAAGGTATATGCCTTCCTGTTTTTAAAGCTTAAAAGGGTAAACCTACTACACTTATGAGACATCTTTTGTTGGGTTAGAACTTTGAAGTGCAATCTTTTCTTGACATTAGCTTTTGCTTTGTAGTATATGACTTTTTTTGATGATTTATTGGTTTGATTATCAGTTCTTGTTATTTTAGAGGTTTAAAAGTTGTTTATATACAAATATATGTCTCAAAGTGCCTACGCTTCGCCAACCAGCTGTTTTAAACATTGTCTAAAGTTAGAGGTTTCTACTAGTTCTGTTCTGTAAGTACATCATTTGTTTCCAATTTCATCTATTCAGATTCTTCAAGAAGAGATTGGAGGTGTGAAAGGGCATTTTGGACCAATAAATGCCTTAGCTTTCAACCCTGATGGTAAAAGGTATATTTCTAATAATTACTGCAAATTTTTCATAGTTATATTATTTAACAATATATTTGGTTAACATCTAGGGTATTGTTGCTGTTGGTTAATTGTTTATGCTTACTAACGTGATATACAAATTTCTGACATTAGGCTTGAAGGTTTGGTAGGGTATTCCAGTTATTTAATTTTGATAACTGTTGAATGGAATCAATGGATGCTTTGCATTTGTATGCTAACTATGATCCATAGTTTTTGTGGCTAGGATAATTTAGTTTGCAAATGAGGAGGTTGTGAAGTGGTGGCTTTGTAATTGTTTTTAGGTTTATGTACTTGCTTAAAGTCACCTTGGGGTTTGTTAGATGAGTTAATTGTGGAGCACTTGAATTAGTGTAGTGTCATGTTAGATATAGCACTGCTTGTTTTTAGAAGCGATGTAGTGTCATGTTGGTTCTGGTGCAGAAGCTGTGGAGGGATAGTTTGGTTAGCTAGTTCTTAGTAATCCTAATATGAATTCTACTGAAACTTCTTAAGTAAAGAAATTTGGGGTGAATTTGGATTACATTGGCTTTGGCAAACTGCTTTTTATTTTTATGTTCTTGTTGGGATGTTTAGCAAGAGAAAAGAGTTTTTCTTGGGATATGGATAACACCTAGCCTGATCCTTAAGGACGCTCCTCCTTTACACAAGACTCTGGATTGAAGCTGCAGCTTTTTTAAATTTTCCCTATACAGAGGACTGTTTGCTGCACAAAGGGCCTTGAATCCGATTCAAACTATTAATTCCTTGGATTATCATTCTCTTTGAATATTCG
This sequence comes from Parasponia andersonii, assembly GCA_002914805.1. Lineage (NCBI taxonomy): Eukaryota > Viridiplantae > Streptophyta > Magnoliopsida > Rosales > Cannabaceae > Trema > Trema andersonii. The sequence continues at coordinate 419,142 of JXTB01000126.1, forward strand.
CACTATTTTTGCACAGTATGTTTTTATGGTAATTTTGATATTCAAACTCCATATTCTGATAGTTTTTTTCTCTTAATATTTTTGTTTATTTTGCTTGAATGGTTTTTCTTAACGTTTAGTCTAGGTTAATTTTCGTTTCTCTTTGGCTTGAAAGAAACAAAAGGATTTTTGAGGGAGTGGAAGAATGTTTGGAATTCTTGTGGGATAGGGTTGGGTTAGGCTTTGGGTGGCAATTTGGTTATGTAATGTAAATGATTTTAATAGTTTTTCCTTTTCCTATATGGTTAGGGATTGGAGTCCTCTGTAGTAAATTTCGTTTTTTGTGTGGATCCCTTGTCCACTTTGTATTTTTTTTTTCTGGATAATACAATCCACTTTGTATTTTTTTATCTGGATAATACAAATTTCGTCTAGGGTAAATTAACTTTGACCCCCGGTATTTCTGGATTTTACCACTCCCATGATTTAGAGATTTGCACTTTGCTTTGGTGCTTAGTTTCATCAACTTTCGAGGACATCTCCTCTTCCATGTAAATTATGTTTTGTTATTAAATAAAGCTGCTTATTTCTAATCTATCTAATAATAATAAATTGTCACTTTTCGCATTTAAATGTGGACATTCTTGTGTCAATTGATTCGATAAGTAAACCGAAACTTGTCAAAGCTTTTGTGCCACCAGGTCTTTTGTTTGTTTGTTTTCACTTTTATTTTTTACTTTGCTGTGTTGTTGGTAGCATTTATGAGCAGCACTATTTCCATGGAGAACACAAAACACTTTGTATGATGCTAGATTTTGGTTAAAAGAATTGTCCTGTTATTTTCACATGTTAGTTCAGTTTAAAGCTTAATCTTGGAGATGATGGTTACCCTTTTAAAGTAGACTTCAGCTCAAATTGTGTAAATTCTGTCGAATCTCTAGAATAGATGTCTGCATTACTAACATGTGCAATTGAGGTGTGGCTTACTGTGGATTTGCATCATTTACATTTTTATTGTTAGTCACTACACAACTAAATGGTTATTAGGCTAGTATTCCTGGAGTTATCTCATTCTTGAAAGTCCAAATGCAGATTTCTGCTTTTGATGATCTCTCTAAAATTTTTATTTTTATTCATTGTTTATTTATTTGTCTCTGTTTTAGATAAATTTTGGTAGTTATATACTAAGTGTATGTTTTAGATAAATTTTGGTAGTTATATACTAAGTGTAAGAGACATGTGAAGAATGCATTATAGCTTGAAGATATTGTAGTTATTCACTTATTGATGTAACTTTTCCACACATGATTTTGAACTTTCAGTTTCTCAAGTGGAGGCGAAGATGGTTATGTACGTTTACATCACTTCGACCCAGATTACTTCAATATTAAGATTTAGTTTTGGAGCATTTCTTCTCTACCAACTTGGCGCGTTTCAAATATTTACTTTTGTGTTGAGCTGTCGTGATAAAAAAAACCATGTCTGATGTTTTACTTAATGGAAGTAAAACAATTTTATTTATGCAGATAATCATTATTTTTGTTGTAGCTTTTACCTAACTCTTCAGTTGATTCAGGAATTTAGCAACTATGGGGGTCATCAACTAGCAGCTTCATATGTGTTACAATGCAATATTTATTTGTGTACCTTGTATGCTATGCAAGGTAGATTACGAGTTATCAACTTTCTAGCACTAGATATGTTCACTAATCCCTTTGCTATTGGTGACATAATAAGCTTCGGATGTTTTCATATTGGGCCGGTATTCAGTTACCGTTGCATTATTTGAACAGATTTGCATTGCTTAGCTGCTGTGTTATTTTCCGAGTAACTATGCTTACCAGTTGAGTTTAACTACAATTTTGAGTCTGAATAAAAGCTTCTACAAGATTACTATACTCATTGTTCTGATTTGATTATTGGATTTCTTATTACCAATAAGAACTTGGGTTGGAATTTAAGCATTTCACCCTGCCAACTCGAGTTCAATCCAAGCTATTCTTATTGATTGTTTAGTTAAAAGCAAAACTATAACGTAATATTTGTCTACAAGATTTCAAACAAATGCCAAACAATAATATTGACTAAAAACTCAAACTATAACTCAACCCTATGTTTGATAAGAGAAACGAAAAAGGTCCAAAAAGGACTTTCACAAATCATGTTTTAAAGAGTGTACAAGAAACTAGGGCAAAAAATGAAGTCTAGACTGTGAAAACATCTGTACCGACTTGTTGCAATAGAGTGCAGCTCGAAAATGGACAGGATGGGTTGGAAGTTTAATAAACCCGACCCACCTGACCGATGCGTGCATTTACTTCCTAAAGGTTTTGGATTGGTAGGGCCTGGTCGAAGCTGGATTTGGCTGCTAAAGGCAATAATTTTAACGTCTAGGACTAAGCTGCAAAACTGTTTGACAAATCTCTCATTGTTAATTGACGACAAAGAAATCGCCTTTCCCGTCTTTACCTTTTCAGGTAGCATTGGAACCCGTAAGTTACAAGCCAAAGTACACAAGAACTTCAATTGCCACAAGTTAATTCTCAAACTAATCCTATGGAAATAAAACAATATGTACATTGTTTGACAACAAAGGTGAGGCTAAAGCAGCTAGGATTGCAAGGTTTGGACCCATTCATATTCTGCAATATATGTCGCGATTCTTCACTTCGCTGGGATGGTTTTGACTTCGGAGAATCTAGAATCTCTAACTGCAAAAGCATAGGAAAAATAGAGTCAATTTACTGCCCATAATAACATTAACCTGAGAAAGAAATTTCTCTCCTACCTGGTTCAGTTCTTAGAAAGTAAGTTTAAGTGTATTCTTACGTGCTTTAAACCCATCGATCTTATTTAACTAAGCAAAATAAAGGGCAGGTTGAAAGAAAGAATTACAGGAAAAATATATATTTATTCATGCATAATATATATATATATATATATATATATATATATATATATATATATATATATATATTTCTATAAACAAAACCTCCTGAAAATCATTGGTAGAGGAAAATTGATGGGAAGGTATTACATTTATCTTCAAGTGTGTACTAGGTGCCAAGGAACTTCCACATTGTCACTGAATAAAAAAAAACTAACTAACAGGGTCCTAAAACTGACGCCAACCTCTGAAATACGTGGGTGTGGGGGTGATAGAAGGCAGGGGTAGAAAAAAGGGAGCTAGAAGCCAAATGATATTAATTTTGGTCCGAAACCAACTCTAAAAAGTTCTTACTAATTCGAGTATGAAGCCTCCTGCACAACACATACATACATCGATACAAGTGGTACTAAAACAAAGAGTCTTTGTCCATATGGCCAAGGGTTGTGGGGAAACAGGGTGCCGTGACCAAAACATAAATATACATATATACATAAAAACAGCATCCTATAGTAAGTGGCCATGTATTGAATGAAGATGCAAAATTAAAAGAAGTGTTTGAATGTTACTAATGCCAGCAAGAAACACAAAAGGTTGACATTAATCCCTTTCTCCTCAGTTGGAATTGACAATGAGATTATAAAGAAAACTGTAAATTACTTTCTCTTGTCTGTTAGGACTACAAGAGACTTGAGCACCTCTGGGCTGATCTTGTCAGCAAGAGCACCTCTTTCTGATATTAGAAGAGACTTATCCTTCACGTCGCTTTGAAGTTTCTTGGCTTCAAAGTCAAGACGTTCTTGATCTGCACTCAAAAGAAGACAGGACCCAAAAAAATCATTCTTAAGAATAGAAAAAGACATCAAGAAATTGTGTATCAAGTATCAAACTTACAAACTGTTGATCACGATGTATGCCACAATTAAGAAATTTTATAATCCATGATATCAAAATGATATCAAATTTTAACAATAATTTTCTGTCAGAAGAAGAGCATTGAGAAAGTCTCCTTGGTGTTTGACTATATCCGCTAATCTCAATTTGATCAAAGCGTTCAATGACGAACTGACTATGCTTGGGAAGTTAATTCTTGAAAAATGAAAAGTGAGAGCAGGACTAATTCTCTAGAATGATTTATAATTTATATTTGTTCGTAATGTTCAATCCTCCTTACGACGTTTGATATGCTCTATTATATTGCATTGCATTGTATTGCTTTCGATTGTGTTATGATAATGGGCCGTAATACAACACAATACTTGAGTTTGCACGTATTAATATTGAACATATAACTTATATTATGCATGAAGAGAATGAGCAGAGAGAATTTGGTGAGAAAAAGTCATAAGGAGAGAGGAAGTAATGAGAGATTATGAGAAGAGAAAAGGTGGTGAAAGATAAAATGATGAGCAAGAGCGACAAGAGAGAGGAAGAGAGTGAGAATTAAGAATGCAGAGAGAATAATACAATAAGATACACCCATTTTTTGGTGTACAAACTAATACACCATTTATAATTTGCTGTGTTATTTTCGAATGTTGAATTAATTGATACAATACAAAATCACCATTGAACATACTATCGCAATAATTGTGTTAAAAATAAATAATACGTTGTCTAATACAGTGCAACAAGCATGCCCTTAAGCTTTTATTAAAACCATTTCCTAGCACACACTTGAATTTGAAAAACAACACCCTACTAACACAAGACATCGCAAACAAGAGTGCTTATTTTTCTTTCTGTTTGGTAGGATTCGAACCTAAAATGCTAAGATATCATTTAATCAGCTTGAGCATTTTATGAAGGAGCTTATAGAACGAGCTTTTGTGGCTTATAAACTGAGCAAAATAAGTAGCGGCTTTGACTATTTCTCAAAAGAAGAGTATAGTATAGTAAAGTAACCCATAATCATCAATTCAATTACTTTGAAGTAGTGAAGGTTTTAAGCACTGAAAATCCACAAAAATGGTTGAAAGTAGATTTTTTCTCCTTTTCTTTCTTGATGCAGTAAGTTCATTTTTTTTATTCCTTCTTTGGTTGTGCGCTGTGACTGCTAATCTTCAGAAACAACTTTCAATTACATCTGAGTTTATATGTGACAATCTTTTCCTTCATAATAAAAATATCAACAAATACACCAATATTACAGAATTAGAATAAGAAGCAGTAACAGAAACCTGTCTCCAAGATGGAATGAGCAGCATGAAACGGAATCCTAGCAAAGACATCAGTTCCCGGGAACATCATCCATGTGCGCTCAGAGGAGTCATGGCTGCCACAGGTCATACATACTTCCTTTACCAAAGGTCTTGATCCAGAACCCCCAATCGCCCTCATTACTGACTCGAAGGGAGATGGAACACTAGTCTTTGTTGTTCGAGCCCTCTTCCTCAAAGCCGTAAGTGCTTCTCTATTCCCATTCCTTAGCTTATCATTTTCAACCAGCTGCAATTTCACGATGTAAATTATAAGTTTCCCATTTCCTCACTAACAAGACCAAGCAAAATAAATAGCACAACCAAGTCAAACACGAGTCTCCAAAGCTCAATTGATTAAAAATATAAACTCCACCAAGATATATTTCCTATTTTCTCAAGCTTTTTTCCCTTTGCACTGTTATATATATAATTAATTTTGTCAGCTAATGATTTTGGGGTATGAGGCATGAAGAACCTGGTGTCGGGCTAGAAGAAGATGCTCAGCATCAGTCTCAAGCTCAATTAGTCTTTCTTGAAATTGCTTCATACCCTCATCCATTCTGCATTCCAACAAAAAATAATGAGACCTTATAAAGCTACACAATGAAATGAACCAAAACCAACTCAATACCCCAAACAAACCAATAAGTTTAGACCCCTCTGATGAGTATTGGAGGGAGAAGCAAAAGCCAAAATGGAAAATTTTAGGCAAATGACCCAAACTGGTATAAATTGAGGTTTACATACAACTTACAAAGTGTATTCGTCTTGTTAAATTTGGTCAAAATTAATATGTAATAACATACACAAAATAAACAAAACAAAACAAGATTTAAAATAAGAGCTAAAATTACGAAAGAGAAACAAACAAAGATCCCCATAATAAAATTAGCCAAACAAAATCCCCAAATCAGCAGCAACATATGCCATATGGGCTATTCCATACGCGCGTACCTATAGCTTCAGTGAACAGAGAAAGGTGAGTATAGTGAGGAGTACAGTGGGAAGGAACTGATTTCGGAAGTATTAGGTCGTCTTCTTGGATTTAACTTACATATGGGCATTAAGAAATTTCATTAAATATGCGTACTTATGTTTTAAACAATAACAGAGATGGATTTACTTCGGTTACAGTAAATAATTATGAGATACTATCACATTTGAGCACCAAACAAACAAAATCCTGACCAAAATGGTGGTAAAAAAAAAAAAACAGTGGTTCACTTTCTAATCTCTTCGTCAAACACACAACTCAATATTTCAGCAAAATTGGGGAAAACAAATTACAAAATCATATCTTTGGGGGGGAAACAAAAAACATCAAGAAGACCCAATTTCATGAAACACACAAAAAAGACGCAATGCAATGTTAGAAAACTTCCCATCTTACTCACTAACAATGGTATAGAAAGAACAATAGCTAATAGAATTGAAAGAAAAACCCAGAAAGCAAAAGGCAAAAGACGGAAAAATACTAACTAGTGAGTTGGATCTGTGACAGCGTAAAGGGGATATCTTGGTCTATAATTCTTCGTTAAAGCTAAGATAGAAGACAATGGTGATTAGGGTCGAACGTGTAGATGACCCGACGGCGAAAAGCAACGCCCACTTGGACGGCGAGGAGACACGGTGAAGACGCACAGCGACGGTCTGAACCCAGGACATAGACAAAGCTGAAGATCAGCTTTCTTGTGAGGGTGGGATTTCAAATGGGTGGGTAAGAGTGCGAATACTCAGGAGATTACTTTATTTTTATTGAGTGTTAAAAAAGTGTATCATCGTATAAGAATGCCAGTGTAAATTTTTTTATAGAAGGTGCTTCTATCATTCTCTTTAATAAATTTACTTGACATGTCCTTTTTAGTCTTTTTTTTAAAATATAGGGGTGCTTAAATCCCGGTCAGGGTGTTAATATAACCCCTCATTTTCCTATTTTTGACCAAAATTTAATTTGAGCGGATAATTTCGGATATGGAGAATCTTTTTTCGCACACCTCTCACTAGCATTATCACACCTTTTTCCCAAATAAACGTTTAAATTACAGATTTACCCTTTTTTTTCTCCGTCCCAATTCAGTTTCATATCCAAAAAGGAGCACAACTCAAACACCAATAAACTCGATCTCCCGTAAACAATGAACAAAAGAAAAGGAAAATCAATCAATTTAGTATTCTCAATAATATCACGTTTTTTAAACATTAATAATGAAGATCAGTTTGCTTTAAAATGAATTAGGTATTTAAAGTGTTAGGAAGTAATTAGATAGTATGGGCCTATTTGACACTGTTTTTAAAGATTTTTTTAGGCTTAAAAGTTACTTTTAATAATGTCGGATAGATTTTCAAAAGATATTTAAATGAAGATCCAAACATAGAACCACCATTTTATGCACATAAGGATCTTCTAATAAAAGTTATCTAAAATGGATCTCATAATGCAAAAAATAAATAAAATATAAAACGCAAGTAGATTTACACCAAGAAAAAACTTTCTTAAAAGAATGAAAGGTAAAGTGGATTTACACACAAAAAAAAAATGAAAAAATAAAAATTGAAAGGCAAAGTGGGATTTATGAGTGATAAGAGAGATGGGAAAAGAAAAGGGTCTCTACATGAAATAGACGGAGAAAGCCAAGAAGAGAAAGACTGGATATAGAAGTTGATTGAGAAAGGGTGTATTTCATATTTTAAATTATTTGGAATGTGAAGTTTTCCTTACTAGTCATGAACATGGTACCCAAATAAACGGTAGGGCGCCAACATCTCATCTTTTATTTTGTAATAATAAGTAAATACTAACCAAATCTATAAACAAGTAACATAATAAAATAAAATCTATATATTAATACATACATAAAAAAATAAAATTATGGAATCAAAATTTCACGCACGACACACTTATTTTATCATTATAATAATAATAACATTAGACATATTTAATCATATATATGATGTGTGCTTTATTAAAACTTAGGCATATATACATAAGTTTGTTATCAAATTATTTGGACTCTAAAAATAACTAGACTAAGATTTAAACAACAATAATTACTAGAATAATTCACTTAACTCAATAATAGATAAAAATTAATCACATTATTATAACAATCACATATAAATGCAAATGCATGAAAATTTATTTCTCATTAGATACGTAGTCCAACTTGGCTTTCATGTGTGTATTCCACTGCAACCGTATTTACAAAAATTTTGTTAGTGCATAACCGTTTCACTTATCATAACCATAGATTTAAAACACATGAAAAAAAAAAATCATATTATAGGATAGACTTGATATTACAGTTTGATCATCTTTCTCCTAAGAAGAGGCAAAACATAATCAACTTGAATTCGGCATAGCTATTCGAAATCTTAGTGAAAGACTGGATTTGTTACCTCACGTTTGCTTTTCGTGAAAAAATAACAATTGAAGCGGAGGAAGGTTTCTTCAAACAACAAAGAGCTGGGTAAACTTTTCAATCAAATGATATTGAGCATGTTTCCCATCTCTTCTCGAGAAATAGTCCAATTATGAAACCCTTGGAAAAAGAGGATGAATCGAAATATAGTTGCTACACCAAAACTAGGCGCAAAGAACCAACTAGACTGACCTAGCGGATAAATCAAGAATACAGAAACAAAAATAGCAATTGGCCTGGAGAATGTGATTGCATTATAAGGTCACAATTGAACGGATCGAGCAAGTTCAAATTGACGTGCCTTTGCTTAATCTATTTAATAGAATGGCGCTTATACCTATTCCAAAGATGATCATGCCCATTTCTTCAGAAAGAAAGTGGTTCCTACGCACAAAGAGAAAAGAAGATAGGTTACACTCCTTATCTCAACATTGAAAGAAAAGAAAGAAAACAAATTTAGCCTCAAACCACTCAGTGAAATTTTTAGTAGTTGCTAGAATCCAGATTTTTCCTTTGGCGAGAAGAGAAATAGGCCTAATGAGATCGATGGACCAGATATGGAATAGCCATGGTAAATAGACGCTTCCCATTTCAACAACAATGGCATGGAAAAGATTATCATGCTTTTGGCAGGCCTCACACTTTCTGACAAATTCCATGGCATCCTTTTCCATAGTAGCCAATAATAAGTAGTTTCTTGAAGAGACAATGGCCTCCTATATGTCTACGGAGTCCCCAATGTAGATTTCCCTGAGAGCTATGCCAGTTTTAGTTAGCCCTAAGCATTTAAGGGCTTTCCCTTAGAAGCTACGTCTGAACAGGGAACCATGGTGAACAAAGAATATCTCCCTTTTTCGTCTGACTAGAATGGCCGAGGGGACGTCATCTGGCATTTGACTAGAGTTGAGAAAATCAATATAGATTTTTTTCCAATCTTACACTTCTGTGTACCAATTTCTTTGTGATCAATTGCCAGCTGACATTGTTAGCAATTCTTTTGTAATTCATTAGCTTAGCTTTCGAGATTAAGCAAGTAGTAGCCTGACTTTTGAACTGGACGGGCAAGTGATGGACTTTCTAGGCCACAAGTCTTGTTATGGATTTCTCGGAGGATTATTTTGCTGAGCATTGTATCAATGCACTTGGCTAAGACGCTGCAAGACAAACACCGATAAAGATGGTCTTTGATCACAACATATGACTTAGTCTCTTTGAGGCTCTAAGCATTGGGCTTTTCCATCCTTTCTTTGATAGAATAGATCCAATCACTTGGAGATGGTGCTGCTGAAGGAATGGGTTCCACCTTAGTCACCAAAAGGATTTGAATAAGATCTTCTTTGATTGGGGTAATCTTAAGTACCAAAGTGACGAGAACATCGGCGTACTAATTTTGTGACCAGATGATGTATTGCAATTCATAATAGGTAAAGTTGTGGAGTTTCTTTCGAATTTCTTCTCAATATTTGAGCAGAGCATGTTCTTTGACTGTGAATTCTCTATCTAGTTGCTTGATTATCAAATTAGACTCCTCACAGATTCTTTATTTGGAGATCTTCATGTCATTAGCGAAATCTAAGCCAATAGCTAAAGCCTTATACTCAGCTTTATTGTTGGAGCAAGGAAAGGTCAATTTGATGGTTTTCTTGAAGACTTCTCCATGACTATTGGTGAGTACAATCCCGACGCTTCTTTCGTTATGAGTTGAGGCACCACCAAAGTATAGTATCCAGTCATCTTTTTTGTCTTCCACTGAGATTATTTCTTCATCAAGAGTATGTTTGGTATATTTGAGTAATTCAACCAGGGCTTGACTCTTGATTGCTTTTGGTTTTTCCACTGAGAGGTCGAGCTCATTAAGCATGAGCTTCCATTTCACATATCACCTATTAAGAATAGGCTTCCAAAGGAGAAACTTAATCAGATTAGATTTGGTGATCACCTTCACTTTATGGGTGAGCATATATGTCAAAATTTTTGTATTGCATAGGCTGGTGTAACACAAAGTTTATCATTGAAGGGATAATTTTTCTCTGGATTCTTGAGCAGTTGACTAAGATACTAGACTGGTTTCTCCTGCCCATCAGATTCTTCAAAGGCAGACAAATAGAGAAGCAGTTATTTTACTAGAGACAGAATGATTATAACTTGTGGATGAGTGAGGATTTTCTTGAATTTATCAAATACATGCTCATGCTCCAATTCCCACTTGAATTCTACTGACTTCTTTATAAGTTAGTCCAAAGGCTTACTGATGGTAGCTAAGGTGGGAATAAATCTTCGGAGATGAGAAACCTTCCCAATGAACTGCTTTAACTGCTTAAGGTCTCAGGGCTAGGACATGTTGACTATAGCTTTAGTCTTATCATCATCAATTGTGAAACCCTTTTTGTCTACCACAAAGCTAAGAAACTTGCCATTGGAGATACCAAATGCACATTTTAGCGGGTTCATTTTGAGGTTGAATTGTCAACAGCATTGAAATACTCTTCTTAAGTGATCAAGGTGCATCTTTCATTCCAGGGACTTGACTACAAAATCGTCAACATAGTTCTTGACATAATCATGAATTATGTCATCGAATATAGTAGTTAGAGCCCTCTGATATATGGCACTAGCATTCTTAAGGCCAAACAGCATGACCACATAGTAAAAATTTCCAAAAGGAGTGTAAAACGCCATCTTAATCATATCTTTTGGATCCATCTTGATTTGATTATAGTCACTAAATCTATCCATAAAAGAGAAAATTTCATGATTAGCTATGGCATCGATGAGAATGTCAAGGTTCAGGAGTAGGATGAGGCATGCTTTATTCAGATCATGAAAGTCTATGCAAATTTGGATTTGGTCATTCTTCTTTTTAACAGGAACGATAGTAACCAACCAAATAACATGAACATAGGGTCGGATGAATCCTGCATCAAGGAGCTTCTGGAATTCCTTTTGAATTTAGAGCTGAATGTGAGTGCTGAAATTTCTGGCTGCTTACTTAACAGAATTAACACTGGGGTTAATAGCAAGTTTATGAGTGATTAACTTACTACTATGTCCTGGCATATCTTCATAGGACCAAGCAAAGACATTGTGATATTCTTTAAGGAGTGAAAGTAGAGCAGCTTCAAATTTGGTATTCAAATTAGTGGAAATGAAAGTCAGTTTTTCGTCTCCTTCGGCACCTAAATCGATCTTTTTTAGTCCATCTTGCGGGTTTGAAGGCTCATCTTGTAACTTGTCAGGTGCGAGGGGAATTGCCTCTATCTCTTTGGCATATTCCGTTTGAGAACTTGCAAGGCCATTGCTGACCTCGCCACACCATCAGAAATTGTACACAGTTCCACTATCGGGAAGGGTGTCTTCTCGGAGTAAGACCCTTTTGAGAGTGATCGAATATGTCTCCATATTTTCAAAAGATGTATTGGCTGCATTACCCAGATTGCTGCTACGAGGCCTTGTAGCATTGACACTTTCGGCGAGATCCTCATATAGGATAGATTTTGCCCAGAAAATTTCTTCTTTCGCAAAAGGTTTCTTGGTGGCTAGAATCATGACTTCCTTTTTAACTTTGATTGCCTTTATGCACTAGAGGGTAGAAGGCATTGTGTTATGTTGATGAAGCCATGGTCTCCCAACCAAAATGTGATAAGGGACATCTACATCGATGACATGGAATTTAGTAGATGCTCTGATGGGACCAATTTGTAAATCCATATTGACATAACCTTTGGTGTTAAAAGTGTCAGAAGCAAAAGTCATCCAGGGTACTATCTCGGGGACTAACTTTTCTTCAAGGATACTGATAGCCTTAAAAGTACACCATAGCATGAGGTTGACAGACGAGCTATTATCAATAAGGGCATGCTTAAAGAGCAACTCGTTCACTTTGGCTTCTAGATAGAGTAGTTTGTTGTAAAATAGATATACGGCTTGAGCATCTTTTGTAGATAAAATGATTGTGTCTTCACTTCTTTTGGCAATTCACTTTATTGCGTGGTTGACGACGCAGCATTGCAAACCAAATTTCTATAAAATCTTGAACAAGGCAAATATGGCTTCTCATCACCCTTCATTATTGATCTTAAGAGTGTCAAAAAGATTTTTGAACACTTGAGATTTTGAGAGATTATGTTATCATGTCATTTATTTCTTGTTCCTTGGAAGAACTATCCTGGGCCACGTCTAACTTCAAGCATTCTTCAATGATGTACATTCTCACTTGGCCATCTTCGCATCTTAGAAAAGAGTTAACTTCTACTCTTTGTTGTTGGTTGTCATGCAATATTTCACCTGTTTGATCTTTGATTAGATAATGCCTTCTGACTTTGTAACACTCAAAAATAGAATGGCTAATTCTGCAGTGGAATAGGCAGAACTGTCGGTTTGCTAATTGTTAGGTGGATAGACTAAATCTCCATCTTCTATTCAGGCTTGAATAGGTATGTCAATTTGCTCATTGGTAAATAGGATGGCTGGAGGAATTTCCCAGTCCTTTCTTAGTGGTTGACATTGGTTAATCATAACTATCATCCCTTTTTGCTTATAAGGCGTAGCTTTGGTTGCACCTTATGAAGGCGTCGTCTGGACAAGAGTTGGCACATATATTTGAGACATAGAAGCCTCTATGTTATTGACTTAGAACATCAAGTTAGCAAAATTAGTGATAACATGGTTTTCAATGTGAATGCAGTATGGTGTCAACATCCCATTGATACAAATGTGAATGAGTTTCAGATAACATCTCTCTGCAATTAAGAGTAATTTCTTTGAATCTCTATACAAAGTGAAAAAGAGACTCGTTTTCTCGCTGCTTCAGAGTAGCGAGGTCGACTAATCCAATTTGCGTTCTGCCATAAAGAATTTAATGTAGAAAATTGTCACTAATTTTTCCCAAGTGGTAATACTACTGGTAGGTAGGCTGATGAATCACGAATAAGCCCTATCGATAAGAGACTTAGAGAACTCTCTCAAATGGAGTTCATGGTCAGAGGCATAAACTCCAAGATCATCAAGGAAACTGATGACATTTTCTCTAGCATTACTGCTTTTGCAATTAAATTTTTTGAATGAAGGTTTAACACAGTCCTATGGATGTAGTTTTGAAATGATCCAAGTAGGATAGTTATAGCTATTATACTTCTATGGGCTCTTTCGGCTTCATCCTTGAACATTTCTTGCAATTATTCCTTGGTGATAAAATTTGGTAAGGATGTGTTGCTAGTATCACTTGGTATAGTGATGGCAGCATTGGCAGTATTTCTACTAACTCTGGGTAGAGTAGAGCTTTGGTTCATTGTAACAGGTGGAATACCACTTGGGTCAAGGATCGGGGTAGAAGATCCAACTTCATTCGATTTTCTTTCTCCAGTTAATCATCTTAAGATTTGAGCATAAGATGCTTGTATATCTCCCTAAGATCGTCTAAGATCGATGAGTGAATTGGCCAGGCTGTTGACCGCATTAACTAACTCAATAGTGGAGGGTTCTTATTGTTGTTGTAGCTGAGTATGTTGTTATTGAATATCCATTTTCAAAAGGGAAAGATAGAACTTTAATAATAATGTTGCTAGAACAGAATTTCAATAATAAGAAAAAGAGTGTTTAGGAAATGGAATTTCAACAACAAAAAAAGGAGAGTTTAGAAAATAGAATTTCAACAACAAGAAAATGAGTGTTTAGGAATGGAATTTCAACCATGAGAGATTTTAAGAAAAAGTAGTGCCCGTGTTTCGAAATGCAAAATAGGCAGAATTATGGTGTAAAGGAATAATGGTACACTGGATAGAGTAATGGCACACTATCAAGTATCAAGAAATGAAACAGGCAAAGTAATGGTATGCCGGATAGAGTAACGGCATGCCGTTAAGTGTTGAAAATGATATTGGCAGAGTAATGATACATCAATGGATGTTGAGGAATAAACTGAGTAGAATAATGGTACACTACCAAATGTGAAGAAATGAAATGGACAGAGTAACAGTACAACACCAAATATTGAGAAATAATATGGGCAGAGTAACGGTACACCACTAGATGAAATGGATAAGGTAGCGAGATGCACTTGCGGATCTTGGGAATCCCGAAGAAACATCAATTTCCCTTTGGCTATTCCCCAGTGAAGTCACCTTTTAATGTTCTAGATCGAACCTTGTGCTTTGATTAATTAATAGGACCTATGATTAATTAAAACAAAGCAAATAATAACTGGGATTATAGTTAGGTTGTAAAGAGTGTACAGGTATAAGAGTTATCACAACATTATTTATGCGTCAAAGTCTTGATAGGCGGTCGATATAGAAAACGATACTTCCTACAGTATCCTTACTACGTTAATAGTAACAGGGATAACATACTTACAATATAATAATAATAAAATAGCGTAATAATAATGTAAGTGTTATCATAATACTGACACTATGTATCGAAGTTCCGATATCCAGTCGCAATAAAGAATGACACTTCCCACGGTGTCCATGTACATAGGCAGTTGCAGGGATAACTAGCTTACAGATCGAGAATAATATAATNGTGCACAAGCTACACAGCTTGCATGAAGGACCAAACGACATGTAGTTGGCTTCGGCTAGAAGAGCTCCCAAAACGACAAATAGTTCGATTCTAAATAATATGTAGTTTGTCTTCAATGACTTGTAGTTCGAGCATGGATAGAAAAGAGCTTAAACGACATGTAGTTTTGGTTATACTACATGTCATTTTCTTGAGTTTGTCTTTTTGTCCTATGGCACGTGGAGTTTTACTAAGCATGCTTAAGCCTTGCTAACCCCATACTTAATTACTACTAATTCTCATTTTAGAATTAATCCCGAAAATTGGAAAACCCCAAAACACTATATATTCGATTTTGTTACATGTATCATTTAATGTTTTGTATATTTAATTTTAAGGACTTTAATTTTTATGTAATAAAAATACCAATTTTGATTTTAACAATCTATGTATTGTAACCAAGGTTCAACGATCATCATTTTTAATAATAAAATAGAAATGTAATTAATTAAAATAATTTATGTGCTAAAATATACATGAAAGAAAAAAGCAATTTGAACATTGTATGTAATTAAAATATTGCATCTCATATTTGCCTTTGACAATTTATATGTTGTGATTATAATTTAATTATGACAAGTTTTGGTAATAAAATCAAAATCAAAATCAATGGGAATAATCTATCTACCAAAGTATTTATATAAAAGATGCGATTTCAGTTAGAAAAAAAATAAAGAAAAAACACTATAAGGAATATTAAAAAAAGATAAAAAAGAAAATAATACTCTTGAAATTCTTTGACCAAATAATATGCACTTGAACTATGACAATCAAAATATTAAATTTAAAACATCACAATAAAAAATAAATATTTTTAATAATTATGACCAGATTAGTTATAAATAGATTTAAGTACAAGAAAAAAAAATTAGAATTTTCAAAATGGACATTAAATATTGAAAATTGTATAAAATACCCTAAAAATAAAGATGCAACATGAATTAAAATACCAAAAAATACATAATACAACATGAATCAAATTCGAATGAAAAAATTTTGAAATTGATATATGATGATTTTGAGGAAAAATTTAACAATATCAACAATATATAATATAGAGTAATAATTCTAAAAAATAAAATAATCGATGATATAAACAAATATATATATATATATATTATCCTTAATACCTAACAATTTGAAAACTTATTACAGTTATGATACAATAATAGCCTTAACTGAAAATATTGATAAGCTCAACCTATTGTATCCTCAAGAATTTTTGCATATTTTAAATTTTAATAGTGTACCACCACATGAATTAAATCTAAAAGTTAGAACTCCAATAATGTTATTATGAAATCTAAATCAATCGATGAGATTATGAAATAACACAAGACTTATGAATACATAGCTAACAAATAGAATCATAAAAAGTCAAATTATAAATTCAAATAATGAAAATGAATAAGTATATATTCCAAGGATAGAATCAATTATAAATGAATCCAGATGGCCATTTACTTTAAAAGGACGAACCTGCTATGTAAAGATAATAAATAAAAGTCAAGGACAATCATTAAATAAAGTAGAAATTTATTTAGAAAATGAAATCTTTATGTCACACCTTAGGAATCTTTAGACATGCAATATTAATAGAATTATTATATACTTAGTGTCAAATTTCATTAAGTTTGCATTCGCAAATACTTGAAATTATGTGCGTAGTATTATTTTAATATTAAATTTTATTACGTGAGAAAAGTATAGTTAATCCTCATTTTAACTTACAATTTCTAAGTTAGTTTTCCTTAATAATAAATTGATTTTACAATAATTATATTATGTACATCAATATAACCTAATTAAAAATGTGACATGTTTATGTCACATTAAAATTGTNATTTCAGTTAGAAAAAAAATAAAGAAAGAACACTATAAGGAATATTAAAAAAAGATAGAAAAGAAAATAATACTCTTGAAATTCTTTGACCAAATAATATGCACTTGAACTATGACAATCAAAATATTAAATTTAAAACATCACAATAAAAAATAAATATTTTTAATAGTTATGACCAGATTAGTTATAAATAGATTTAAGTACAAGAAAAAAAAATTAGAATTTTCAAAATGGATATTAAATATTGAAAATTGTATAAAATACCCTGAAAATAAAGATGCAACATGAATTAAAATACCAAAAAATACATAATACAACATGAATCAAATTCGAATGAAAAAATTTTGAAATTGATATATGATGATTTTGAGGAAAAATTTAACAATATTAACAATATATGATATAAAGTAATAATAATTCTAAAAAATAAAATAATCGATGATATAAACAAATATATATATATTGTCCTTAATACCTAACAATTTGAAAACTTATTACAGTTATGATACAATAATAGCCTTAACTGAAAATATTGATAAGCTCAACCTATTATATCCTCAAGAATTTTTGTATATTTTAAATTTAATAGTGTACCACCACATGAATTAAATCTAAAAGTTAGAACTCCAATAATATTATTACGAAATCTAAATCAATCGATGAGATTATGAAATAACACAAGACTTATGAATACATAGCTAACAAATAGAATCATAAAAGGTCAAATTATAAATTTAAATAATGAAAATGAAAAAGTATATATTCCAAGGATAGAATCAATTATAAATGAATCCAGATGGCCATTTACTTTAAAAGGACGAACGTGCTATGTAAAGACAATAAATAAAAGTCAAGGATAATCATTAAATAAAGTAGAAATTTATTTAGAAAATGAAATCTTTATGTCACCCCTTAGGAATCTTTAGACATGCAATATTAGTAGAATTATTATATACTTAGTGTCGAATTTCATTAAGTTTGCATTCGCAAATACTTAAAATTATGTGCGTAGTATTATTTTAATATTAAATTTTATTACGTGAGAAAAGTATAGTTAATCCTAATTTTAACTTAGAATTTCTAAGTTAGTTTTCCTTAATAATAAATTGATTTTACAATAATTATATTATGTACATCAATATAACCTAATTAAAAATGTGACATGTTTATGTCACATTAAAATTGTTACATTTTATAACCTAAAGTTAATGATTGCACCAAAATAGTACCATGCCATAATTTGAATGGTTAGGAATCAATCTTAGGGTGGAAAATAAGTTATAGAAAAAGATGAAAAGTAGTAAAGTTTTACCTTAGAAAAGTAATAACTTTAAATGAGTGGAATAGAAAAAGGAAATGGATAAAGTTAATAGGTAATTCAAAAGGTAAGAAAAAAGGAAAATCATAATGGAAATATTCTTTGGAAATTAGTGGCCATAATTCAAAGTGGAAGATATAGACAAAACTAATTAATAACTTTTTTCTCCAAAATAATTCAAAAGGTATAAAAAAGATTAATATAGTGGAAACTTTCTTTAGGAGCTCGTGGTATTGGGTTCCAAATAATTGAAAAAGAAGAAGGATTAAAAACAAAAGTAATGGATGAGTAAAAAATAAAGTAAAAGATAAGGTAATGGAGTAGGAAAAGAAGATATATTAACAAATTGATAATAATGATGCTTGGATTATTTAATGGAATGTGAAAGTATGTATTATTGGATACCTTCCATGGATGGCCTATAAATAGATCATTTATTTGGCAATTCAAATCTATGCTTAACCTTTCAAATTACTTAGCCAAAACTATCTTCATATTTTCAATTATTCCTTCTCAAAAAAAAAAAAAACTCTTTTATCTCACTTTCTTCCAAATCCACAAGAGATACAATATTTTACCCATCGACTCTAGAAATTTAGAATTATAATCAAGAGAATAGAGCGCTTAATTTTGTGATAGAGACGTAAGAAAGAAGATCCAAACTTGGAAGGTATTTATTCCCTCATCTTGCTTGTTATGTATTTAAATAGATTATATAAAAATAAATAAATAGGTACCTACTTTAGATGTTATATAATTTATTAAGACTTATTTTTTTGATTTCTTAAGCCTCTAAATATGAATACTTCAAATAATAATAACAATAGTAAAATCAAAATGACTAAACACAAAAAAGTGGAAGATTTTTTTAGTGTAAGACTCTAAAATAAAATATGCATGAAAATGAACCAAGCTTAATGATTTAGATAGAAATGCTTTCCAAAAATTAAAGATGTTTGCTCATTAGTTGGAAGGACTAAAATGCAAAAATTTTGAGTATTTGGGTCAAAAGTGTAATTTTGACAAAATATGGGCCAAATATGTGAAAAAGTTATTTTAGGCAATTTTAAGACTATTTTAAAGTGTAAAAGTAAGTAAAGGAAGAATCTTTAACCAAAAAAAAAAAAAGATATAACTCAATATTTACTATTAAAGGGCATAAATGTTAGAAATCTTAAGATTTTGGGTAAAAATATAAATTATAAAACTTGAAATATTGGATTGGAAATTTGGTATAAGAATAAGTAAAAAATATATATATATTTTAGATCTCTAATTGGGATAAGAAAATATTTGCTTAAATTTAAGACATGAAATCAATTATAGGAAGTAAGTAATGTATGCCTCCAATTGTATTTTGCTTAAGTTTAGTGATAGGCTTAAAAAGTGCAACCAATACCAAATAATATTTAGTCCAAGTATGCTTTTAGATATTAAATTTGTATATCTCTTAGTATGGTTGACATAATTATTATATTATGACCCTTAATTACGAATAAAGAAATTAATCAAGAATGATTCAAAGTATTTGTTGAAAACAAATATAATTAAAGAAACTCA
>JXTB01000126.1:460509-533170 GCA_002914805.1 Parasponia andersonii
ATTAAGCAATACCAAATAATTAGGTTAAGAGATTGTTCAAATTACTAGTATCCATAGCTTGGAGTGGTTGAGGCTTGACGATGAACTCTAAAGAGAAGCATAAAAAAGGAGTCTTGAGGTCTTCAAGGTTTTGGTGTTTACCATAATCAAAGGCTTAAGGATTTGCTGTATGAATATCCTTTGGTAGTGATGGTTGCTACCCAAAGAAGAACATGTCATATCTTTTGGTATATAGGGATTATAAATATAGACAACTCATATAGGGTATTCATCAACCTTAGTTGGTTGTCAAATGGGTGTTCACATTTTAACACATATTATTGGATATTTGGACCCAACTTAATTAGATTGGGATTTTGGACACTTGTACCTATTTTTTAAAAAATATTATCAAATTTACAAACAATTAAAATAATAAAAATTACGTACGACATTTTTTGAGTATTTTTTTTTATATATTTTGGGAGCTAGAAAACGCGGTGACATTTTAGTAAATAAGCTATTTTTTATAAATAGAAAACTATAAAGATTTCCTAAAAACTAATTTGGTTTCCTATTAGTGGAATATCTTATACATAAATAAATCACAGAAAATCATAAAAGTTTCCTAGAAACTAATTTAGTTTTCTTTAGCACAATGTTCTGTACGCAAGCAAATATCACAGGAAACTACGAATATTTCCTAGAAACCATCGTGATTTCCTTTTGCAGAATACTCTATAACTAAATAAATCGTAGGAAACTACGAAAGTTTCCTCGAAACTATCGTAATTTCTTTTTTGTAAAATACCATGTAGCTAAGTAAATTATAGAAAATTACTAGGGTTTCCTGTAAATAGTTGTGGTTTCCTTTAGCAGAATGCCCTGTAACTAAGTAAATTACAGAAAACTAAGAAGTTTTTCTGGAAATAATTGTGATTTCCATTTCGCAGAATAGCTTGTAGCTAAATTAGTAAATCACAGGAAACTACAAAATTTCCTACAAACTAATTTAGTTTCTTAGAAACCAGATTAATTTCTCAAGTTGGTTTCTCATTACTAACCAAATTAGTAACCAATTACTAAATTAGTTTTTAGTCACAAGTAAAACCCAATTTGATACTTACTTTTAAGAGTAGTTGATAACAATTAAAAACAAAATGTCAAAAGCTAAGTTAGTTTCTCAAAAACCAAATTGATTACTCAAAAATCATATTGGTTTCTCAAGTTGGTTTCTTATTACTAATCAAATTAATAACTAATAATTAGATTAGTTTCTAGTTACCTAGTAGAAACCAAATTAATTTTTCGGTTTCAAGAGTAGAACGTAATCATTTCCTTTAAAAAAAAAGTAAGTATTTGATTTCTCTATTATTAGATTAGTTTCTCTTTACTAATCAAATTAATAACAAAAAAAAGGCAGGTAACCATATTGATTTCTCAAAAACTTGAATATTAGTTTCTCAAGTTACACCAAATTAATTTTAATATTAATTTGTAAATAATTTTCGGCAATCACAATGCTAACTAAAAAAGTTTAAATAGTGAATTGAAGACAAAAAAAAAAAGACAAAGGCTAAAGAAAAGAGTAGTAATGTTCAATGTGAAAAAGAAAATGAATTTAAAATGAGAAAATGAAAAAACAAAAATAAATAAAGCAAAGAAAAAGAAAGAAGACAAAATGAATTTAAAAGGAGAAAATGAAAAAATAAAAAATAAAAAACCAAAGAAAAAGAAAGAAGATAAGGTGAAGCTCAAGGAAATTCAACTTAGATTGAAAGTGGGAAAAAAAACTTTCAAAAATGACAAAGATTGCAACAAAAAAAAAAAGAAAAAAAAAGTTGTAATTAGGTTCAACACAAAAAAAGAAAAAGAAAAAAGAAACATTGTTTTAAAAAATAAATTTAAAAAAGGAAAAATGAAAAAATAAATAAATAAAGGTAAAAGATATGAAACCCATGAATGTATAAATAAGGGGATTTGAAACCCCAAAAAAAATTACAACAAAAAAAAAGAGAAAAAAATGTGTAATTAGGTTCAACAAAAAAAGAAAAAAGAAAAATGGTTTTAAAAAATAAATTTGAAAAAGAAAATAAAAAAAGAAAGAAATAAAGGTAAAAGATATGAAACAATGAAAGTGTAAATAAGGAGATTTGAACCAAGTCTAGATAATGGTCATAGTTTAGCCTAGCCATGCATTATACTAGTTTTTAGTTTTGTTTATTTTATGTGATTTTGTAATTAATAAAATTTCATGAATCTTAGATAGTATAAAATGACAAAAAAATTTATTTTTTGATTAGAGGACAATTAACCACTTATATTTTAATGTTGTAAGACATTCCTTTTATTTTAGAATAGATAAAAATAATATTTTTATTTTCTTTTATATCAATTTGGGGAGTGGATATTTAAACTCATCAGGACTATCCACATTAAGAAAATTAGCTGTCTACCACTAAGTTAAATCTAATGTTTTTTTTTTTAAAAAATTTTTCAAGTTGATATTTACGCCTACTACTACATATACATAACAATATCTGCAGCCAATCGCTTTAAGTTCCGAGAAATGCATCGTGTCCGATGCACGTTAAAAAACAGTTTCGTCTATATATAACCATGTAGTAGTCGAATGAAGAAGTAACGGAGAAATATTGATCCTGAATAGCCTGTCTAATATAATTTGCAATTAATATAATTGGCTAGAATTAGAAATTCTTTTAAGTTAAAAAGAAAAAATTTTAAGAGTTTTGAATTTTTAAAACGGCACGATAAATAAAATATTTGAAATTTCACCCAATGAGCCTATCTTACAGTTTATAATCACTAATAAACATAGACTGAATAATTTAGAAAATAATAAATTCAAATAATTAATCAAGCATCATCATTCACACCTCAACATCAAGTTAGTATAGTATATATAGTTTACAGACATATTCAAAGTAGTCACATATTCAAAACCAAAACCAGAAATACACATTTGTACACATTATAAATCAACACTTCTCATAAGCTTGCACCCTCTCATCACAGACCAGAGTAACTCGTACTACGTGTGCTAAGTACTCTCTGTTTGATAACTATCCTAAAAAATCATAGAGACACTCATGTGTCTAGCCTACTAAACCGAAGAGGTAATTGAATGCCTATATCTACCGAATATGAATAATCAGAAAAACTCTGCGCAGGTTTACGGGCTCTCACCGAAAGCGAGTGTACTAGTCCGCCTACTACAACACCACGATACCTAAGATGTATCTCATGTGTGATCCTATGGTATATACAATATGTAACAAGATACATATAATAACTAGGCAAAACATAACCAAATAATGTTTTAAAACTCTGCTTGATATTATTCTGGAATTTACTGTATCTTGGATAGGAAATCCACTAAATCACTCAAGATCATGATTTTATAAACATGTATAAAAGTCACACAGACTAATTCTAAAATTATAAAAACCCAGATTTTTGGGAGGGTAATTTGGATATTTTACCAATTTAATAATGGAGGGATTAATTTGAAAAAATTTTGTGCAGAATGACTAAATTATAAATTTTAGGGGACTAATTTGAAAGGGATTTGAAAAATTTTGGATTGTTGTACAATTTTAAAAAATGATACAGCCCCATAAGACAGGGCCACGTGACTCTGTTATTTTCTCTCCCTCTCTCCCTTCTCTCTCCCTCTTCCCCGACACCTCCCTTCGTTCTCTCTATGCTCACTCTCGGCCAAAGGACTGAAGAGGGCCGCACTGCCACCCGGGTCGCCGTCCGTCCTCCAGCCTGTCCGGCGCAAACTCGCCGTGCCACTAGGAAGCTCCGCCGGCCATCGCCATCTGCTGTCAATGCTCGCTCGCTGAAAAATGCCATTTTCGGCTGTTCGAAGCTTTTCGTCACCGGCGTCGTTTCAGGCCGTTTCAACTCACATTCTTAGGCTCTTGGATTTCTCTAATTGAGAGGAATTCAAGATATATATATCTTAACCCTATACTATCCGAATCGAAAGTTGTCACTTTTGGAATATTTTGAGCTTGACTTGACTTTTTTATCAAGTCGTTGGATCGTATTTTTGTTGTCATTTTTGGATTGTACTCGGAAAAAAGGGAAGTTTGATATATATATATATATATATATATATATATTGCCTATGTTTGGTGATTGGCACAAAAATCGAAATCGGACAGCTAAAATTTTGCCTCAATTTTCATGCCACAGGCCTGGTGTGGGTCTGGATCTGAATTGGACAAGTTATATGTCTAACCTAGCTATTTTGGATACTAGGAATTCAGTGGAGATGTCCGTTTATGGATTTGAAGCTCTATTAAGAAGTTAATTTTTTGCAAGAGTACAATCGAGAGCTTAGAATTGATTCCCGACCCTCTGGATAATCATCAACATCGTCTTGAAAATTCAATAGCTTATGAGATAGGGATTCTGTTACCTTCGTTTTACACTATTTTCGAATAAAACTTAATTTTATCAACATATGAGAACAAATGTGGTTTTTGATTTTCTTGAACATATGTGATAGACTGTGATAGTATGACATACATATATACTATATTGCTCTAAAGATTTTCTGAGTGCATGTTATTTTGGGTCTATCAAAAATAGGGCTATTGTGTTGCCCATTTTTCTATAAAAACCTAATATACTTATTTTATAGAAAAACTAGAGTACGATTATTTTCACACTTCAGTTCTGTGTAACACGTGTCATAGGATCATACATGAGTACTGTGTTAGCATTATAGGTTTACAGTGTGGCACTGTGTGCCCTACCGTCAATGTAGAGTCTGTAAACCTATGCGGGGTTTTATTATTTTTGATTACCTCCCCATTTAGCAGGGGTAGGCAATTTGATTGCCCCTCCAGGTTTGGTAGGCGACACATGGGTGTCCCCTCTAGGTATGAGCTTAGGTGTCAGGCAGGCTGTTAGGTACACTTAGTGCCATCATCTTGGGTTTCCACAGATGAGAGGATGTGAGCTCATGGGTATGGGTTGATTTGTGTCATGTNCCGAATCAAAAGTTGCCATTTTTGGATATTTTGAGCTTTAAGATTGACTTCTTAATCCAGTCGTGGGATCGTATTTTTGTTGTCATATTTGGATTGTACTTAGCAAATAGGAAAATTTGATTTATATATTGCCTATGTTTGGTGATTGGCACAAAAATCGAAATCGGACGGCTAAAATTTTACCTCAATTTTCATGCCACAGGCCCGGTGTGGGTCCGGATCCGAATTGGACAAGTTATATGTCTAACCTAGCTATTTTGGATACTAGGAATTCAGTGGAGATGTCCGTTTATGGATTTAAAGCTCCATTAAGAAGTTAATTTTTTGCAAGAGTACAATCGAGAGCTTAGAATTGATTCCCGACCCTCTGGATAATCGTCAACATTGTCTTGAAAATTCAATAGCTTATGAGGTAGGGATTTTGTTACCTTCGTTTTACACTATTTTCGAGTAAAACTTAATTTTATCAATATATGAGAACAAATGTGGTTTTTTATTTTCTTGAACATATGTGATGGACTGTGATAGTATGACATACATATATACTATATTGCTCTAAAGATTTTCTGAGTGCATGTTATTTTGGATATATCAAAAATAGGGCTATTGTGCTGCCCATTTTTCTATAAAAACCTAATATACTTATTTTATTGAAAAACCAGAGTACGATTATTTTCACACTTCAATTCTGTGTTGCACGTGTCATAGGATCATACATAAGTACTGTGTTAGCATTGTGGGTTTACAGTGTGGCACTGTGTGCCCTACCATCAATGTAGAGTCTGTAAACCTATGCGGGGTTTTGTTATTTTTGATTACTCCCTATTTAGCAAGCGTAGGCAATTTGATTGCCCCTCCAGGTTTGGTAGGCGACACATGGGTGTCCCCTCCAGGTATGGGCTTAGGTGTCAGGCAGACTGTTAGGTACACTTAGTGCCATCATCTTGGGTTTCCACAGATGAGAGGATGTGAGCTCATGGGTGTGGGTTGATTTGTGTCATGTACATCTGAATTAAATGGTTTTGATTATACTGATTTATTTATATATATATACGTGATGATTTCTAATTTTGGATTATCATATATGTATGTATTGGATTTAAACAAGCCATGCAGGAGCTTTTCAACACTAAAATATTTTCGATCGAGGTAACTATTTTTCCTACTGAATATTTTATGCTCACTCCCTTTCTCAGGTGCTGTCTAGTACGATTTTGGAGATCAAGAAGAGTAAGAGGCCATCAGGATAGTAGTTCGTTATCTTGGTAATGCTTGAAGTATGTTGTTGTAGTGTTTGGACTATCTGAATTTTGTTTTAGCATTGAATCAAGATTATTACTTTTAATTTTTGTCTATGAACTTATGTATGACATTCTGGTGTCTGTTCTAACGTGGATGATGATAATGCTTGAACATATGTTTGATTTACATTTTTTTTGGTGCTTATTCGATCTATGTTTAATGGTGCGTACAAACTATGGGAGAGGTTCATAGGATGGAATTCCAAATATTTTATCTAAAATAGACTGTTTTATAAATCTAAAACTTTTTAGACCGTTTTCAAATAAATCAAGGAATTTCTCATCTTTGCGAAATTTCTTTTCTGCCACTAGCCCGGGTTTTGGGTTGTGACAAAAAGAATCTAAGATTTTCCAACAGTTCATTAAAATATTCATGATTTTTCACAAAATCGCTTAATGCAAATTTTAAATTAAATCATGTATAAAACTAGATAATTGAATCCCTACCTCAATTGAGTATCCAAATAGTGCTACGAAGCTGTGGAAATCATCTTCGTATGTCTGCATAGTAAATAAAATGATTTTAGATAAATTATTTAAACTTTGAGTATAGAGTTTTAAATTAAACTGTTTTATTAAACATCGTGAATTAATAGGAGTTTTTTTTTTAAACGAATTAATTAGGATTTTTCCTAAACTTAAAATGAAATTTTTTTTAGAAATTTAAAACTAATAAATAATATCATGGTTATCAAATTTATCTAAATCTTGTAATTTACTTATTTTTGATGACTAAAACTTAAATTTTAAATATTCAAATTTTTCTAAAATTTTAAAAATTATTGTTTATCATTATTTTCTCTTAAATTTAGTGAAAGTTATGATTTTAATTTTTCGGTCGTGAATCTAACCTCGTCTTCGAACGTCTTTTTGAATATAAATAGCCAAGTTTTACAATCAAATAAGAAAAGTGTGTACTTAAATTAATGATTCGAAATGATCAGCAAGCCCTTGTTTTATTTGACTTGAATACTGCACAGTGCATTGGTACTTGAATTATCGTGGTGGAGTCTAAACGTATGCACAAAGACTCGGTTTGGCATAATTTATTTGAGTTGAATACTGTATATAATATATCGGTACTGTAAGTAGCGCCAGTAGCCCATGAGTCATGACCAATTCAAGGTTTGTCCGGTTCATATACAATATTCCGTGCCAACATATATGGGTCCAAAGAAGTACATAAGAGGCAAGTGGATAGAAAAATCTTCGTTTGTAGTTTGTTTATTATTGTCTTTTAATCGTTATTTTGATCATTTTTGACAAGGGAATTTTCTCTTGGTCAACATCAATAGTTATTTTTTTCACTTGACGAATTTGGTTTTCTTTTGTCTTTCTCCAAAATTTTTGATCAAGCACAAACCGCTAATTAAATAACTTAATGTCAAGCTCTAAAGGTTGTTAACAAACCTAAATTTAAGGTTATGACTTACGATCCTTTGCATTCCATCCGAAGAAACTAAAAAATAAAATGGAGAATGGGAACAGTAGCTTTCTTTTTCGAAGGAAAGAAAAATAAGAGATCAAATTAGTTCACACTGATTATTCTTCTTCTTTTTTCGCTAGCCACGAATCACATCAAATTACCTCATATGTGTATATATTCTTTTCAGACAAATTTAATTAGTCTTGTTATGGCAAGTTCTCGTTAAATCACCTTATCTCGTCGTCTGCTAGCTTTAGTACCATATATGAGAATTTAGTCCCCCGTTTCAACGAATTTTCTTGATTATTATTACCCTTGGTTCTATATGTCAATTTAGTCACTTATATGCGTGTATATGTTTAGACTGACATGAAATCCGACTCTAATAGTACCAAGGAAACGTCAAGCACAATAATGAATAATTGGTGTGTTAATTTGCTGGTCAACTTGAGAAAATATAGTCAATTCATTTTCATATTCGTAATCAAAAGTTCTAGTTAGTTACTTTCTTTTTCTTTTTTACAAATATATACGTTCTCCCTACTTTTTTTAAAAACTACTTTACAATACCACAGTTAATTGGTTTTATATATATATATATATATATATATATATATATATATATGGGTTAATTGTAAAAAGATTATAATCTGAAATTTAGTAGTTTTGTAATTTTAATTTTGAAATTTGTATTTTATAAAATAATATTATGATATTGAGAATTTGTAAAAATTGATAATATTTCTGTTGACTTTTAGCAATAAAAGGACAATAAATACTCTCTAAATTAAGAAAAATAGAAAAGACTAATCTAATTTTGACGGGAGATATTATTTCTTTTATTATTAATATTAGTCAAAAATTTAGTAAATAATATCAATTTTCACAAATTATATATATTCTCTTGCAAAGTTTAAACTTAAGGAAATACTCAAATTTTAGATTTGGGATACTTAAGTTTTCTAATTCTCCTATTTGCCCCACAATTTCTTTTTTTTTTTTCTAAAATACCCATAGTTTGCCCCCACTCAATTTTTTTTTGGCCTATATATCTTTTAGTTTTGTTCCTATTATGCCCCACTTATCATTTACATTTATTCTCTATCTTTTTATTTTATTTCTTTATCTACTTTTACTTTCGTTCATTATTGTCAAAACAATTTTTTAGTAGATTTATTATTTTTGTCAAAATTTCTATATAAAAACGACTGTACGTTTACCTTTTTGAGGGACTAGTTTGATTTATAATTATGTTTTATCTGCTTATATTAGGATTAGATTTTTTTTTTTTTCATTTGTCGAGTTTTGTCTAATTTTTTTTTATAAGATTCTTATTTTGAAAGGACTTTTTATAAGATTATTGAGCCTTATACATATATTTATCTATTTACTCTTGAGAATTCGTAGAGATATATTCTTGAAAAAAAAAACTAATACAAAATTTTTTTAAAAATTGATTTAATATACTGCAAAATCAAGCACAAAAGAAATTAATTTTGGCATATTCATAAATACAAATTTCAAACGTAAAAGCTCTAATTTCTTTCTTATAATTATGCATCCACTGAAATATAATCATGGATCCATCACTGTATATGCATATTGTCCAAAATTGAATAAATATGCGCAAAATGAGAAAAACGTGTTATTGTTGGTTGGACTAATATTCAAGCGTGTTTTGTCATAAAATACTAAAAACAATTATAATTCGACGAAGATGAAGGAAAAAACAAAACAGAACAAGAATCGGTAGTAATATATTCTATTGGCATGATTGGTTATGGTCTCTGGTGGTGTGCACCGACACATGTGTACGTTTTGACAAGCTACCAAACGTAAGTCAGAGATGTCTGAGATTATCAGATTCCATTTTCATTTATTTCTTTCTTTCTTCAGCAAACTATTACATTCCAATTATCAGATTCCAATTTTTTCCTTTTTTTTTTTCTTTTCAAAAGAGCACAAGGACTTGCTTTTTACGTGAATAATGTGATAATTTAAACTTTAAATGCATTTCTGGTTTCCCTAAAAAAATGCATTATTGATATCCTGATTAATACGTGGAGAATAATTAGAAGGATGCGTCTTTGTTTATTGTAATTTTTATAAGGTCGTTAATGTTTTAACCGAAAGAAAACAAGGTATGTTACAAGTATATAACGTGTCTTTCCACCTATTTTTATTTATTTTGGATAGTAAAATATTGAGTGATTTTATTTTTACCCCTTTTAGCTAGAGATGTCAAATAGCTTAGGCTACTTATTTGGCACTAGGGCATAACACATAAAAATCTGTGCTAAGCACGGTATGACACAAGGTGGCTTTGGATCGTGCCAAGTACAGTACGAAATGTTAGACCGTAACGAATTCTAATTTTTGGGCACTATGAACTAGTACGACACGATATGACTTTGGGCACGGGCACGATATAAACACGACACAATCTAAACAGTACGAAAATCATGGCTAAAAGTATTTAAAAAAATATTTATTTTTACTTTAATAATCTTAAAGGTTTAAATTACAAATTATTTTTTATCTACTTAAATAACCAATTTTATATATTAAAAAAATTAATATTAATAATTACTAGTAGAAAAGACTAAGTGCTAAAGAAAAATTGATTCTGAATCTCACACTAACATGGCTAAATCGATGTTAAAAATTTTAAAGATTTGTTTTCTTATAGAACATATGTTAATTCACATAACTTGAACAAAGAAAAATCACTTCCTACTAAATAAAGTTTTAAGAATATACAAATAATAATAATTTAGGTACGCACCAACCTAATTAGGATGTATTCAAATTATTTTGACAAAAAAAATAATATTCCCACCCAAAAACTTTGTTATATTATTTATATTTAAAAAATTTTTATGTCTTTTTTATTTTTGCTTATAAATAAACTTATTTTTTTTATTCTTTATTTCAAAAACAGGTTTGCATTAATGATTTTTAATTGAATAATTTTTTCTAAATAATTATAAGTATATTACATATTTTTATTATTGTTGTAAATCAAAATGTAAAATTTTAATTTAAATAATTTTTAAAAATTTCATAAAATATTGACTGTTATAACAATTTAAAAGGTGGACCGAAGTTAGACACAAAGATAAACTAGTACATTAGGCTCACTATGCTCGATACGACAAAAATCTAGTACAAGTATAAGCATAAGCATGAGCACAACATGATAAGAGCACAAGCATATGACACGAGCACAACATAAGATGTATTTGTGCTTGTAGGCTATGCCAGGCCTAGAGTTTTAAAACTTGGGTTAGCACGAGCGCAACATGATATTTTGTTGGGCCATTCTAAGCATAACACGAAGTATGAGCGAGTTTATAAATCACGTGTTATGCTGGCACAGTACGACATGACCTATTTGATATCTCTGCCTCTAGTTACTTTTCTTATTCTATTTTTAAAATAACAATTTCAATTAAAATTAAAGGTTTCATTATAATTTATTATAACCTGGTTATTCCTAAAATAACCTTCAATTTAATTTTGAATTTTTTCTTTTTACCCTATTTACCAATTCCTCTTTCCTTTATTCCCTATGTTCTATGAATACCTCTTTTCTCCTAAAAGAATACTGGGGTTCTTCTTATCATTACCATCATCACTTATTTTTCTTCTTTTAGTTTTTTAAGAAACCAAACAAAAAT
The DNA here is from genome assembly GCA_002914805.1 of Parasponia andersonii. Taxonomy (NCBI): domain Eukaryota; kingdom Viridiplantae; phylum Streptophyta; class Magnoliopsida; order Rosales; family Cannabaceae; genus Trema; species Trema andersonii. The sequence continues at coordinate 471,923 of JXTB01000126.1, forward strand.
ATCCAAAAACCCAATCCGAGTATATCTATTATTGGAAAGGCTATTACGAAAAAATAACAGTTGGTAATATTTTTGAAAATCTACCAACACTCTTTTAATTAAATAATACAATAGAAAATGCAACCAAAAATATAGTAAAGTTATAACAATATATGAGCAAGTAGCAAATCATATCTCTTATAGACTATAGATAAACAAGAGAATGAATCCAACACCAAATAGTTCTTCCGGTCTACTCTTGTGTATAATCACACAAGAGTGTGATTTCTATATGCTATATAAAAAAAGATTAAGTTAATGATTGCGCTTAATTCACAAAAAAATTCTAAGTACAAGAAGTAGGCTGTTCACTTATCTTTGTAAATTATTTCTCTCTAGAAAAATTGACAGAATTTTAGTATAGTTTCTATCATTTATGAAAGAGATGACTAAAGTCTCCTATATATAGATAGTAGGAAGTAATACACCAAGAAGTAAGATACCAAGAGGCAAACCCTAGGAGTGCCACACGCCTACAATTACTATGATTGTAGCATGTAGGCCTCTAATCACTGGCCGAATTCAGCTAGCGATAGGTAATTCCCTTTTTGGGAATTTTTTGTTACCTAATTTTACTTCCTGTGGTATTTAACTATCCAACATTGCCTTTTTAACTCAGTAATTAGCTAATTAATACTTTGTCGCTCTTTTTTTATTTGTTAATATCTAATTAAACATAATTAAAATGACCATCTAATTATGGCTAGGTTCATTGAACTAAATCAATAGTAGGAATCTTTATCATTCTTTTTCTGAAAATTAGTATATTCTAAAGAATAAAACTTTTTGTGTTTACACTTGTCAGTTTATCTAGAAGTTACCAAAACTAAGACAAGGCTTTCACTCCCACTGTGCTATATGCCTAGGCCCAATAATTGGGCTAGATGTGTAGCCTCTCATATAATCATCTAAATTTAAATCAAATTAGTCTGGTCTAATAATAGTATGACCATTGATATAAGCTAGCATGTGGATCTTATAAGACATGTATAATAAGCTCCTAAATAATTAAATAGATTTAATTTCAGATCCATTCAACTAAAGGTCTGAAATTATACCTCAACTGTCTATGACTATTTTGGGGAGTAATATCTCAGGCCACAATAATTCTTTACTAATTACTCATTTATGTAATATCATAAGAACATAACTAAATGTTTCTTAAATCTTACTAATTTCTATAATGATCATCAGTGAACATCTTACTGACTAAATCAGTACTGATATGCTTAGACTTAAGACTTATAATAATAAAGTACCAAGATCTACCAAGATATGTTATTTCACCAAATTCTATATCAATAACTGTAATTATATAATTCAACAAATATGTTTTATCAAATAGCAAAGTATTGACCTCGATTTATCTCACTTATTTGCAATTTAAATAAAACTATACTTGAGAACATCTAATTACAACTAACTTAAGATTAAGTTTAAAGTTAATCATTGCCTATGAAATTTGTATCTATCTCAAACAAAAGTTTTATAGCTTCAAGATGGTGGAAGCTAAGTCAATGGAAGAAAATATTGATGATTTTAATAAGCTGGTCTCTGATTTAGAAAATCTTAATGTGAAAGTTGACGAGGAAGATCAACCAATATTTCTCTTGAATTCCCTGCTAAGACAGTATGAACAATTGAGGTACATTCTTAAGTATGGCAGGGAAACACTCTCAATGACTGAGGTTACAAATGTAGCTTTTCAAAGCAACTCGATCTCAAGCTGAATGAAAGCAGTCAAGTTCATCTGGTGAAGGGCTAAATGTAAGAGGAGGATCTGAAAAGAGAGATAATAAGAATAGAAAGCAAAGAAGGTCCAGATCAAAGTCAAGTAACAATAAAGCTTGCTGGTATTGCAAAAAGAAGGGTCCCATAAGGAAATATTATCCTCAGAGGAAGAAGAACAACCAGAAAGTGGATTGGAAGAATCAAGAAGACTGAGCTGTTGTGTCTGATAGCTATGATAGTACTGAAGTGTTAGCAGTATCAAGTATTGATCCGAAAGATGAGTGGATTCTTGACTCTGGTTGTACTTTTCACATAGCTCCAAGAAGAGACTGGTTCTTTGACTTTAAGGACTTGAATGGAGTAAAGGTCCTCATGGGAAATAATTTTTCTTATGAAGTTAAAGGAATTGGTTCAATTAGCTTGAAAACATGGGATGGTTTTATTAAAATTCTGAAGGATGTAAGGTACATAACTGATTTGAAAAGGAATCTGATATCCTTAGGAATACTTGATTCTAATGGATTCTCATATAAATCTCAGGATAGTCTTCTTATTGTTACTAAAGGAGCATTGGTGATTCTGAAAGGTACTTTGAAGAATGGTCTTTATGTACTACAAGGCCAAACATTTACTGGGACATCTTCGTTTTTAGATCATAAGAAGGATGAAACTAAAATATGGCATAGAAGATTGGGTCATATGAGTATTAAAGGTTTACATGAATTATGCAAATAGAAGTTGTTGGATAAAAAAAAGATTACTGAACTGGAATTTTGGGAAAATTGTGTTTTGGACAAAGCACACAGGTTGAAATTCTCAGCTGCAACACATAGAACAAAATCAACGTTGGATTACATACACTCTGACCTTTGTGGATCTCCTATGGTATAATTGTCTCTTTCTAAATCTCAGTATTTCATTTCTTTCATTGATGATTATACTAGGAAAGTGTGGATATATTTTCTTAAGACTAAAGATGAAGCTTTCGAAAAGTTTGTTGAATGGAAAACATTGGTTAAAAATCAATTGGGTAAAGGATTTAAGAGATTGAGAACGGATAATGGTCTTGAATTTTGCAATAAGGTGCTTGATGAGTATTGTGCTACAAATGGTATAACTAGGTACCACACTTGCACAAACACACCACAGCAAAATGGCTTAGTAGAACAGATGAATATGACAATTATGGATAAAGTTAGATGTATGTTAGCTGAGTCAGGACTACCTAAGAGCTTCTAGGTAGAAGCTGCATCCACTGCATGTTATCTAATTAATAGGTCCCCATCTTTAGCCTTAGGTTTAAAGTTCCTGAGGAACTTTGGACTGGTTTGAAACCATATTTTGAACATTTAAATGTCTTTGGGTGTCTTGCATATGTACACACTAGTCAAGGAAAGCTGAATCCTAGATCTAAAAAGGTATTTTCTTAGGTTATCCCTTAGCAATTAAAGGTTATAAAATCTGGTTATTAGAGGATAAGAAGTGTGTAGTAAGTAGAGACGTTGTTTACAATGGAAAAATGCTTTATAAAACTAACTTGCAGGAAAACAAATCTACAATAACACCTGGTACACAAACAAAAACTATTGTGGTATCCCAGCTCCAATATGAAACAGGTTTGCAGGGTTTAGATCAAGAAATTGGAGAAAATTTAGTTCAAGATGGAGTTCAACAACCTAACTCAACTTCAATCGGCAATCTTCAAGCCTCTACATAAGAATTTATTTCTGATCTGGATGAGGCAGACACTGAAGAAGCTGAAAATCCTAAAAGAATAGTTGAATGAGTATTTACTAGCAAGACAGAACCAGGCGGAGAATTGTACCACCTGATAGATATGCATAAGCAGATTTAATAGCATATGCCTTGATTGTTGCTGATAGTATTGAGTTGGATGAACCAATGTCGTTTAAAAAAGCTATAAAAAGCAAAGATTGGACAAGTTGGAAGAAGGCTATGGAAGAAGAAATGGTTACTTTGAAGAAAAATAACACTTGGATACTTGTGGATAGGCCTAAAAATCAGAAGGTGATTAGATGCAAGTGGATTTATAAAAGGAAATCAGGGATACCAAGAGTTGAATCTGCTAGATATAAAGCAAGATTGGTTGCAAAATGTTTTACTCAAGTCGAAGGAGTTGATTATCAAGAAGTATTCTCACCAGTGGTGAAACATACTTCAATAAGAGTTGTTTTGGCTTTAACAGCTTTATTGAATCTGGAACTCGAACTTGATGTTAAAACAACCTTTCTACATGGTCTTTTAGATGGAACAATTTTCATGGCTCAGCCTGAGGGTTTTGACGACAAAGGATCTTAAGGCAAAGTCTGTTTACTTAAGAAGTCGTTGCATAGGCTAAAGAAATATCCTAGGCAATGGTACAGGAGGTTTGATGACTTCATGGTATAACAAGGTCTCTCAAGGAGCAGTCATGATAGTTATGTGTATTTTATACAGTTGAAGGACAGGTCATACATCTATTTGTTGATCTACGTGGATGACACGTTAGTGGCTTGCAGGGATAAATTTCAAATTCAGAGATTGAGGTACAAGACTTTGTATTATATTAATTAAATAGAATATTATGGTTAATTATGCTTTTATGTTATATTATTTAATACGATATCAAAATTTAATACAATACGAAGAATATTATCTAATACAGAATAAAAGTTTTATATTACGCCGTATTATATAATTTTAACTTTAACATAGTATTGTACAATACTCAATCTCTCACTTTTCGTGTTCTTAATTTATCTCTTACGTCGCTTTATCTTTTTCAAAAATAATATTTCTCTAATTAAACTTTTAAAAGTGCTATATTTCTAAATATATATCTAAAAGGTGAGTTTTTGTAAATAAATTTTAAAAAGTGGCAATTTTACAAGTGGTATTTTCCTAAATAATTTTTGAAATGACATTTTTCTAAATAAATTTTTAAAAATAATATTTTCAAAATTAATCTTTTAATACAACATCTTAATACAAATACAACATCTTAATACAAATGCAAAATCAAACGTAGTATTATAATAAAATAATACAATATAATATAACCTAATACAATGCATCACAATACAATACAATACAATATAATACAGTGCACTAAACATGACCTGAATTACATCATAATACAACAATACAATACAATACAATATAATACAGCACACTAAACATGACCTGAATGATTTACTTAATACTGAATTTGAAATGAGTAATCTGGGACCTGCTAAAAGGATTCTTAGCATGGAATTATATAGGGACAGAGCGAAAGATTTGCTAAAGATTCACAAGAGGGTTATCTGAAAAAGGTTATTAATGTATTTAGCATGTCACAAGCTAAAGAAGTTAATACACCTATTGGAGCACATTTTAAAATTACTTCAGTGCAGAAGCAAGATGAAGATACTGAAACAAAGGAAATGAGATTTGTTCCTAATTCGAGTGCCGTTGGAAGTACGATGTATGCAATAATTAGTTCAAGGCCATGTATAACCTATGGTGTTAGTCTTGTTAGTAGGTTTATGAGTAAACCTAGCAGAGTACACTAGTCAACTGTGAAGTGGTTTCTGAGGTATCTAAAAGGTACTACTGGTCTGAGATTGACATATTCTGTAAATGGGAAATCAGATTTCAGTGCTATTATTTATTATGACTCTTACTGGGTTGGTGATCTTGACAAAAGAAAGTCTTTATCAGGATATGTTTTTACCCTAGGTGGTAACACTGTAAGTTGGAAATCTGGTTTACAAATGAGGCTGAATATATTGCTTTCACAGAAGCAATTAAGGAAGCATTATTATGGCTGAAAGGTCTTGTGACAGAGCTGGGTTTTAAATTGGAAAAGGTTGAAGTTCATTGTTATTCTCATAGTGCGATACACTTGAGTAAGAATAGTGCATTTCATGAACGAACCAAGCACATTGATGTGAGGCTACATTTCATTTGAGATGTTATTTCAAAAGGATTGGTGAAGGTTATGAAGATATCCATGCACTGAATCCAACAGATCTGCTTACTAAGGTAATTTCAGTTGGCAAGTTCAAGTCAGCTTAAGAAACCAGGATAATTTTTTGAATATGGTTGCTGGGACCTTGCTCAAGTCTAGTCCACTACATAGAATGAGAGTCAAGGTGGAGATTTGTGAGAAGCTATGACTCTCATTATTAGTTTGTTATGACAGTTGGGATTGATTGGTTATATTCGTTTGGGCCGTTAGAAGTCAGTTGTGGGAAGAGAGAGAGACTGCAGCTCTAACTTCTTAGAAGCAATTATCTTCTGCCATCTGTCCTTATGTCATTGGCCTATATGTTGCACACATATATACTGCATTACTTATAAGCCTTGTACGATAATCGGTTTTAATTCTCAATTGTACTAGAGTGAAAAACAGAGAGAGCTTGAGCAGAGGAGTTCTGGAGAGAACTTCTGTGGTTGTAAGGGGTTTGTTTGTTTCCTGGGAAACTGAGAGAAAATTCCTATTGTAAAGTTCAGGTCGAGAGGCAAGGCTTTGAGGGTGTGCATTTATCATTCGTAGTGGATTGGACTTGGGAAATATTCCCAGCCGTAGATGTAGGATTGCGCATTGCAACCTGAACCAAGTATCTTGTTGTTGTGTTCTTGGTTTCTCTGTCTTCTTCAATTGTTCTGTTTGTGTTTGATGAATTGTCTGAGGAAGTTTTGGTAGCTTTAATCCTTATAAGTTGAATTGTCAAGTCTCAAGTTCCCCTAATGATCAAGAATTCAGACTTATGCTTGAAGATGTTTTTGATCTTCAGATTGCTTCTTCATGACTTACTTGGATTTTAACTATATAGAGTTGAGTTCCCGAACACTCAGAGAATGAATGATACAGATTAATATATGATAATCATGATTTTATATTTTTATTGTTAGATAGGATTATTTAGAATTGTTATCAAATTGCATGAGTTAGTTTCCCAATTTATTTGGTTTCCTATTCATGTTTGGTTTTTCCTTTTGTTTAGTTTGTCATTTTAGTGTTTAGTTTCTCTATTGTCTATCTATAAACATGTTTGCATGTACCACTTGTTATGATTCTTAGGAAATTATCAATTACTAAGACTTTTATTTCTCTAAATTCATATATTTCTCTTTTTTCTTTCTCTCTCGTTCTACATCAATTATTTTCACGCATTCAAATGAAAGGTTAATAAAGCCATTACTCCCCGGAAAAAAAAAAAATAAAAAAAAATAAACAAAGGATAAAAAACGACTCATCGTTTGTTGCACAAAACGAAGCGTTTATGGAGGATCTAATAAACGACAAAAACATAAACAACATCTCATGTTGAACTGTCTTCACTACATTGTCGTTTGTTTATCTTAAAAACGACATGTCATGTCATGCTTTGATTTGCTGAGAATGCTTTAACAAAGTCCACGTACGACGATAAGAAACTTAAAGAAGGAAAATCCCATCCAGGCCGCCCTTTGTATAGAAATCTTGGTCTCACTCACATGAAGGCAGTAGAAAGGTCTCAATTCCATGCGTGTTGCTGCTGCGAACTTCGAGTTTCCACTTTGGTAAGCTCGTCTTCCCCTTCTCCCTTATGTATCTCAGCTTGGTTGGTACTGAATTTTCGTATGTTTATTCACCAGTTTTGTATGTCTATTTCCTGAAGTTTCTCTTTGGTTATGTTCTTATGCGTTGTTAGTAATGCACGAGAACTGTTTGTGAAAAGTCCTCTGTTGAAAGTCCATTGGTTCTGGACATTTCATTAACAGGTTTTCTATGATTTAGAATAGAAACTGTATGTTAATTTACCTTATCAGTTCAGCTCATTTTCTGGGCTTCTTTTTTTTTTTCCGTTGCTTTTGATCTAGTTATGGAGCGCTGGAGTGGAGTTTTGAGAGTCCCATTACACGCTAATGGCAGAGCTTTTTATCAAGTTGCAGCATCACTCTGCCTTTCACCATCTTCGAAGTCCCCCACTGTGAGTTCCTTTGCTCGACCCAAGACCTTTTATTCTTGTCTTATCTAAAGTCTCGTGTTTTTTTGCTTACGGTTTCTAATTACCCCCCAAACATAGTAGAAACTTTTGACAATCGACTTTTCATGTGGTCCAATATTTGAAACCAAATGCTCACTGTAGTGAATTAGCCTATTCAAGAATTGACTTTCTTTCTCTTGAATCACTCTTGAGTACAGTACACAATGCGGCTCAAAGTCTAAAATTACTTCCAAGCAAGATGACATAACGAAGAACAAGCAAAACTTTTACGTACTTCAATAAAAACTGATCTAGATCCACAGTTCAGCATTTTACTAATCCACCTGTTCCTCAATCTGGGTACCGACGCTCAATCTTGCTGTTTACAGCCCCCAAAGAATCTCTCTGTCTCTCTGTTTCCGATAAGTTACAAATGAGTTTTTCAGATAACATTCAAGCTATTTGTCTTTATATAAGCTTTTCAATAACTAACTCCCACTAACCTCCTAACAAAACAAATGCTTTTAACAGCTTCACCATCAACCTGACATCCTTTCATCAAGTTAATTTGTACGGCAAGTCAACTACCAACACTTAGAAACTGAAATTTGGAACCGAACTCGGCACTATGCTTGTTTTCGCAAGTTGAATATGATAATTCTTGAATATTCCTGAAATTTATACATGAATCTTTATTATTCTTTATTAGAGATTTAAAAAAATATTTGACCTTTGCTCTTTTTCTCCACCTCCAATATTTAAGATTACCTACTTTTTGTTCTAAATTTTGAGGGGCAGGTGCCATCTGCAAATGCCATCTTTTTCAGTGGTGACCGAGTTGTGGGGACTGGGAATCCAGTGATTGAGAGGTTATCTGATTTACAAAACATTGCTGAAATTCTGGTTTCGAAAATTGCTGGTTCTGTCAATGCTTGGGTTATTGAGTCCTCAATGTTCAGTGGGCCTTTTGCTGTATACAAGGACTTCATTCCATCTGTGAATCAGCGGGGAGAACCAAAGTCCTATGACCCGACTGGATTCCCTGCATCTAGCTCAGTCGCCTCACTTTTATCAAATTGTCTTAAAGAGGTAGGTGTACTTCTCGATAATCAGTTTTCCCTCTTAATGAACTTTCCATTTTGTAGACTGATGTTCTCTTACTTTATTGATATATAAACATCTGGCAAGCTTTATAACTGCCAGGTATTTTTAATTTTGTATTTCTTGATGGATTTAAGGGGGCCTTTTTGTGAAATCATGAAGTGTTATTGTGGTCTCTCTCCTTGATGTGATATATTTGATTGAATTGTTATGAGTGGCAGGTGAAGAGTGTCATTTTACAGAGACATAAAGAATCAAACCTAGCCAGCATTTCGGGGTTGCAATTTCACCGGCCTAAAACTCTAATCTTTGGATTCAGCAAAGGCGGAACTGTAGTTAACCAACTAGTTACTGAGCTTGGCTTCTCAGAGTTGAGATCCTGTAGAGATCAAACACAGGTAGAAGAAGAACATCACCAAATTATACCCAGTACCAAAGAAAGCTTCTTAAACAGCATTACTGAGATACATTATGTGGATGTTGGATTAAATTCCATTGGTGCTTACATCACTGATAGTAACTTGATTGAGAAAATCTCCAGATATCTTGCACAAGGAGAAGGAGATGAAGGAATACGTTTTGTGCTTCATGGATCTCCCAGGCAGTGGTGTGACAGCGAACGGAATTGGGTTCGAAACGAAAAAGACAGATTGTTTCATCTACTTCAGTCTGCAACTCTGAGGAGTGGAGGAAAATTACAGGTTTCTGAGAGATTTTACTTTGCTGATAGGCCACCTGATTTGCAGATGCATTTTGAAATAATTGAGAAGTTGGATATCAGTTAAAAGTGCGGTTATGAAGTACTCTAGTGGTTGTACATTTGTTATAATTGTAGGATGTGAAGTAAGTTGATAAAACAATCTCATCACATTATTGTACACAATTTTGTTTTCTATTTCACTTTTTCTTTCCTCACTTGGAAGGAGAGTGAAATATTTGATAGTATAGTCACTACCAATGAGCTCGTCAATGTTGGCTTGTACTGCCAGACTGCTAAGCTTGAACAACCATTAGGCGACAGTATATTTGATGTTATTGTAGTGTTGAGTGTTGACCAAGAAAGAAAAGCCATATGTTCTTCTTTCTGGAACTTGTAAACGTTTTGTCGTTGTAAATGTGGTCTTATTTTGCCTTCTTTTCTTAAAAGATTAACGACATGGCGTTTCTTAGGTACAGACGATTCCAAATTTCCAAACGGCATACATTCCTTTCGAATGAAAAGCAACGTCATTTATACTTGAGGCGATCAATGCATTCTAAATTCGGCCACAGATTTCAACCACTTTTCCAGCTATTTTGCTAACTAAAAATTATTTAAGCAGCACAAGAATACCATTTTAACATTATATTTTTGACCGAGAAAGAGAAGCGATGGGATTTATTTTACAGTTGCCCTCCTCCGATATGTTGAATATCTCACTATGCCTTCTGAACTATTAAAATGTTTCAATTTTACCCCCAAACCACTGAAATTGTCATTTCTGTCCGGAAAATACGCGTAAATGACAGAGATCATAATTTGAGTGTTTTTGAAAACCCAAATAAGTATTTTGGGATTGATATCAATAAAATAGCAAGTGCAATTCTTCACCTGTTTGACGAACATAATAATAATTTTAGTAATTCAAGGGACAAAGTTGAGAACGCTCCATAGANTTAAAACCCATACAGATCAAAAATCATGTGGTACAAAATATATGGTACTACAATCATATCTAAATATAGACTTATTAGATAATTAAAAGAAAGATATAAAAAGTCCTTATCCCAAAAAAAGATCAGATAGGATATGAGAAGAGAAGGAGAAGCCAGAGAAGAAGATCAAAACACTCTCCCTTTGGTTTCTTGTGAGTATGATGGCAACTCACACAAATCAAAGATTAGACAGTACAAATCAATAATACTACAATCAGATCAAAAATTGGACTTATTAGATAATTAAAAGAAAAAAAAAAAAAAAAAAAAACCCAAAGTGATATGTTTTACTTTATGGATATTGTAAATGATGTGTGCATTGGCGGAGCAATCAGTAGCCAGGTGAGCAAATGCCCCCCTTCACTTTTTAACCCCCTTTAACATTTTAATATTTTATAGGGATTATATTATATTTTTGTGTTTTGCCATCTAAATTTTCTTACATATATAGACATTGCCCCTAAAATATCAAAATTATACACATGTCCCGAAAACACTTATTTAAGAAGCAATTGGACCCAAGATAATGTTTATGTTGTCTTAATTCAAAGATCCATATTTACAAAGATTAAGAAATTGGGTTTCAACTACTAATAAATTCACTTCTTATGCCTAACTAATTATTTACAAGAGTAATTTTCGTTGCTCTGATTTGTACTACTTTTTCTTTTCAAAAATTGTGTTTCATTTGTTAGTTAAGGCCAGTTTGCTATTACTCTGTTATATAACAATTGTGATATGAGCAAGAAACAACTATGAAAAAAAAAATATTTAAGCATTTAGTAAATTTATTTACAAAAGCTGATATTTATGTATGGTTGTTAATCCAATAGTTATTTTTTTTTACCTATGTATATATATTTTTTTTTTAGCAGTAGGATCACCATTTAAAAGTGGTCCAACAACTATAATGAAGTGCGTAAAAGACGTGTATCATTAATGTTATTTCTCTCTTTTACTTTTTACTATAAAAAAAATGTGCATAATAAATTTTCATTGGTCAAAATGATACCTATATATAAGTAAAAAAAATATCTACTAGATTGGTGTCCTTAAGTATTTAGTAAATTATGGATTATGTATATTGCAAAATCAGATTTTAAGAAATTTGTATTATAGCAATAGAATCAGCTTTGTAAAAATAACTCTAACCGTATTTTTGAAATTCTGCTTAAAATAACAATTAGATAGCAGTGTTTAAAATCTATTGACCAAAAATAATAACTTACCAAATGTATTCCCCTCCATCTTTTTTCTCTAACCACTTTTAAAACTTAAAAGCAACACCCATAATTAAATCCCAAATGAGACCTAAACTCTAAAAGAAAATTTTAGTTTGTTGAAAGTGATGGTTATAAAAGCATAAAATGTTTTGTTCACTTTGATTAATATGTATTATAAAGTGGCATTTAACTACTTAATCCATAAAATTATGTGGTATTTAGCCATTTTACCCCAAAACGTGTACATTTTAGGGAAATTGACATGGTTAGTACTAATTTAGCATAAAGTAACTTTTATAGTAGTCTTTTTCAAATTGATATTTTTAGTATTGTCACAAATTGTGTTATAATAGGTCAAATAATTTGTGACTGTAAAATTATATATTTTCTAAGACTAATCAGTAGTCACAAATTGTGTGACCCTCCGTTACATAGAGTCACAAAATACTAAAATACTGCTAGAAAAATCATTTCTCAAAACATTGTTAAAAAAGTAATTTTAATCCAAAATACTACTATTTATATCAATTTCCCTATATTTTATTCTTGGATATTGAACAAAAATATCCCTTTTTCATTTTATTAACAAATATATCTTTTTCTTAATAATAATAATTATTTGAGCTTACTATTATACCCTTGGTAAATTATTTATTTATCACTATTATAAATTGGTATATAATTTATTTACTAAGACTTAAAAAAATTTATCACTTAAAGATGGAAGCATATTTACTATTATACTCTTAGTAAATTACTGATTCACTACTATCATGAGATAGTATCTAATTTATTTACCAAGATTTGAAAAAATTTCTCACTTATAGATGGTAGTATATTTACCATTATAGCCTTGATAAATTATATATTTACTATTATTATGAGATAGTATATCATTTATTAACTGTGATTTGAAAAAATTTATTACTTATAGACTGTGACATATTTATCATTATACTTTTTATAAATTGCTTATTTATCATGAGGTTGTATATTATTTATTTAACATAACTTAAAAAAGTTTATCACTTATATATATTTACCATTATATTCTTCATTTACTACAATTATAAAGTGTATATCACTTATTTACTACTTATATATGATAGTATATAACTGATTTACTACTTATGTACTATTATATACAGTGATATATCACTAACTTACCACCTTTATTGATTTGATTTTGTTTTTTAAGTAACTAATTTGCCAATGATTTATCTCATTTATCATGATTTTTATTACTGTAAATAACTGATTTACTTGATTTATAATGATTACGTATATCACATCCCAATATGGTCGATTTACTATGATTTATCATGTATATGATAACCCAACCTTGGATATTCATTTCTAAGAAAAAAAAATGGTACCAACTGTTACAGCCATTTATGTATTTTATAAGAAGAATCCGAGAACTCTTGGTCTTTAGAAGGTAGACCACTTAGACAATACAAGGTGTATGACTTGATTGAATGCGAATTACAACTCTATTGAGAGCCAACTATGCCATATCACATCTCCATGATCTGTCTAATTTACCACATCCAACTAAGATAAGTGTCACTTTGGAAATCCCATTTCCTATTATGTACGAACCAAGCAAATAAACAATGAATGACCCTTACTGCAATACCATGTCGTAAGAGACAAAAATAGGATAAGAAATTCAGAGCATTCTATACAATAAACATGATCCTCAAAAAATAATAAACAACTGCATCAAAGAATTAAAGAGAATAAAAATTCATAAACCTAAATGGAAAAATTGGATTTTGTACCTTCTTTTTAATAAAAGAAAGAAGCACACTGAAAGAAACCAGAGCAGAGCATTAATCAAATCAATATTTCGCACAAAATGTGGCTATAAATCAGATTTCATTGGATGAAATTGTGTATAGATGGAAATATTGCCACTAGATTGATTGGCTAAAATTTGGAAAAAACTTAAGCTCAAAATTTGAAGAAAATGAAAGCTATTCAACAAAGAAAAATCAGAGTATCTAGACCATTCGATGATGAAGGTGGCCCGGGTGGAGATTTAAAAAAAAACCCAAAAGGAACTTTAAGCTAAATCAATCGGCCACAATTTGAAGAAAAGTGGAGCTCAAACTTCGAAAAAAATGAAAACTAGACCCGTCTCCAAACACCTAGTCGAGGTATTTGTTTCCTGGGAAAATTCACAATAAAGGGTCGACTTTGAACCAAACAAGTAAACATGCTTTTTTAAGTTATAGTAAAAGCACTTCTTATAATTTCAAAAAAGGGATATAAAAGTTACAAAAACTAAAAAGGGATATACATTAACATGATGTGCAAAAAAAGGGCACTCAATGTACTTTCTTGGAAAAAAGAAAAGCTCCCATAATACGAAAAAAGGGCTTTATTTTTTATTTATTTATTTAAATCTTTGTTTAAGAGTAGTTTTGTTTGGAAATGTTAAATAGAAGTGTCTATTTTGATAGTAGTACTAATTCAATGGTTTTTTTTTTTTTTTGAAAAAAAGAAAAAAAATTGTTGAATCATTTACAGCGATTATAATGATTCGAGGGGTTGAAAAAATATAATAAAATAAACTATTTAATATTTGTTTTTATAACTTTTTACCATAAAATGATGTGTAATTAGAATTAATATCAATTTTAATTGAGTAAAAACTATCTATAAATAGCTATAAAAAAACATATTAGATTGAGACCCGAATATATATTTTCTAGATCCTTTGCACTTCTGTTCTGCGCAAGAATCTTGAATTATGATCCTAGCTCCGTTATTAGTTGGTTTTTTTGGATGTGATATTATTTTACCATATTTCTTTTCTTTTAAAAAAACAATAAATAAAGAAAGCGACTTTGCGTTAATTTCATAGGTATAGAAGAATTCGAATTCCAAACAGCATACACATAAGTATTGAGCGATTGCAAATATGCAATATAAGGACGTCCAACAAAGTAGGTTAATTTAAGTAAACGATTGCAAACATGCAATATAAGGACATCCAACAGGTGGGTTAATTTAAGTGGTAAATGTACTCTGTATTTAGAATTTTGGTCATAAATTCGAGTCACATCGGAGCAAAGCATAAAAATTTATTATCTCTAATGGAATAAGGTGGAGAAAGGATAATATTCTATATTGTTTTTTAATTTGTAACAAGTGAATGTGCTTAATTAAGTTTCATTAATTTCTAAGGGAGGAAAAAAAAAAAAAAAAACATAAAACATGCGTTGTTTGACGTAAGTCGTCGTTTGTTTGATTACACGTGTCGTTCGTTGCTACGGCGTACGTTGCAGTAGTCAACGGAGTCAACCTAGTGAACATCTCCAAAACTAAAAACACACAAGATTCGAAAAGAGAAAGGAGCAGGAAAAAAAAAAAAAAAAAAAGAGCACGAAACGAAAGAGTTGTCCCCGCCGTTTGGGTCCCTAAGACTAAATTGACCAAAAGTAAACGAACCAACTTTGCTTCACTGCTGCTTCCAATGGCTTCCGCTTCTGCTAATGTGAGTTACCCTTCTTCTTTTTCTCTCTTTCAATATCATCTTCTTAACTCTTCTATCATCCTTATTGTAGAGCTTTTCTCTCTTCTCTTGCATGCCTTTTTATTTCAATTTTTATTTTCTGAAATTTAATTGCCAAAATTATTGTACAGATAGACAATCGGGGCTCCTTTGGGTCTAAACGCTCCCGCAATGAAGGTAAAGCTTGGATCTTTTTTTTTTTCTTCTTTAATTGTTTTTTTTTTCCCCTATCTTTTTGGTTGTAAAATCGTACATGGAATTATATTCTTGCGTGTAAGTGAGAATGGGTGTATTTCATTCTATATAAATTTTTTCTCTGTGAATTGACGCAGATGAGTTGAGAACATACAATATAGAGATGATTTTGAAAACAGTTGGTTTATTGGACCCTGTTATTGTATGTGTTAACTTGACTTTATTTATTTATTTATTTTTTCTTTCATTGGGTTGATTTCTATTTGGTTCTTTATTCATTGTTCTTTATACTAATTTAAACCAAAAAAAAAATAATAATAAAAATAGAAAAAAAAAGAAGTTTCATTATTGTTTTCTTTTTATTTTCTTAAAATTATATGGGGTTCCTTTAAAAACAATCAAAATGGTTGGAGTTTTGTTTTTGACCCATTTGCTCCATTTTTAACTAGATTACAGTGATGGTTTTAATCAATTTGTGGTTGCTTTTCTATGAGAATTGTAGCCCCAATTTTTTTGTCTGTCATTCATTCTGTTTGTCAAAATAACTTTGGAATGCATAACGTTTTAGACTCACGGAGTGATGGAGATTGGACTTGTCCTGAATGCGGAAATATAAACTTCGGATTTAGAATGGTTTGCAACCGTGCAAAGTGTGGTGCTCCTCGACCTCTGGTTTTGCCTACAGTGAGTAAATGAATAGTTTGTTTGTTTTTCTTTAGTTTCATTTGTGGTGAATATATCTGTCGTGTGACTTGTGTCTTGAATCAAATATTCTGAGATGTTGGGATTTTTGTAGCTTCGGAGTTGCATCCTCAGATTGGGCTTCTAGGTTATAGAGTAACAAATAACAATGCAGAAGTGTAGGTATTTATAGGACCAGTCTAAAACAACCTACCGGGAGTGAACAACTACCTTTGTTTAGAACAGCTTCTGTATCATGTCTTCTTGCTAGAGTTATAAACTTATCTGAAAGTAAAATTCACCATTTGGAGAATTGGAGCAATTACCACAATCTTATATTGAGACTTATTCATTACCTGTATCTGTTCAATTTATAAAATATGATGATCATGCTAAACGATCATATATGGCATCTTAGCATTTATATGTGTAACTCATGTGCAATATATTTATTTTATTCAGCATTCTCCAATGACCAATCATTATAGCAACCCTGCTCCCTTCTATTTCGGAGGTTTTGGGGCCTCTCCAATGCCATATGGAGTATCCACCAGATTTGGGTCCCCAGTTCCACCTGCTGGCTTGCATTACGACTATAGTGCACAGGGTGGTCATGGAACATATGGCCCTGTACCCACATATCCGCCTGGAGGTTTTGGAGGTGCTCTCTGTAATTTCATGTGTTTGTGTGTGTAATTTCTTTTTGGAGTCATTTGTTCAAAATAAAACAGAATGAAGCATTTGATATGCTCAGAAACATATAAAGAGTCATATATTGTATGAATATTTTTTGGCCATACATTGGTCAAAATCCTTGTTTCCGCTGGATTTCCCCTTTTTTGCACTATTGAGACGGGGTTTTTGGAAGGCTGCCAGCAATACAGCATATGGAGCACAAAATATGATATTTGGTTTATACCATCATTTGTAGTTATGATATACAAAGCATGTACTATATATCTCTTAAAGGCTTGTGTAACTTATAGTTTTTGGTGACTCAGGCATGGGTTACGCATCCC
The DNA here is from genome assembly GCA_002914805.1 of Parasponia andersonii. Lineage (NCBI taxonomy): Eukaryota > Viridiplantae > Streptophyta > Magnoliopsida > Rosales > Cannabaceae > Trema > Trema andersonii. Next base: position 489,087 of record JXTB01000126.1, read on the forward strand.
CTTCAGCTATGAATGGATATGGATTTGGCTTTCATGGATCTCCTTGGAATGGAGGAATGAATATGATACCTGAAAATCCAGCTTCCAGGAAACGCCGTGGGGGTAATATCTTTGTCTACTTTGGAACCCCATTCTACTTTAACTGTCATCCGTTTGGACAATAAAATCATTGTTACTTGGTTGGTATATTAGTTATTGTTGCTGCTATGTTCATTTCATTTTCCATTTTTCTTGAGTTGCCTGTTCTCTTCTCCCTATTATCTATCGCATTGGATTCCTAGAAATTTCTCTGGTGCATCAATATTTTTATATCTCTTAACCACCTCCACTCCAGATCAAGAAAAGGGAAAGGAAAAACAATAGAGAGAGGAATAGTAGACTTGTAATAAAAAGGGAATGTAAATATACAAAATTATTTAGTATGTATTATCTATGAGTACATAGTCTTTAAAGCTGTTTCTGATTGATTTTGCAGGCCCAGATGGTTCACATGAAGGGGATTGGATTTGTCCCAAATGTGAGAATGTTAACTTTGCTTTTAGAACTGTATGCAACATAAAGAAATGTGGGGCTGCCAGACCTTCTACTGTAAGTGTTTCTCATAAAGGGTTAATTAATTGCAGTGATATTTAATGTTCACCATGATAAATTTGTTACTTACATGATCCGCAAGAGCGAAAGACTTTCTAGGAAATTCTGTGCAAACTCAATTTTGCTACATCATAACTTGTTATGAAAAGTGTGGCCTTTGAATTAGTTGGGTTAGAGCTAGTTTATGAATTTGCACTTATATCTATAAGGTCTAATATTAGCGTCACTGTACCTGTTGTGTATTGTTTTGAGTATAAGGCCAAATCTAGAACTCTTACTTTCTGTTGTGTATTGTTTTGAGTATAACTTTCGAATTTTCACTTGTATATCTACAAGGCCTAATCTTAGCCTTGCTGTATCTGGTGTGTAAAGTTTCAAAGAATAAAGGCCAAATCTGGAACTATACCTTCTGTTTCATTATATCATGTCGTATGTTTGAATTGACATATTATTTCTTGTAGGGTCCTAATCAGTCAAATGCCGGTGCCCCTGAAGGCAGCTGGACTTGTGGCAAATGTGGCAACCTGAACTATCCCTTTCGTACTGTTTGTAATAGGAAGGAATGTGGAACTGAGAAACCTAGTTCTTGAAATTCAATCACTACTTTCTAGTGTATGTCTAGTGTAAATCCGTAAATTTCACCTATTATTGGAAAAAGAATTTCGAAATCAAGACAAATTTGTTCTCTGAAAAATATTCGGAAAATGGTTATTTCCGACCAAAAGACATATCCCTATTTTACTTGCATTTTTTGGGACCTGTTGCTCTGCTATCCCATGCAAAAATTGAATATCGTAAATATGATGCCATTCTTGGTTAAGGTTCATGGGTTTGGATTTAAAAAGCTTTCCACTGTGGTGTTGAGCGGTACACGCTCCCTGTTTAATTTTATAATGAGATGTTAAATAGACTTTATATTAATCCACGTTGTCGTACACGACAAAACGTACTTGTGCCTAAAATCGGTGGATAAAATTACTCTTTAAGGTATAGTTGGGAAACTGACCATTGTCTCACTAGAAATCAAGTTCTAGTTTTGTCTTTTTGTCGTTTCTAACTATGTATCATCTTTTTGTAAAGTAACGGTTGTCGTTTCTTGTGATCTATAATTGAATCCTATTCAATAATATCATGTCGTTTATATGGTTTGTCACCTTTTTTTTTATTTAAAAAGAACATGTTTTTGTATGTCCTTTTCATTTTCTATTTAGCTCATGTACTTGCACCGAGTCTCACGCGTGTATCCAATCATCTAATCAACCAATTGGCACACAACCAAACATGTCATTTGGCTCATTTGAATGTGTCTTGATTGGTCTTAGCGCTGCTTGTCACATCTTAGCTGGAATAAAATTATATAGGGTTATCCGGCTATAGTATTTGAACATATGAATGATGGATGACAAATGAATAGATATGGAATTAGGTATTTTTCGTTTTCAATCTAAGAAGCCAGCAAAAACAAAAGCATTTTTCTTTGCCTAGTTTATGATGGGAATCACCTTTCAAGAGTGTTATGCGGTGCATCCGCATAGCGGAAGATACGTTTTTTACTAAGTTTATAGGGAAAAAACAAAACGAAAAATACCAACTAGGAATAGTTGTGCTCTTCAGCATAATTACACATTGGTATCTACGTTTAACGTTATATACCTCATGGTGGAGTCCACTGCTTTGAATTGAATACACAAATTCTATCCGCTTACGTAGTTTTAGCCTTTATACTTATACTTAGCAAGTAGTTTCGTTATATAATACAAAAGCATCTTATTTTTTGGAAATGAAGAGACATATATGTCAGGCATATCCAATCTAATGCACGAAATAACTAATAGAGTAGCAAGTCATGAACTTAGTAATAAACTAGCAAGTCATGAGTTTACAAGGAGAGGGAGGGAATTTATGTCGAAGTAAAAACTACATAATAGTACATAACTTCCTCTAATAAATTTCAAATTTAGTCAAGTTAATACTTGATTTCATATTCTCAAGATAATTAGCTCATGTTATTGGCTTTTTAAAGAGAAACTAAGCATAGTGTTCGAAGAACTGATCATATAATTTTGCTTTGGGAATATTGTCACATATCTAGTTGTAAATGTAGATCCTAATTTCAAATTCCTTCTCCCAAACTAGAAATAAGTAAGGAAAACATTGAATTGGTTACTTTTTATTCTATTAGTTGAAAAAAAGGCATCTAATAATCCATTGGTCACTCACTTTAAAAGATTTGACTAATTTTTGGAGGTATAGAACCCAGTCTTTTAGACACCCATTCACCCTTAAAATTCTCTTGTAATACTGGACCAATGAATTCTCATTTCTTAATTAAAAGAGCAAGCTAAGAAAAATGACATTGACAACTCATTGGCTTATTATTTCTCTAATTATTAATTTATTACTCCGTAGTATTAACAGCACGGGGCGTACGGTACTAGAAGATAAAACCAAAGACACATAATACTTTCTTTTTTCATAAAAAAAAATTAGAAAAGAAAGAAAAAACGAAAATAGAAAGGACACAACTGGCGGGCTCATTGGTTGATGTTAAGTAACGAACATTTGAAAAAACGTTTGTCCAAAACATTAAAGAAAGCTTCGGTTGTTCCACTTTCCAGCAGCGGCTGCTCAACGAGGCTGGCCGGTTTTCGTTTTCTTGCCAAAGGATCGTATCATTGTCACCATAACCCGTACTCTCTTAGCTTACCATTATTATATTCCTAATAACATAAAATATGAACTTTGCCCATTTCAATTTGATGTTGACAGGTTCCCCTTTTGCCCTCTATTTATGTCCAATCTTTAGAGTTCCATTCTTGTCACACTCTCTTCAATACCTCTATTCTTTTGCTCCACCGAGCTTCAGAGGTATTCTCCATAGGTGGGAATTTGTTCTTAAGTATTTATTTATTTTGGCTAATAAATAGAATATTTGGTTATTAAAAACAAGACTATACCTGGGTTTCTTAGATCTTTAGCCCTGTATTCACTTTTTCTTGATTGTCCATGTATAGTGTGCTTGAAAACTGTTATGGTTTGTTTGATTATATTTTTCGTGCTATCTTCTTTCTTCCTGACATGAACTTTTGAAATGGTATTATTTATAGTGACCTAGAGAACCAAAAAATAAAGTGTAAATAGTTTGATTTGAAGTGTATGATATTGCAGTTTTCTACCAACTAGTTGCTGATTGCTGGGGTTAAAAGAAAACTCCAAGATGGTTGACGGGTCAGGTGGACTCGATGCTATTGCTAAGGAAGCTGTTGATTTGGTATTTGTTCATGATGCTCGTCATCACTTGCTTTTGCTAAAACTCTATGGTTTCTTTTCCTAATGTGGTAGCTTTGAATATATAATATTTACTTTTGAACAATACTTCTACTTAGCAACACAGTCACTCTGATAATTTTCTGTAGCTAATTTACAGTTGATATATATATGTATATATATATATATATATTTATATATCTTTGGTTAAAACATAAGTAGCTGGAATAAGTCACATGAAATTAGATCAGGTAAAGAAAATAAGAAATGAAGCAAGGAATACCGATTTGCTAAACTTGGGAGTTCCTTTATGCAGGAGAACATCCCTATTGAAGAGGTTTTCGAACATCTTAAATGTACAAAAGACGGTCTGGGCTCTGATGAAGTTCAGAAGCGGTTGGACATGTTTGGTTACAATAAACTTGAAGAAAAAAAGGTTAGCAATAGAATTTCAGCATGAAAATCTCTCTTTCCCAAGAATAAGTATCACTAATCTGCTTTTCATTGATTGCTTGTTCTATTTTTTGTTTATTTATTCATTTTATTTGCTATTATGTAGGAAAGTAAATTTTTGAAGTTTTTGGGCTTTATGTGGAATCCTCTGTCTTGGGTCATGGAAGCTGCAGCTATTATGGCCATTGCTCTTACACCTATAAAGGTAAGTTTATATTACTACTTTCAAAGAGTATATCGTCGAATAATGCTTAAAGTTAAAATCAAACAATTCTTTCTTATCGTGTTTTCGTCGAACTTAGGTTTTGTTCACTGTATGTTAGACTTGATATGTTAACGTCAAATTCAATTAACAAAAAAACCACTGTTTATTGGTACTACTTTCTTCACAGTGCAAGAAGCTACACCTTGATATGTCCTTTCTTATGGCAGGGAGACAGCGTAGATTATCACGATTTTGTTGGCATCACAGCCTTGCTTATTATCAATTCAACCATAAGCTTCATCGAGGAAAACAATGCTGGTAACGCAGCTGCTGCTCTAATGGCTCGGTTAGCACCGAAAGCAAAGGTCATCCTCTTCACAGATCATTTCATTACAGCTTAAATGTTTCCATCAGATATTCACTTTATATCGTTTATTTAGCTTTTCTGATCTGTCTCTATTTCTACTCACTAGGTTCTGCGTGATGGAAAATGGAGTGAGGAGGATGCTTCAGTGTTGGTTCCAGGAGACATCGTTAGTATTAAACTTGGTGACATCATCCCTGCGGATGCACGTCTTCTTGAAGGAGATCCTTTAAAGATTGATCAGGTTATTTAAAAAAGAATGATAAATTCATTTGTTAGGACATAGTTCAATGTCATGGATGTTCATGACTCGGAGTGTTGAGTGTGTTCAATCAGAAGGGTAAAATACTAATCATAAATTAGTTGTAAATGGCCTAGGAAACTTGAAAATGTAGTAATGATGAATTAGATAGAAAATTTGAAAGCCATTGAAGACTTTCCTAGATGAGCACGTAAATCAATAATTCTCTCTCAATTGTATGCTCACCGGTTAAATCCATTTGCCTTTCCCACTATGTCCAATTTAGTCCATCTGTTTAAATTAAAAACTAGGATTAAGTTACACATCAGTGTTGAATTTGACATTTTCTTTCTCTGCAGTCTGCTCTTACGGGAGAATCACTTCCAGTAACTAAAAATCCAGGTGATGGGGTTTACTCAGGCTCAACCTGCAAGCAAGGTGAAATTGAAGCAGTTGTCATTGCAACTGGAGTTCACACTTTCTTTGGGAAGGCAGCTCATCTTGTGGAAAACACTACACATATTGGCCATTTCCAAAAGGTTCATCTATAATCTTTTAAATCTCAGTTTTCTCATGCAAGAATTTTTCTGTTCTATATCTAATTGTCAAAATAATTGATGCTCAAATCCAATGGGTTTTTAATTCATGTTTTCAGGTCCTAACATCAATTGGAAACTTCTGCATCTGCTCGATTGCTATTGGAATGGTTGTTGAAATCATAGTGCTATTTGGACTACAGGATAGGAGATATCGTGATGGTATCAATAACCTACTCGTGCTCCTAATTGGTGGGATTCCCATTGCCATGCCAACTGTTCTTTCTGTAACAATGGCAATTGGTTCTCATCGTTTATCTCAACAGGTTTTGTGATCCTCAACTTAATCCCACAACTTTGTATGAAAATTCAACTTTAGGAAGAGATTTAGTTAGTTTATGCTGAGTCTTTTGATCAGATACTATTAATCAAATTAAAAAAACAAATTGTATGAAGCGTTCGCTATTATTGGGATAATAGGTGTGTTATTTTTGTGCAGGGTGCCATAACAAAGAGAATGACTGCCATTGAAGAAATGGCAGGAATGGATGTGCTATGCAGTGATAAAACAGGCACGTTGACACTTAACAAGCTTACCGTGGACAAAAGCACGATTGAGGTTATACTCTTGGTCCCTCTCTATTGCTTATGCTTCAATTCACACGGCATGCATCAAGTGTAGCAAAATAGGTCCCCACTGAAAGGGTGCAATTGAAATTTTATTCTCTCCTTGTTGTGGAAGACTAATATTGCTTTTCAAAATTTTGACGTCATCTTTGCAACTGCAGGTATTTGCCAAAGGTGTGGACAAGGATATGGTTGTACTTATGGCTGCAAGAGCATCGAGGTTGGAAAATCAAGATGCTATTGATGCTGCAATTGTTGCAATGTTGGCAGACCCTAAGGAGGTACTTGAGTAAATATTTTTAGACTTTCGAAATTCGTTTTGCATGACTAGTTGTTCGTTTGACATGGGGATGAAACACTAGGACTTCTAGTACATCTCTCTCTCCCTCTTCTCTTATTTATTTATTTTTTTTGGGAACATAAGTACCAAGATTATATAGCTTGACATGTTCATTATCAATTTTGTAAGGCACGAGCTGGAATTACAGAGGTTCACTTCCTTCCATTCAATCCAACTGATAAAAGAACTGCACTTACATATATTGATGCTGCTGGTAAGATGCACAGAGTCAGCAAAGGTGCACCAGAGCAGGTAAAAGACATAACTTACAATTTTCAGAAACGCCTTATAGCAGTATGAGTATCTCACTGAGCTTTTTCGAAACATATGCGATGTAGATTCTCAATCTTGCACATAATAGATCAGAGATTGAAAAGAAGGTACATGCAATAACTGACAAGTTTGCAGAACGTGGACTGCGATCCCTTGGAGTTGCACGCCAGGTCTACTATCTGTACTAAGTATTAATTATCTCATACGCCATCTTCTTTTTCGACAGAATTTGAAATGGAATTAACTTTAATGCCTGTAGGAAGTACCTGCTGGAACCAAAGACAGTCCTGGTGGTCCCTGGGAATTTGTTGGTCTTCTACCGCTCTTTGACCCTCCTCGCCATGACAGTGCTGAAACAATCAGAAGAGCACTTGATCTTGGTGTGAGTGTTAAAATGATCACAGGTGTGTTTCACTGCCGCGATAAATATTTTCCCATCTTAACGCTCTCCCCCCTTTCTCAAATATAAATTTCGTGTAAAATTTTTTATGTCTTTTGTAACACCATGGAAGATTTCTATCCAAGAAGAGCTTTAGTTTGGTGACAACCCACATATTTGGTCAACCTGCAGGAGACCAACTAGCTATTGCTAAGGAAACAGGAAGGCGGCTTGGCATGGGCACAAACATGTACCCTTCTTCTTCTCTCCTAGGTGAAAACAAGGGTGGAGGATTTGCTTCCCTCCCAATAGATGAGCTCATTGAGAATGCTGATGGTTTTGCTGGCGTGTTCCCCGGTTAGTTTCATCAGTTTTTGGAAGTTAGATTTGAGTTTTCCTTTCTTCCGAGTTTCTGATGACCGTAACTTTCTGTCATAGTTCAGAACACAAATATGAGATCGTGAGGAGATTGCAAGACAGAAAACACATCTGTGGAATGACTGGTGATGGAGTGAATGATGCACCTGCCTTAAAGAAAGCTGACATAGGAATTGCTGTGGCAGATTCCACAGATGCTGCCCGAAGTGCTTCTGATATAGTTCTAACAGAACCTGGACTGAGTGTCATCATAAGTGCTGTCTTAACAAGCCGTGCGATATTCCAAAGAATGAAAAACTACACGGTAATCCAACAAGTTCTACAATATGCAAGAACATACTATTAGTTATCAACTTCAGTTGTATGTATGTATGTGTAACTAAGCTGAATTTTTCTTATTAATTTACTCACCTTCTCCAGATATATGCGGTGTCGATTACAATACGTATTGTGGTAAGTTCCCATTCCATACATTACTACAAAGTAAAGACATGGAAATTTCTCACAATGTCTCTCACCATCAAACTAATATTTTTGGCAACTTGAATTTGTATTACAGCTAGGTTTTATGTTGCTGGCAATCTTTTGGAGATTTGACTTCCCTCCTTTCATGGTTCTTGTCATTGCCATTCTTAATGATGGTTAGCTTTGCTTGTTTGTTATACATTCGTTTAATGGAATTCGACACAATTTTTCTTCTATTAAAGGAAAAAGGAAAAAGAAAATTAGCTACCATTATGTCAATAAATTTCTCTCTAGCTTGTCCCTGAAATGCTGGCTTCTTTACAGGTACTATAATGACCATATCAAAAGACAGAGTAAAGCCATCTCCAGTTCCTGACAGTTGGAAGCTCAGTGAAATTTTTGCAACTGGTGTTGTCCTTGGTGCTTATCTGGCTCTTATGACTGTTGTATTCTTCACGATAGCCTATGAAGTTGATTACTTCCCGGTAATCAACTTGCACTTATCTGGCACCTATGACTTTTAAATACACTAGCACCTATAAATATATATCAAAGATGGAACATACAGTTGATCTGCATTTTGAGTGGGTGAGAAATATTTTCCCTTGGATTTATAATAAAAGCCTTTTCTCCACTTGCAGAGACGTTGGCACGTAAGAAGCTTGTATAAAAATGACTACAACAAGTCAGATAAAATTCTACAACAGAGATTGTCATCTGCTGTATATCTTCAAGTGAGCACAATCAGCCAGGCCTTAATATTTGTGACTCGCTCCCGGGGCTGGTCATACTTTGAAAGACCTGGCCTTCTGCTTGTTTCTGCCTTCATCATTGCTCAACTGGTATGCGCTTTTAGGTTGACTGTTGTTACATTGCAATTGTAGTCACTTACAAGTAATTTAGGCTCGAATTGCTTTCATGATATTGACCTTTCAAAACTTCTGCTATCTAGATTGCTACGGTAATAGCCGCCACTGCAAATTGGAAATTTGCTAGCATCAAAAGTATTGGTTGGGGATGGACCGCTATCATTTGGCTGTACAATATCTTGACATACTTGCTGCTTGATCCACTTAAGTTTGCTGTCCGATATGCTCTCAGTGGCAGGGCCTGGAATTTAGTGGTGGAACAAAGGGTAAGGGCCATCTTCTTCCCTATTGATTAATAAGCTAAAAAAATACGAATGAATTATGCTTACGCATTAATCAAAGCATCTCAATATACAGCTTTAACTAAATAGAACACAAAAACATTTAAGATTAATTCAAGATGAAAGGACTTTCGGCATAACTTCTACCAAAATGATTTCGTGATTTTTTGATTCGAAGTCATTTATACCATTTCAACAATGTACATAGTATATTGCTAAGAATGGCTGTTATTTATGCAACGATTATTCCAGACTGCATTTACAAACAAAAAGGACTTTGGTAAGGAAGCTCGCGAAGCAGCATGGGCTACTGAGCAGAGAACACTGCATGGTCTCCAGATTGCTGAGACAAAACCAATGTCTGAGAGGATCAACACTTTTAGGGACATTAATCTCATGGCAGAAGAAGCTAGAAGGCGTGCAGAGATTGCCAGGTAAAGTCTTCAACTCAATTCAACAGTCATGTATTAGGATATGGCTCTAGAAAATTACAAGAAATAAATAATTGTTGGAATATTTGAATTGAAGAACTCCTCCACTCATATTGCCCTTGATCTTGTCTAATTTTGCATCATGTAAACTTGGTTAGTTAAGATAACTTAGGGAACTCTTTCTTATTGAAAATGCAGATTGCGGGAGCTTCACACTCTCAAAGGCAAAGTTGAGTCATTTGCCAAGCTGAGGGGTTTAGATATCGACGCCATTAACCAGCATTACACTGTTTAAATATCCATGTCTTGGCTAAACAATATATCATGTTTGTTCAACACCACCTTGATTCAATTGTACTCGTACTACTGCCTCTACAGTATTTTTTGTGTGTCACTTTCCTCAGGCTTCTTACATTTGATGAGAATAGCATGATCTGCCATGATTCCACCACTAAATTTTCTGAAATATTTATATTTTCATGAACTGGAAATCCATGCTGACATATTGTAAATGCAAAAGCCTACTAAGTTTCATTCTTTGTACAAATGCATGCTACACATTATCACTGCCCCAAGCATAACCTTACAAGCTTCCAACTAATACACACATGTATACATATCGTACAAGAAATATATAACTAAAACGAGCAGTAAAAAGGGAAGACCACAAGAACAGAAAAGTTTTATGCAGGGTAAGATTCATACACTACTATTGAAAAACAAATACAAAGAACATGAATTCTCCAAGCACACCCTTGTTTTTTATGAACTGATCAATTGTTTCCGCTTCCCCCTCTCATCCTCCTAACTGGCCTCCTGAGAATCTTGACCAACCAACACTCCCTCTTCATGATAAAGATGTCACCAAGGGAAAATCCAACAACAATGCCACTTATAAATCCTGCCACAATAAACTTCCGATCGAATTTTATTACAGACCCTGAATCATCTTCATCCTCAGCCAGAGAAGATTGCGCGACGCATTCGGATTTTCACATTTCTTGGACAATGATTTACCACATAATCCTGGATTATCAACAAATGAGCTGTTCTCAAATGTGTTAAACTGATTACTTTGTGGTATGGGCCCCATCAGATTGTTGTGAGAGATATCAAGGCTTTGGAGGAAGTTAAGTTGTGCTAGTTGCTGCGGGATTTCTCCTGAGATCTTGTTGTACGAAAGGTCCAGCGATTCAAGATTTGATAAGCTTCCCAAGGATGATGGGATATTACCAGTAAGCATGTTGTTGGAAAGTTTGAGCGATTGTAGACCCTTGAGGATAGCAATAACGTCAGGAATCTCTCCAGTGAATTTGTTGTTTGATAGATCAATGGCTGAAAAAGCTTTGAGGATCTTCTGATAACTTCTTTCTTCGCCTTTGTTCCCTATTGAGATTGAATAGGAATGATATCTGTAATATGGGCCGAAATTGCCAATAAAATTTCGTTCCGCCTCCATATATGTCGAAATCATTGGCATTGAAAGTTTTCATGGCATTCCAAATATAAAAGTATGCGGAAGGCAGCTTACCTGTGAACCTATTGAATGAGAAATCAATAACCTGCAACTTAGGAAAAGAAACACCTGTCATAGGCCTACCGATGACATTGTAGAACTTGTTCTTTGCAGGATGAGCAGCTTCGACTCTGAAAGATGTCAGAGTTCGTGACCCAAATTCCATTTGTGTTTGAAAATTTCGCGACGTGATATTTTTATAATTGAGAGAAATTTTGAGATTTGTGGTGGAAGCGAAGGGATCGGAAGCTTACCATTGATCTTGTTGGGGGTGCGGGGGCAGAGTCTCTGCGGTATAGATCTGTTTTATTGGGCCGTTTTGTCCGTACAATTTTTGTCCGTACACATATCTATTTTAAGATTTTGAGATTATATATATTTCGACTTGGTCGTGTAAAACACTACTTTCTGTACCTTATTTTTCGACATAATGAAATTTTCTTCTCTGCCAGTGATTTTTCCCGATTAGGATTTTCCACTTAAACCTGTGTATTCTTGTTTTTTTTCTTTTTGTCGATTATCGTTCGGTAATTCTTAACAAAAGATTTCCCAACCAAGCAGGGAACACATCCACCAGTTGATTATCTTGGAGATCAAGACCCTCAAGAGCTGTACAAGTTGTCAAAGAGCGTGGCAGTTGCCCTTGAAATCGGTTGTGGCTGAAATCTATCATCTTCAAGCGGCTTGTACGCGTGCATGCTATAGGAATGTTGCCGTGAAAAGCGTTATTACTTAACTTCAACACACTCAAAGAATCGCTGAAGATTCCTACACATGGAGGAATCTTGCCACTCAATTGGTTGTTTGATAAATCCAGCATCTGGAGAGAACTGAAGTTGCAGATCAATGGGGGGATTTCTCCACTCAGATTGTTAGATGAGATGTCATAGTGAGTAGTGGACAATACAGGAATTGGCAGTGATCCTTGCAACATGTTAGAACTAAGGTTTAATACCCCTAGATTAACCCAAGGAAGAGTTGTTGGTGGCTTCTCAAGGCCTGCTAGGAAGTTGCTATTTATGGCCAGCAAAACCAGACTCTCTGTGCTTGTATTCCACATCCATTTGGGCATTTCACCTTGTTTATTATTCTGGGCAAGTTCCAACCATACCAGTTCCCTCTGATGCCGGATGAAATCAGGGAACTCAGTTAAGTTGCACGTAGACAATCCCATTTTCCAGAACTTTGAACTCGTGGCATTTACTTTTCCTTGGTCAAAAAGTAATGAGAAATTGTTAAAGCCAAGGTCGAGGTATCCGAGACTTTTCATGTTGAAAAACATGTCAAACTTGATAGTACCACCCAACTTATTATCATACAGAGAAAGGTCTTTCAGGTACATCAGTTGTGATAATGATTCTGGAATTGAACCATTGAATTGATTTTCACTGACATAGATGCTAACTAGTTGGGTAAGGTTTCCCAGCCAAGATGGGATTGGACCAGAGAGTTGATTCCTAAAAATGTTGAAAGTAGTGAGTTGGGTGAGATTTTGAAGTGAAGATGGGACATAACCACTTAACTCGTTATATCCCAAGTACAGAGTTGTTAGTTTGGAAAGTTTACCAAGTGAAGATGGAATGGGCCCAAAAAATGTGCAATTGTAAAGACCAAGTACTTCCAAAGAGTCAAGCTTTTCGATCGAAGAAGGTATGTTGCCAGAAAATCCCGTGATTCCAAGTTTTAAGTGTTGTAAGAAGACTTCTCCTATGGAATTCAGGCAGACAACCATTGAGATTCTCATTGTATCGAACGATGAGAATTTGAAGCTTGGGCAAGTGAAATATTTTTGCTGGAAACTGACCAGACAATCCACAATTTTCTAACTGGAGCGATGTCAAAGAAGAAAAATTTGTCAAAACATCAGGTAATTGGGAGGATGTGTCTACGTGGTTAAGATTGAGCTTTTCTAAGCGAGTACTTAAGTTTTGAATTAGGCTTCTGAGATTGGGATGTTTAAGTTCCAAAAGCCTCTCTCCAAAACCATCTGGATAGTTGATTGATAGATCAAGGGAAAACAACTTGGACAGACCTGAAACTTCAGCTGGGATTGTCCCGAAAACATCGAAGCAGAAAGATTGAGGGAAGTCAGCATCGAAAGTCTCCCAATGGCGGTAGGAATTCGAGAAAAGTTGAAATGATTATCAGCAAGGTTCAACCGTTGAAGATGAACAAGGCGGAAGAGGGTGCTGTTGGAGTTGGTAGAACCGAAGAGACAACTGCTACTAAGATCAACACCAATCACATGACCAGTCTTCTCATCACATTCGATTCCATCCCATTCGCAGCAGTTTCTTCTTTTTCCTTGTGCTTTCCACGACGAAACCTTTGGATAAGCACCCTGGAACTTTGAAGCAGATGCATCAATGGTAAAGCTATGCTTGAATTGCAACAGAGCAGACCTCTCCTCCTCGTGACATGGCTGCTGCATGGAAGTTGTAGTAGAAGAGTTACTAGCAAAAGTTTTAAAACTACGTGCAGGATATTAAATAAGAACATGGTTTTCCTTTTTTTCTTTTTTTTTTTTCCCCTTCTTTTTAATGTTTTCCGATCTCTTTCTCTTACGCTAGTTAGTATGGAATTAAAGCTAAGCAGAGATGTTCGTATAAATTGCTAGAGTGGCTCATGTTCAATAACGTGAATGTCTAAGTAGAAAAATGTAACGAGGTAATGGACAGTAGTTCTTTAATTTTAAGTCTTCTTCATGTTTGACGGCCACAGTAGATGGAATCCGACCATCGAGCATGTTGTTCGAGAGGTTGAGCGAGTAGAGAGCAGTGAGGTTCCCAACAAATGAAGGAATCTCCCCACTAAATTTGTTGCTTGCAAGATCAATGATTGCGAGTTCTTTTTGGATCCTCTCATAGTATGTTTCCACACTTTTCATCATAATTCTGAATGAAAAATAATAATCATAAAAAAGGTCCCCACGGTTAACTACTACTTTTGCCTGATATGTCAAATTGCTTGTCTTGGAAGATTTAATGGCATTCCAATTGATTATGTAACCATTAGGCAATTCACCTGTGAAATTGTTGTGAGAGAGATCGATAATTCGCAGATTTTGAAACTCGAAAGTGTTGTTAGGTTTCCCTATTACTCCATAAAATCCGTTCTTTCTCAAGATGAGAACTTCTAAATTTGGACAGATCCCTAACCAGGTGGGGGAAGATATCAAATAGTTGATTGTTTGAGAAATCGAGATACTCAGAGCGTCTTACACGTTGCCAAAGACGGTGGAAGTTGGCCTTGAAGTTGATTGTGACTGAAATCAATCATCCTCAAGATTTGTGCAAGTCCTTGCAAGCAAGATGAGGAACCAAGCCATGAAAAGAGTTGTTTCTTAAATTCAAAACTAATAGGGAATCACTGAAGTTCCCTAAACAAGGCGGAATCATGCCACTGAAGTTTTTACAAGACAAATCAAGAACTAAAAATGAAGTCAAATTGCTTGTCAATTGGGAAATTTCTCCACTTAGCCTGTTGTTTGAAAAAACATCATAATGTTTGGCGGAAGATGAGGGAATTGGTAGATGTCCTTGTAACATGTTAGAATGTAGGTCTAGTACCTCTAGACGAACCCAAAGTAGAATCGTAGGCGTTGAAAGGTGTTGAAAGCCTGTTAGGAAGTTGTTGGAAACGTCCACCAATATCAGAGTTTCTGCACTTGAATTCAATATCCATTTGGGCAGTTGACCAGTTGGCCAGAGATACTGTTGCTGGCAAGTTCCAAAATCTCCAACTTATTTTGATGCCTAAGGAAGCTTGGAAACTCACTTAAATTGCACTAGGGCAGTGCTAGAGACTTGAATTTTTGAAGTGTTGAATTAATGTTTCCTTCCCCAAAGAGAACTGAGAATTTGTTTTGGCCTAGATTGAGATAGGTGAGACGTCTCATCTCAGAAAACAAATCAAATTTCATAGTACCAGCAAAACTATTATTCCGAAGGTCAAGAATTTTGAGGTTCTGGAGCATGGACAATGTCTGTGGAATTGGCCCATGAAGTTTGTTATCCTCAAAAGCAATTGTAATAAGTTCAGTAAGGTTTCCCAACCAAGATGGAATTGGACCAGTAATTTGATTTTCAAAAAGTTCTAAATCAGTTAACAGGGTGAGGTTTTGAAACGAAGATGGGAGGGATGTAACCACTCAAAAACATTTGAACCAAGGTCTAGATAACTGAGCTGGGTAAGTTTGCCGAGTGAATATGGAATAGGCCCATGTAATCCACAATCACGTAAAGATAGGTGTGTCAAAGAAGAGAGATTTGACATGAAATCGGGTAACAGAGATGTCATGTCCACGTGAATATTATCAAGAAAAAGACTCTCCAAGCGAGTCAAGTCTTGAACAAGGCTTCTCATTTTGGGATTTACGAGTTTCAAAAACCTTTCTCCGGTATCTTCGTCAAAATCAGAAGACAAATCAAGGTAAGACAACTTGGACAAAAGCGAAATTTCAAACGGGACTTGACCAAAGAAGAAAGAGGAAGAAAGGCTAAGATACCTCATATCCGAAAGTTGGCCAATGGCGGTGGGAATCGGAGAGAAGTTGAAGTTATTATAAGCAAGGTCAAGCTTCTGGAGATGGACAAGGCGGAAGAGGGTGCTATTGAGTCAACAGAACCATAGAAACAAGCAGAATTAAGGTCAAGGCCAATGACATGACCCGTCTTCTCGTCGCACTCGACGCCATCCCAAGAGCAGCAGTTGCTACTACTCTCTCCTTCATGTTCCCAAGATAAAGGCTTTGGATAATCACCCTCGTAGCGACAAGAAGACTTGTCAATAACAATGCTGCGCTTGAACTGCAACAAGGGCAGACCTCTCATGATCACCGCAAGATGGCTGCAAAGAAGTAAAGCAGTGGGTTACTAAAGGATTAAACAAGACGATGAGTTTCAAAAGCATGATCAGGAACACAAATAAAGACAATGTGTTCAAAAGCATGCTCACGTATCAGTACTAGTTTTTTTTTTTTCAACTCTATTTATCAAGTTAGATAAGTGAGCAAGGAACTGGACATTAATCAGGCATTTTATAGACATCTCAAGCTCTCATCGTTTGCCAGCTATGCTAAACATATTAGTACTATTAGCAAAAAAGAAAGTCATCCATGTTGTTTGAATTAAACTTAATTTAAGGGTACATTAAAGATAAAAGTACGATTGCATTCAACTATTTGACTTTAATGAAACAAATATATAATCCAAAAGATAGCCGTGGAATGTGAAAATAGAGCAAAAGCAATGACTGCCGATTTTTTTTAGTCCTGAACGTGTTTCACTCGCTATCTTCTAATCGTGTTGTGTGCTATATAAAGAAGATATGACTAAAGAGGGGGAATTAAAACGAAAAAGAAAAAATAAAAATTATTGGAGGCCATGGTACTCGTCATTGATTAATTATAATTAATAAATTAAATCTTATACGATGTTTATCTAAAATATAATTATAATTAATTAATAATGAAATGACATAATATATAGTGTTAATCCTATATTACCTTTTAACATTATTCTATACTAAATTATGAATCAAAACTAAGTTGAGTGGTTCCAATTTCAAATAATTATATCAGTTATTTTGAAAAAAAAAAGATTAATTATATATATATTAATAATTTTTAAACTATACTCATTACATCATTTTGTTTCAATTTTTAACTTACATAGTAACAGCAGCAATAATCTTTTTTGTCATAAATTAATATTTTTTTATGAAAAAAAAAAAAGAATCATGTATATAGCTTATGATTGGGTATTGTTTGGTTTTGGGAATTAGAGTCATAATTATCAAAATGTGTACTTTGTACATGACTTATTTTTATTAAAAAAATTAACAATTTGTGACAAAATAATTATTAATATAGTAATTACATAAATCTTTATAAATTATTGTGTAAAATAAAAATTTAGAGTCTCACTATTAGCCGTAGTAGTCAAACTATATATTTTGTTAATGACTAATTTTCATAAAAAATTAACAATTTTCAACAAAATATTCACTATAACAATTACATAATTTAATAATAATCTATTATATAATTTAAAAAGTTCTGGAATGATAGATATATTTCATGGGCTATTACCATAATTAAGCCGTCTAAAATTAGTAATAACAATATATATATATATATATATATAAAGAATTTCCAAATTCCAACTACCAAGTTATTGTCGCACCCACTTGAACGTAGTTTGGGCCGGTCTTGGGCTTTGGACTTGCTCACGGTGATGAGCCACCAGAGTACAAGAGATAACTACAAACCCGGTCTTTCAAAAAAATCAGCTGCGATGCATCCATGAAGGAGCAGATATGGAGCTCAATAGAAAGAAAATGCTTATACCTACTCCAACGAAGAAACACCACAGCCTCTCTCCTCCAAATCCACGCTTTTATGCTCCGAAACGCCCTCGAAACCAATGCCAATCTCCTTACCAAGTTCATTTCCGCCTCCACTTCACTTCCCTATGCCGCCTCACAGAACTCACTCGGCTTGCTACACCACGCTCGCCGAGTGTTCGATAAAAGGCCCCACAGAGACGACTTGTTTCTCTGTAACTGCATGATCAAAGCTCACGCTGATATGCAGCAGTTCGCCGAATCTTTCACTCTTTACGGAGATCTTAGGAGGAATACGGGCTTTGTTCCTGATGGGTATACGTTTGTGATTTTAGTGAAGTCTTGTGTTTTGAATTTGGCCATCTGGGAAGGGCAAGAGATACACGGTCATGTTGTTAAAGCTGGGTTCTGCTCAAATTTGTACGTGCTGACGGCGTTGGTTGATATGTACGCAAAGTTTGGGAGGATGGGCTGTGCCAGAATGTTGTTTGATGGAATGAATGAAAGAAACCAGGTGTCATGTACAGCTCTCATTTGTGGATATGCAAGGTTAGGAGATATGATTAATGCTTGGAAGCTGTTTGATGAAACGCGTGAGAAAGACTCGGCTACTTATAATGCGATGATTGATGGTTATGCTAAATTTGGGGATATGGGATCTGCTCAAAATTTGTTTGAGGGGATGATGGATAGGAATGTGGTCACCTGGACGAGTATGATCTATGGATATTGTCGTAATGGTGATTTACGATCTGCTAGATCTCTTTTTGATGCCATGCCCAATAAGAATGTTATTTCTTGGAATGCGCTGATAAGTGGATATTGTCAAAACAAACAGCCACATGAAGCATTGAAATTATTTCATGAAATGCAGGCTAACACATTGTTTGAACCAGATAAGGTAACTATTGTAAGTATTCTTCCGGCTATTGCGGATTTAGGTGCCGTGGATTTAGGTTGTTGGATTCACAAGTTTGTTCAAAGGAAAAGGCTTGATAGGTTAACAAATGTAAGCACTGCACTCATAGACATGTACGCAAAATGCGGAGAAATTATCAGAGCTAAAAAGGTTTTTGATGAGATGCCTAAAAAGGAAATAGCTTCTTGGAATGCTTTGATAAACGGGTTTGCAGTAAATGGCCGTGGTGAGGAAGCATTGAAGCTATTTTCAGAGATGCAACGCAAAAAACTTAAACCGAATGACCTAACTTTGCTTGGTGTTTTATCTGCTTGTAACCACAGTGGTCTAGTAGAGGAAGGAAAGAGATGGTTTAAAGCAATGGAAGGCTTCGAGCTTATCCCGAAGATTGAACATTATGGCTGCATGGTGGATCTTTTGGGAAGGGCAGGATGCTTGGAGGAAGCGGAGAAATTGATTGAGAGCATGCCATACGAGGCTAACGGGATAATCTTGAGTTCTTTTCTTTCTGCATGTGGATATTTCAATGATGTCACAAGAGCTAAGAAAATTTTGTGTAATGCAGTCAAACTGGAGCCAGGGAATGACGGGAACTATGTGACAGTGCGAAATTTGTATGCCACTGGGAGGAGGTGGAGCGACTCGGAGGAAATTAAGAAGTTGATGAAGGAGAATGGAGCAAATAAGGAGGTTGGTTTTAGTTTCATTGAGGTCGATGGTACAATCCAGGACTTTGTGTCGGGAAACAAGCTGCAACCCCACTGGGACTGTTTAGAATTAACCTTGGCGCAGTTGTGGAAGCACATGAGAGGAGACCACTCTTGTTAAATACTTCAATTAAACTGAAGAAAGGGAAGGGTGAATACCCTTTTGGGGTTTGGGGAAAGATCTTGCTAATTTGACTGCTGTTCTTGGAGTCTGCTCACAATCATGTCTAATGATTTGTGTGTTTTGCCCTAAAATTGAAATTGATTACCTATTCTGGTATTTTCTCGAGGGAATTCATGCATAGGATGATTTATTGACCTGGTTATTCAGCAATTAAGTTATGTAGAGCAGCCGATTTGCCACTAATCAGCCAATGGATGCTGAATTTGTTCTGGAAATCCTAATTGGACTCCAATTATAACATAGCGGAATAATCCTAATACAATCAAGTAGTTGAATCCTAATAAGAACAAAAGTCCTAATGCAGAAACATAAGACTCTTTAGGTAGACTAGTGATAGATAAAACTGAACAGAAATAAAGTGGAGATATATCTTCTTCGTAGACTCGACATTCAAGCGATTGAATTCTGAGGTGTTTCTTCGTACAAAACGTACACCGTGAATGAGTTGCCCTGCCATTCCACCTTGATCAGATCCCACGGTGTTGAGGAACACGTAGAGATTGAGTCGGGGCTGGCTGATTGACTTCATACAACGGGTCATCTTCATTTATGTGTTCTTGAATTACTGGAGGTGCAAGGCGCTGACCTATGGTAGTGGCAACATGTGAGGAGTCTTGCGTGGTTTGAAGGGTGCTTTCCAATCCATTATGACGGGTAGGAAGGGTGGAAAGACCACGGATTTGCTGTTCCAACAACTGAACAGCTTCTTCGACGGGCTGGAGCCTCTGCTCATTGGTAGCAGCCACGAGAGAAAACCTTTATTTTAATAAAAACTATTGATTGCTGAATGATAGAGAAGTGAACATACAAGACCCACACGTACATTCGTTTCTGAAGTCTTATATTGACTAGTTAACCGGGTTTGGGATTGGTAACAGACTTCGTAAATCTCTATGGAGTAAAGAGTCCCTTTCACTGAAATCTGCTCTGAAAAGGCTGTATAGTGTTCACAATGGAATACATGTGGTTAAAAACTTTTTGAGATTTGATATTGTTGATGGAGGTTTTGTCCACAATAGATTTAGAAAAAATTACGAGATATGCCTTGTGTGAAAAGGGTTATTAATCAAAGCAAATAAAGAGACAAAGATTTTATAATGGTTCAGTCCCGAAAAAGATGAGCTTATGTCCACTGTTTTTCACTATTTTCTGGAGAATTACAAGAACTCAAAATTACAATATGTTGTCCGGAAAGAAGAAGAAAACACTCTCAAGAATTCCTCACCCTCCCCAGATCAAAAAAAGTCCCTCCCACCAAAGCATTGAACTCCCTTTATATAGATGAGGGTAACTCAGTGTTCCTAATTGTGAGAATGGCTAACTATACAATCGGGTAATATAATTTGAGTAACAATATAATTGGGTAATCACTTAAATTGGGTAACTGGTCGATCTTGAAAAAAAAACTTTTGTTTCCCTTTCCTTGTAGGTTACCCGTTTGACGAAGTGTAGACTAGTCTCCTTTTCATTCTGGTCGCACATAACCTATTCAGAGGAGGTTGCACGTAACTTATGCGGTGGAGGTCGCATGCAACCCTTTCGGATAAGGTCGCACTTAATCTTACTCATGTGACCTGACATAGGATTTTAGACCGTACAACAATTGCCCCCCAGCTCCATTAGTTCTTTAAGACAAAATGGAGCTTCCTTCTAATGTAAGTGCGAGCTTAAAAAATGCGATATCACGACCTAGACTTGAGATTTTTTGAAGAGTCGCCAAAATCTCAAATCTCACTTTTCTCAAGATCACACACACCTTTTTCTGACAGATGAAAACACGTGTCGCCTTTTCTAAGAAAAATAGCAGAACTCGAGGAGACTTAAGGACAGCGATGATGCCAACTATCGTCTTTAAACCGAATCGTTTCAAATTTTGAAAGATATTGATTTAATTTTGGAAAAAATCAAATCCCGCGTGAACTTCGGCCTTTAGATCTGAAAATCAAATACCTTTATCTACGGCTGTGATTCAGCGATGCTTGAGAAATAAATATCGGAAATCAATCCGCTTCTGCTTCTTCATTATAAATCTTGTTTTCCATCTCTCTAAAACCCTGAAGTATTTCAGAGCAAACCCTACAGCGCCGTTTCATTCTTCAGCTCGCACAGTTCCAGTATCTTCTCCGACGGAGTTCAGACTATATCTCAATCTCTCTGCTTTCGAAGAAAGGTTAGTACATTTCTTCTCTCCTATTGTTCTTCGTCTTTTTTCGGAAAAACTTATTCAGTTTTAATTTCTAGGAATTGAAACACATCTCATATTTAGACGAACTGGAATGGGAATTTTTCAGATCCTCCTTTACTGGTTCATAGAATAGACTCTTTACTAGATAATGGTCAAAGACAAACTCATGAAAAGAGTTTCTAGGGTCTGATACCCTATTTATTTATTTTTTTTGACGAAGTGCTCGAGCAAATTTTATGAATCCGTAGATCGATTAGAAAAAATTCGATGAGCTTGATTATTAATACAATCATAGGGTGAACTCCCAAAATTTGCTAGCATATAGTGAAGATTCTTGATGCTCGCATAGGATTAAACCCATCCGTATTTCTTTTCAGATGTCTAGCAGTGAGGATTTTAGGGAAGGGAATGCATTCTCAGGAGAATCTGAGAACTCCAGTGTTAGCTCCATAATCCTTGAAGATTACCTTGAGCCAGAACTCGAGGTAGAGATAACAGGGGTCAGGCAAAATAGTCCTTGCATAGGCGACCTCCCTCAGGACCAGTGGCCTCAACATATCAGGGATGCCCCTGCCTTCGCATCAGGCTATCAATACGTAGAGGGGAATTGGTCATGTACCAATATAAGGACGAGCTGCATATTGAACAAGCTCAGCAAAATCATGTGCAACTATAAGATCGCCATCCCTCTTTGCCTACCCATGGAATTCAATCGACCACACACACCACCACGCGGAATTGCCTTATTTTCTGAAGCAGTTCTTAAATGCGGTGTCCACCACCCACTTCATCCATATATAAAATCAATTATCGACTACTATGAGGTCATCCCTTTCCAATTGACTCCTAATACATATAGATATATAGTAGGTTTGTACATACTTTACCACAAATTAGATTTAGACTCCCCCTCTCCTGAAGAGTTTACTTGGTTTTACTAAGTGAAATCAAACCCGTCAGATCTTGGCTTCTTTTATGCAAGCAAATGGTCGAACCAGGCAATAAAAATAATATACAGGGTTTGCAACAACATGGGAAAATGGAAAAATCTATTTTTCCACTTTGACTATGCAGATAACGGTTTCTTTCAAAATCTTGGTAGGTAGTTTTTCAATTTATCACCTTTTTCTGTGTTGTTGTATTTATCCTGATCGTACTCGTATGTCATTGCAGATAACAGGAAACAGCCCGGACTTTCCAGGGAACAGCTCGCAAGGGTGTACAAAATCAACAACCTTCCAACTGAAGAATTTGATTGGAAGGTCCTTGGTACTTCCAAGGACCTGGTCGCTTGCAGTCTGCTTCCAAAGGAAGCCGCGTTCCCTGACCCCCCTGTCCATTCGTCCAGACCTTCAAGCTCGAAGAAAAAGAAGCCAAGGAAACAGATGGATATAAGTGCCTCGTCTTCTAGACTTACGAAACGAAAAGTACCTGCCATCCCTCTAACTTCGGAACCTTCTTTTCCAGAAATAGCGTCACCACCAGCACCTCAACAAGAAGAAGGTAATCATATGTATATACATTTTCTAATTATCATTGTATTATATCACCTCACTTACTGAAATATCTGTACAGAGATGGTTATTGATAGTGGCCTGAAAGCACCACCCTTCACTCTCGGGTCCATGGCAAAATCCAAGACACCCGAGAGCACTCCTCCGTCATCGAAAGGGAAAGAGAAGGTCGACAACTCCAAAAAATGAAAAGTTACCTTCGAGGACATTCCGGCAGGCTCGCCTCCTCCACAGCCTCAGACAATGAGCCATTCTGAACCACTCAAGGAGGCTGCCACCTCTTCGGAACCGATCCTAGTAGATAAGGATGAGGAGTTCTTCGTGCTCCTCAATCAATTACTAGAGAAGGCTGGTATGAGCGCAGTCTTCATTGATCGCTTCACTTCCGAGGAGGGCTGGGAGAGGATGAAGCGACGATCTGCCAAGATCGCCTTTGGTTTTGCGATGAGGATGCTGGCCAATATAAGTACCTTTTTATTCTCTCCTCAAATGTATTATTTCTTGGTATTAATGGTTATGTCTTCAGACCGCGGCAGTTGCTGTCCTGATGCATGTCCCGGTCTTTGAATGTTTGGAAAAGGCCGAAAAAATTGAAAAGATAACCCAAGCATTCGAGAACTCGGAGAAAGCTTGGGAAGAGGAGAAAAAAGCCTTTGACTTGGAGAGGCAGCAGCTGCTTGAAGGCCTGGCCAAGGAGAAGCTCGAGAATGAGAACCTCGAGGAGAAAGTCAAAGAGCTCAAGAAAACTATCTCCGAGCATCCGGATCGCATGAGGGAAGCGACAACAGAGGCAGTTCACAAAGCTATCGAAGAGTTCAAGGCGACTGAAGTCAAAGAGCTCGAAGATAAAGCTAGTGACATAGCCTCGTCAACCATTATTTTTAACTTCTTCTGCGAGCATCCGGACTTTGACTTCTCTATCCTTGGTGAGGACGTAGTCGAACTTGTCCAGAGTTGGAGGAAGGATACTGCCAAAACCAGGGATTGTAGTGCGAGCACTTCCGCATAATATACACTTGTATTTTTTTATTATTTTTTAGAACAATGCGGGCTTGGTCCCCATTCCTCCCTCTGCTTATGTACGGGTGCAAAATTTTTTTAATGAATATTTTTTTTTCTTGTCAGACATTCCTGAAAAATAATGAAAATACAACACTGAAATTTTAACTAAGTAGTCAATCACTAAGTGACTGATCGGTACGCTTTTTGCGATTTGAATCCAACTAACTTAAAATGAGTTTTAAGCGTTAGGATAGATTAGGTCCTTAAGAAAATAGCAAATACGAGTGATGCAAACTCAACTGTTTTTCAAAAGTTCCATGGCAAAATAGGATATAGCAATATATCATATTGAACAATGAACATTTGGCTTAGTTACTCTATTGTTCGAGGAGGGAAATTGTGTAATACGATATGCTAAGACATGAAGCGAGGAGAAAATCCTAGGATTTTAAGGAATTTCAGATATTTTAACGATCAAAAACTCCGTCTCCTCTAAATAGATTTTTGCATAGTCCCGTAGGAAACAAGTAGGAGATAAAATTCTAATCCCACTGCCCTCCGAGTTTTATGGTGTCCGAAAACTGCCATAAAACTATAAAAAAAAATGAATCAAACGAAGTTGAAGTAATAGCCAAAGAAATATTATTGACAAACGCCGTCGAATGATGAAATAACGAAGATACAGTAAGCCGTTGAAAATACATGGAAGATAAACATGAAGATTCATTGATAATAACGACGAAGTTGTTCTGCATTCTAAGCATGTTCGATCTTTTGTCCGTCGATGCGAGCTAGGTTGTATATCCCAGGTCGAATGACATCATCAATAACATAAAGTCCTTCCCAGGAAGGTCCAAATACACCAGCACCATGCTCTTTATTATTAGGTAGAACTCTTCAAAGGACAAGATCACCAACTTCAAAATGTCTACTTTTGACTTTAGAGTTATAATGTCGAGCAGTACATGGTTGATATGATGTAATTCGAAGTTGAGATTGTTCACGCCTTTCTTCTAAAAAATCGAGTTCAATTCTTAGTAATACATCATTCTGATTTTGCTCATAAATAGATCGCCGTAGAGAGTCCGCACCAATTTCAACTGGGATCATTACTTCATATCCATAAGCTAAAGAGAATGGAATCTCTCCAGTAGTAGTTCGTTGAGTGGTGCGATAAGCCCATAAAACTTCTGGAAGTACTTCTAGCCAAGCTCCTTTATGCTCCTCTAGCTTCGTCTTTATATTCTATTTAAGTATTTTATTTATCGCTTCGACCTGCCCATTGGCTTGCGGATGAACAACAGCAAAGAAACTCTTCTTGATGTCCAAGTTGTTGCAGAAGTCACGGAACTCATCACAGTCGAATTGTTTCCCATTATTAGAAATTATAGTATGCGGTATACCATAACGGCAGATTATAGATTTGTAAACAAAATCTATCATCTTCTTTGCGGAAATGGTGCTCAAAATCTATCCTCTTTATTTGTTGATAGAGGTTTTGTCAACAATAAATTCAGAAAAAATTACGAGATGTGACTTGTGTGAAAAGGGTTATTAATCAAAGCAAATAAAGAGGCAAAAATTTTATAGTAGTTCAGCCCTGAAAAAGATGAGCTTACGTCCACTATATTTCACTATTTTCTGGAGAATTATAAGAACTCAAAATTACAATGTGTTATCCAGAAAGAAGAAGAAAACACTCTCAAGAATTCCTCAGCCTCCCTAGATCAAAAAAAGTCCCCTCCCACCGAAGCATTGAACTCCCTTTATATAGATGAGGGTAACTCAATATTCCTAATTGTGAGAGTGGGTAACTATACAATCGGGTAATCAATTTGAGTAACAATATAATTAGGTAATCACTTAAATTGGGTAACTGGTCGATCTTGAAAGAGAAACTTTTATTTCCCTTTCCTTGTAGGTTATCCGTTTGGCGAAGCATAGACTAGTCTCATTTTCATTCTGGTCGCACATAATCTGTTCAGAGGAGGTCGCACGTAACTTATACGGTGGAGGTTGCATGCAACTCTTTCGGATAAGGTCGCACTTAATCTTACTCATACGACCTGACATAGGATTTTAGACTGCACAACAATATTAATAGGCTAGCTTATCAAGAAAGAAATGAGCCACAGAGAAAACAGAAGCATGCCAGGTGTGGGACCCATTCCTAAGTCACACGTCACGTGGACGATCAAGCGGCAGAACAGGTCACAAGTGGGGCCCACCGTCTGACAGGTGTTGAGAGTGATTAGTTAAAGGCCACACGGGTCACATGTGATATCACAATCGGCCATTAGGCCGTCCGAGGTTAGGGCCGAGCCCATCACAGATCCTAGATAGTCTCGGCCCAGTCCGACCCTTATCTCGACAGCTGGGGGGTCGGAAGCCCCAAGGGTTTTCCACCAGAATACAATGGAAAGTAACTCACGACTCCAGACCCAGACAGAGTATTTAATGCGATCCTAGGTAGGTGTGCGCAAGGGGCAAGCTATCTTGACATAACAACGATTTACCCGAATCTTACCCCTGACAGATTCAAGCTGTAGGAAGCGGCTGAAATTAGGCTATGGTGATACAGAAAAGATCATGGAAATGTCGGCCCGTGATCTCTGGGAAAAACTTTGAGGAGAAAGGTACTCAGTCCTGAGATTGAGACCTGCATGGTTCACAATCTCAGGACTATACATATATGAGCCATGCGTTCTTGAGAGGGGATGTACGCTTACAAAAAGAAATATATAAAAAAAGCTTATGAGCAAGAAACAAACATATACTCATACAGAACTAATTTCTTGCTACCCTGAATCAAAGATAGACTACTGACTTAAGCATCGGAGAGTCTTTGCAGGTAGCCACCCCCGCCTCTCCAACCCTGCCTGGAGTTCAGAGTACTTTGGGATAGCGAGGACACGTGGACAGTTGGAGAATACAGCATCAGCGGTTCAGAGACATGTGGACGGCTGGTGAGAAACTGCTCTAACAGTTTGGTGCCGTCTGTGGGAATAGTTTGAGCTTGAAAAAAGGAGTAGGAGACTCACGATCGCTCTCTCCCCGAAAAAAAAGCCATATAATGTCTGATGGCACCCTCAAGGATGACAACCAGGAGCACCAGTCCCGACGCCGAAGGAAAGCTCCCGAGAAGCACGACCAGATCTGGAGTAAAAGCTGGATCAGATACTTGCCGCCCTGGCGGAAGCAAACCAAAAGGCAGAGATGGCCCACGAAGCCATCCTGGGTTTAAGGGACGAAGTCGCAGAGGTACACAGAGATAACGCCCGCCTAAAGGGGTTACTGGCGAGCGAAGACAGGACCCAGTAGAGAGAAGATTTTGACGATGAGGTCCAGCAAGAATTCAGAAGTCAACCACGAGGAGAAGCTCCCGCTCCCTCCGGATCGCGGATGCAGGGGGCGCGGCAAAGCCAGTCGAGACCCCTCCAAACCAGGGAGGCAATAGGCAAAAGACGCCATGGAAGCCCAGGAGGTACGCCTCTCGACTGGAAGCAAGAGATGATGGCAGAGTTGGGTAAGAGACTTGGGGCCCATTACAGCCAGACCCCCGACGATTTAGCAGAGCAAACTGTACGAGGGATCAACCAGATGGCCTTCGCCGACTGGATCCAGATAGAGCCTAGGCCGAGGGACTTCACGACCTCGACCTTCAGGCCGTTCGAAGGGAAAACTGACCCCCTCGATCATATATACCACTTTCAATAGAAGATAGCCCTGGAAACCAGGGACGAGGCCGTGACCTGTAAAGTCTTCTCTACAACCCTGGTAGGCCAGCCCTGCTATGGTTCAGACAGCTCCCGGAAAAGTCCATAAACGGATTCGAAGACTTTTGCAAATTTTTTCTAAAGCAGTACGCAGGTGTCCAGAGATAACAAAAAACCATGCGAGACCTAGACCGTTTAGAGCAGGCCGTAGATGAGTCCCCGCGAGAGTACCTCTCACGTTTCCTCGAGGTAATATCACTAGTCCATAACGCCGACTCGGTCTAAGCCGCAGGCTCATTCATCAAGAGCCTACAGCCAGGATCAATGCTATCGGACCACCTCCTTTTGAATCTTCCGTACGATATGGTGGATGTCTAAGCGAAGTCGGAAGGGGTATTCAGGGTACTGGAAAGCCACCAGAAGGCACCCAAGACCTCCGCCATGATAACAATGATGCCAGTACAAACCCCAGCCCCGTAAGAGGTGAAGAGGCCCTCACAAGGCCAAGGGCTGGCTCTGAAGTAGGAAGCCCCCGTCCGGGATAGTCAGGAAGGTGGCAAGAGGAAGAAGACATCCCGTGACCCTCTACCGAAGTATAAGCTCAACATGCCGATCGATGTGATCTACCTCCAAAACAAGGACAGGGGCATTTTTAAGGACCCATCCAAATCTGGCGCCGCTGAGCATATGAAGAATAGGAATAGGTATTGCCAGTTCCACAAAGACTTCGGGCACGACATTATCCACTGCCGCAACCTTTACGCTCATGTCATGATAGCGATCCACGCCGGTAGGTTGAAATAGTACGTGAAAACCGGTCGAACCCAGCCGCTGGAAGACGTCACCAGGCCTGAGAAAGGGAAGCAGACCCAAGCCTCTGGGTCAGGAGAGCAGACCCTAAGGATAGTGCCGACCATCGTGGGCAGGCCAAAGCCGACCCAGGATCAAGAGGAAAAAGAAAGATACCTCAGAAGAGCTGAAGGTAGGGTGAAATGCTTGAGAGGGATAGGCCATTTCGTCAACCATTGGATGTCGGGAGAAAGCCGCACCTCTTGGCGCCGTCTGTGGGAAATAGCTGTGCAATAAAAACTTGCCAGCAGACCTCAAAAACGCTCGTACTATGGGAGTCACGTCGTTCGTCGATGACTCGAGAAAACGTATGAAGAGGAAATAGCTGTGCAACAAAAACTTGCCAGCAGACCTCAAAAATGCTTGTACTATGGGAGTCACGTTGCTCGTCGACGACCGAGAAAACGTATGAAGAGGAAATAGCTGTGCAACAAAAACTTGCCAGCATACCTCAAAAATACTCCTACTATAGGAGTCACGTCGCTCATCGACGACCTGAGAAAACGTACGAAGAGGAAATAGCTGTGCAACAAAAACTTACCAGCAGACCTCAAAAACGCTCGTACTATGGGAGTCACGTTGCTCGTCGACGACCCGAGAAAATGTACGAAGAGAAAATAGCTGTACAACAAAAACTTACCAGCAGACCTCAAAAATGCTCGTACTATGGGAGTCACGTCGTTCGTCTACGACCCAAGAAAATGTACGAAGAGGAAAGAGCTGTGCAACCAAAAACTTACCGGCAGACCTCGAAAACGATCATACTCTAGGAATCAAATCATGCAATAAAATGCTTGCCGATGACCCGAGAAAACGTACGAGGAGAAAAGGGGTGCGCAACTCAAAAACTTGCCAGCAGACCCCCTAAGGAACATTTTAGCTATACGAATAGCTAAAGGAAAGCAGGGTCGGGATCCACCCGTTAGAAGTGGACCCCCCCTTAGGGACATTTTGGCTATATGAATAGCTACAGGAAAGCAGGGTCGGGATCCACCCATTGGAAGTGGACCCTCCCTAAGGAACGTTTTAGCTATACGGAGAGCCAAAGTAAAGCAGGCTCTGACGGGGGATGACCTATTTGTGCAAGGGCAGGATGTGAACGGATTTCGAGTCTACCCGTTGGAGGCAGTCCAGTACCAGGCCAAACATGAAGGACAAAAATTAAGATTAAAGTCTGTTTATTATGTCCTAAAAATATAAAGCGCACGGTCAACAATGATACGTGATCATAAGCCCTATCTATGGGAGGCGGGTCGCGAACGGACTGATAGGGAGACATCGGAGTGATAGTGCCCTATTTGTTCCCGGTAAGAGCCGAGCCCAAGCCTCCTCTTTTGCAACGGCGGGTCTAAACAATGATCGACCAATCCCTAGAGCTGGGTCCGAGCACAGTCCTATTTGGGGTCGGAGAAGTCCAGCCACACGCTCGGGTCGAACTCTGCCAAAATAAGCCATAATAGAAGTTATACCTCTGTAAAACTGGATGAGTCAATGCTCGCATCCCTATCTTCGGAACTAATCTTAATAGCCATGGCTCAAGGAGGACTCATTAATAGCCTGAAATCGTGCTCATCCGAGTCATCCACAATTATTTATACAGACGACTACTACAAGGTTTAACTCTACCCCGGACGTGATCAACAAAGAAAAAGAAAACAGAGTAAAAAGAATTGCATTGTTTTTATCATTTATATGGAGGATTACAATTGGGGTCAGCTTCACAAATGTACAAAGTTATGGGCCCTAATTACCTCCGGCCAGGGGAGCGCAGCAAGTCTCGGCACTTGACCAGCCCCGGTGGAGGGTGTCGTACCAGGATCGGATTCGTTGCTAGATACAATGACTGTACCAGACCCCTCACCAGTTAAGACCCCGGGACCAGGCTGACCGTCAAGGGCTTCCCAAGTTTGACCTGGCGGACCGAAAATAGGGGTAGGCTCTTTGGCACTAGAAGCAGATATAGAGGGCCTGTCCTTCTCCACAGCAAGCATCTCCATCATGTCAGCTGGGTATGTGATCCTGATCTCGTCCCCAAGCTGCTACATGTAGTACTTGACGGAATAATGGTCTCTCTCGATGCCTTTATGCTCGTCGAACTAGTCTGGCGTTACCACCTCAACGTGGCCTTCAAATTCTCTATTCTCCCAACCAGACTTATAACTTTCCGCAGAAAGGATGTCTACCTGCCTCTGGTACCTCATTTTCAGTTTCTCCGCGTCCGTCAGCCTATCCTTCAGCGCCGCCAGCCTGAGCTCATCTTGCCGCTGTGATAAGTCGACCCAAAAAGTGTTAATACTGACAAGGTCCTCACTGTGTTTATGAGACATCTCCACCTGAGCACCCATCAGATTTTTGTGATCCAAGAAGAGATATCGGTTTACCTCGTAGGACCGGTCAAGTCTGCGTTACAGAGAGTGGGCCTCTAGCTCGGCTGTCGCCTTGGCTTTTCTCACTTCCTAGGCATCTTCAACAGCCCTGTCACGAGCGATGAAGGCCAGTCCCATCTCTGCCCCCGCGCTCTGTAACTCTTACTCCTTGACCCTCAGCTCATCCTGAGCCATTCTGGTGGCTTTGGATTGGGCAAGTTTGTCAGCCTCCACCTCAGCCTGTCTCGCAGCCAGCTCCTCTCGTCTGGTCCTCTCGATACTTAGAGTGTGAGCCACCGTGCTGTTGACCCTCGCCTTCTCGAGGCTCCGATATATATCGAAGTCAGACCTCAATTCGCTGAGGGCGGCCTCGCTGCGCTCGACCAGTGCAGAGCGGGAACTCGGCTCCTCGGTCAGATCCCTGACGCGAGAGGAATAGAAGGACTGGATGGCAGCTAGCTACAAGTTAAACAAAAAAAGGGGGTCAGCGTTTAGCAAAGATGTTGAAAAACATAGAAGCAACCGAATGGATCAAACCTGCGTGAAGGTGCGGCTGGTGACAAGCTTGATGTTCTTCAAAGAGAGCACCTCCAGCTCCGGCTCTGCGGCTGGACCCTCTCTTTAGGCGTCGCCCACACCTGGGGAATACGGCCCCACCCTGCTAGCCGTAAGGGCACCCTCTTCGCCAACCGGGCCTACCCCCGAAGTAGTGGCGGCAGGGATGGAGGAAAGCTCAGCACCACCGGGAGTGGCGTCGGTCACGACGGGAGGTGGTGCGACTCCTCTTGGCGGGCCACTATGTGCCGACCTTCTCCTCCTTAGAAGGGTCAGCGTGGCCCTATCGTCATCACTGTCAGACGAGGGGGCAACCCTACCTCTCTTCTCCGCCCGGCCCTCTCCTTCGTTGGATGAGCCGACCTCGTGTCACTGCTTTATTTGGACTGGGGGAGGGGAAGATAGTCGGGACTTCAACCTTAGAGCCCCACCACTGAGCTCGGCGATCTCCCCATCGAGGCAAATGGTACCTGATTTCGGACCAGAGTCAGGGGTGGACGAGGTTGGTGTAGCAGACCCCACAGCCAGACTTAGCGGCTTCTCCTCGCATCCACCTGCGTCGGAACGGGGGACCACAGGCACTTCATCTCCTGAAAGCACCACGAGACACCGGCCTGCGGGTGCCTTAGGGCGAGCCTTATGACCCGCGGCTCCCCCCTTGACGGGGGAGGGGTCAGCCGATGGGCCCGTCTCAGAACTTACAAAAAAAAAACAAGTAACATGTTTAGGTCACAGCCACAGTCCAATCCATGAAGCTCAAGGACGCGAAGATGAACCTACCCTTAGCCTTCTTGGGGGCGGCAACCTCCTCACTGCGGAGCCTAATGCACTCCGTGGCCACAAGCCTCACGGCCTCCTCGAGCTCGTGGCTAGACGGCGCCACCAGGTCGTTGGAGCCCGCCAATTGGCTTGAAGCTGTAACCTGCCGACCCACCATAGCGATTCTGTCATGCTCATCCCGGCGGAATCAGTTCAGGGCAGAGGTGTCAAGTCGGCTCCGCATGTTCTTGGTGATGACCCAGGTATCCAGAGGGAATGGGAGGTATGAAACCATCCTTGGCATCATGTTCATCACCAGGGGGTTGAGGACGGCCTGGATGTGCCGGCAGTCCCAGGGAGATCCGAAGATGACTATCCCCTCCAGGCTTTTGAGCCGCCCCGCTAACAAACGCGGCTCGAACCTACTCTCTTCTGCCAAGGCTGCACAAGACAAAATAACGTGAGCAATAATAGACAAAGAGAGCACAGACCCGAAAATCACGTCCTAGCACTTACTCTACAGGAAAGTTGAGGGAATTCGGAAGTGCTCGCCGTTCACCCAAGGGGAGCACCACGCCCCTCCAACGGCGTATAGCCTGGTGTGGGAGTCCCATTGTTTGTCCAACCGCGACAAGCCCCAGAAGATATGATGTCCTTACAGCAGTTGGAGGTAAAAGGTGGGGTAGGAGCCTTTCTTGGGGATGAGGGTAAGCTTATAAGCATAAAAGATCACCTCCAGGTCGATTTGCGTTTAGCTACATCGGATGGATTCCCATCAAAGCAAAGAATTGGTGGATCAGGGGAGGAAGAGAGAATCGTAGCCATTCCAGATACTTTCTGCCCAGAATAAAAGAGCCTTCGAGGGCAGAAGGACGAAGGTACCAGTCCGCAGGACCCTTAACCCATTGTAGCGTCACTCTTCCGAGGAGGCAGAGCTGCTTCCTTAATGAATCCAACTCTGAATCCGCGATGGAGCGCAATTCCTGATCTTGATTTGAAGCCATTATTCTTAACACGAGTGAAAGAGCAAAAGTCTCTAGAAGGGAGGAAGTCGGAAACCCTAGGATTTGATGAGGCTAGAATGACTGAAGATTTTAGTAAAGAGGCAAATGAGCGTAATTGCGGCTTTTATAGAAGGGAAGCCGAAGAGTTTTTCTGGAAAAGGGGGGAGCTAAGGAGACCGAACAGTCGGAACTTCGAAATTCAAGCAGATTTCCTGATATGGGATGGCATGCCTCCACGTCTGCAGGGGAGCCACGTGCATCCCCCAGATTGGAGGAACGGATAAATGATTTCCCCACTTGACGGATGCGAATCCATCAAGTAGGGAAATGGGGACAGTTGTGGGACCCGTTCCCAAGTCACACACCACGTGGACGATCAAGCGGCATAACAGGTCACAAGAGGGGCCCACCGTCTGACAGGTGTTGAGACTGATTAGATAAAGGCCACACGGGTCACACGTGATATCACAATCGGCCATTGGGCTGTCCGAGGTTAGGGCCGAGCCCATCACAGACCCTGGACAGTCTTGGCCCAGTCCGATGCTTATCTCGATAGCTGGGGGGTCGGAAGCCCCAAGGGTCTTCTACCAGAATACAATGGAAAGCAACTCACGACTTCAGACCTAGACAGAGCATTTAATGCGATCCTGGGTAGGCGTGATTAAGGGGCAAGCCGTCCTGACAGAACGGCGATTTACCCGAATCTCACCCCTGACAGATTCAAGTCGTAGGAAGCGGCTGAAATCAGGCTACGGTGATACGGAGAAGATCACGGAAATCTCGGCCTGTAACCTCTGGGAAAAACTTTGAAGAAAAAGGTACTCAGTTCTGAGATTGAGACCCGCATGGTTCACAATCTCAGGACTGTACATATATGAGTTATGCGTTCCCGAGAGGGGATGTACGCTTACAGAAAGAAATATATAAAAAAACTTATGAGCAAGAAACAAATATATACTCATACAAAACTAATTCTTTGCTACCCTGAATCAAAGATAGACCACTGATTTAAGCATCGGAGAGTCTTTGCAGGTAGCCACTCCCGTCTCTCCAACCCTGCTTGGAGTTCAGAGTATTTTGGGATAGCGAGGATATGTGGACAGTTGGAGAATACAGCATCAGCGGTTTAGAAACACGTGGACGGCTGGTGAGAAACCGCTCAAACACCAGGAATACTAGCTGTGTGACCGATCATTACAAAATACTAGGATTAGGAGCCAAGCCAAGTTAAACAAATATATGGCATACGCTCTCCCAGGGCTAGAGTCCTTTTCAAGTTAGAGGTTGGTTTCAAGCCAAGAATTAGATTTCAGGTAGAGATGCTGAGAAAAACGATTGATACTTTGCTTAAACTGATCAAACATGAAATTTCCTTATATACTCGTACACATTATTGTAGTGCCCACCACGTATTTCAAAGTTTTGGCAAAAATGGGTTTGATTATGAGTGCCATGGCAGGAGGTTGCTGATTTCTTTTTCTCCATCCATTCTTTTATGTTTCACAATGTTATCTATTTATTTTATTTGTTGTTTCTTTTTTATTTTCGGATATTTCGTTCCTCCTTAGATTACGAACTCTCAACTACTCAAACCAGGACCGATCGTTGTTTCTCGTTTTTGTTGACATGATTTGTTTTCTATCATATTATTATTAAGATAATTATTGTCATAAATTTAATGTTTTGGATAATTTACATTATTTGAGCTGCAAATTTGCATGACAGGGTCAATGTACTCGCAAATGATTAATTTCGTAACAGACACGATGTACACATTCGTACAAGATAGCGAAAACGAAGAACAGTTTCAGGCGGCCATTCTCCGGATTTTCAAGTAAAGGCTTACGAACCCACTGAATTACCAAAATTATATTTTTTTCGTGGATTAGAAACAAAACAAAACAACACTAAAAATTATTGCAATTATTATTATTATAAATATTCTCTCAAGTCTTACCCTCTTACACAATCTTATATATCCAGATCTTTGAACTCTTCATTGCCTGGTAAACACTATGATGTGCCACCAGACAGCGAAATACGGGTAAATTAATTTCAACAAACGTAACTTCAACTTGGGCTTCCATATTTTCCATTTTCTTTTCCTTTTCTTTTCTTTCCTTTTTTTTTTTTGTCCAATAAGGCTATTTTATATTGACAATAAGCAGACTGCTTTCAATGACTGGGAGAAAGCTTCCAATGATGAAATAAGAAAGATGATTTTCGTGAACTTTATCAGGGATAAAGTGAGACTGAACAAGATCGATTCGGTGACCATGTTCACAGGAATAGCAGCGCCACCAGCAGCCATGGCAGCCAAAAGAGCTGCAGAGACCGTGCCACAGATTAAGATGATCAAAAACGTCCCTGACGTTCTCTTTGTGCCGGGCATGACAGTGGCGGCTCTCTTCTTTGTCAAGATGTCCAAAAGTATGGCCATGGCGAAAATAGCAACTTAATTAGGTCCTTAATAAATGTGTCTAATATATGTATGTACGAACGTAAAGCCAAGATCATAAAACGAATTTCAGCAAAAATTAAACGTGTGTGAAATTCACTGTGAATGTAAAGCATTTGAATTGTTGATAATGTGATGAGTCTGAGTCTGACTCCACATTCCAATAAAGAATAAGGATATCCCAGTTGGCACTGTTGACTTGGTAAAGTTTATCTATTATGATATTAAAAAAACTGGGAAGCTGGATGAATACAATCTTCTTTTCTTTTTTCTTTCTTTTTTTTTTTCTGGGCAAAATATAATGCAGAAAGAAATCCAATTAATTAAGGACATCCGAATAGGGTTATACTGTGTACTGCAGTATCAGCATGTACAGTAGCAACTCCTTTACATCAAGAGAGAGAGAGAGAGAGAGACAGAGACAGAGACAGAGACAGACGATTTACAGCAGAGGGAAATTACCATATACAATATACAAATTCAAGAGAACCGGCTGACAATTTTATCATGGAAAAAATTCTGAGATACAACTCCCAAACCAAAGTCTGAGCACTTTATGAAGCTAACCTCAGGACTATCAGCTTCATCTTCTCGAAACAGCCTTTCGCTTCCCACGATATCTTCTCTTTGCATTAGATTTCACATTCCTGTCACTGGCTTTTGATGGCGAGTCAGCTTCTGAAATCTGAAGAGGAGGATTTGCTTTCTGCTCTTCGATTGATACCTGAGGCTTCTCTGCAAGCTGATCTCTAAACTTCTCAAAATTCTGTAACTCTTCCTTGGCTTGCTCATTATCTATCAGCACTTCATCCTCAGTCTGTAAAAGCTCTTCATCCTCAGTCTGTAAAACAGATAATTTATTTCATAAAAAAGGCTTGTAACATCATCATTTAGTATAAAATAGTTGGTTAAATTACGAGATTCTTCTAAAATGTAAGGTAAAATAAGAGCAGCTTATAGAAGAGTAACCTACACATCCATATAAGCCAGCAGCCTGACAGTGATCTGTGCTTTCCATCATTTCAGAACGAGGGGTCACCTCCCCATGACTTGAAACTGCACTCTCAAGCATAAGTAGATCTCCGATATTATGCTCAGAGGTATGCTGAGACTCAGTACATAGAGATTCGACTTGTAATCCATTTCCATTTTCAGGAGGAGCAGGATTTTCAGCTGAGGTGACCAGCGCATTACAGGGTACAACAATGCTCAACTTAGTTATAGAAGAAATCTTTCCCGAATTTTCAGAAACTACCTTGTCCGCTCTGGGAATCAACTTTCGAACTCGTGAATGTAGCTTTTCAATCTCCAAAAGAAGAGCCTCATGGCAACCATCGCCATCTTGAAACTCAAAGGATGAGCATCCATCACTTGTCCCAAACTCATCATTGCGATAAGTAGTAGTCTTACCTACAAGGTCATGGAAGATACTGTTTCTCAATGATGAAAGTAATAACAATGTAGGCTTACTCTGATGTTATTATTTTCATCAGTTCATAATGATAAGACATACGTAGACAAGTGAGCAGAAAGTACCAACATGCAATATAATTTCACAATATTAACCTTTAAAACTCTTTGAACTTTTATTTTAACCTAGAACTAACATAGCCTAACCACCAACTGAGGAAACATGGACATGTACAAGAAACAAAAAAGAGAACAATTTATTTTGTAAACTTTGCCTTTGTTTTCTTACATTTATAATTGTAAAGCAACTATGAAAGCACAATGCAGAATTTCTAAAAAAATACAAAAATAACAATAATAATACTTAAACTGCCATTCTGAAAAATTATACGGGAGAGAGTCAGATTGTATATATGATTATACGATCTAAATATTAACAGTTAAAAAGATTTTAAGGGTGTTAAAACAAAGATGAATTTTACACATCTAAAATCTGGAATATCAATGCTTGTTAAAAAAAGTAATAGTGACAAAAGTTCATTGAAAGCACCAAGTTAAACGTTGAAAAAGAGAGCGAGCACCAAGTTAAAGAAAGTTATAGTGACAAAAGGTCATTGAAAGCACCAAGTTAAATTTTGGAGAGAGAGAGAGAGAGAGTAATCCCTTCATTTCTCATACAAGAAACTATCCAGAAACAGGATCGAACACAACCATAATCCATACCCAGATTACTAAAATTACCTTCCATGGAAGAACCGTCAGGAACAGACTCCTGTTTTTCTGGAAAGAAAAAAAGAAAACATACACACTCAAATCAGAGAGTAACTAGGCAAATAAGCACTGCATAAAACAAAATACCGAACTACATACCATAATAGGAGAACAAGTTATGATTTGACATGTATCTAACTATATCAATTGTCTCTTCAATTCTCTCTCTTTTCTTCCTCTTCATGACTTTATTTCTTTGAATTCGACTTGAAAATGGAAATGATTTTGCATCAAGATCTTCTGAAGTGAACCTTTTAAATTCAAACTGCTTTCTTTCATCATATTCCGCGAGCTCTCTATCATATTTCAACGATTGGGACTGAAGTTCTTTAATCTGCAGTTCCATCCATTTACAGCGCCACATTACAGGATGTATAAATCTTCTCCAATGAGGTGTCAACTTCTTCTTCCTAGAGAATTAGAGAAACAAGCAAAGTAGAGATTTTATTCGACACAAAGCAAAGCAATAAAATCTAAATAGTAAACTATATGTTGGGTACAGTGCCTATTAAAAAATAAATAAAGAAACATGCTCGGATGATAACAATAATTTCCAACTATGCATTTCTGGTTTACAGTAGAATCAATAAATCGAAGTGCTTATACTAAAGAAATATTTGTTAGTGACCAAAGACAAGAAAATTGAGACCAGAAACATCAAACAGAAACTAAATTGGCCAATATGCTGAAAACATACGGTTCTATCTGGCACATTGAAGATGAACATACAAAACATTTTGGCAGCGTTTCTATCTGCAATTACCTCATTCGAAACGCATCATAATTTTTGTCGTATGCTGATACAGAAGCAAGGTCACCACACAGCCGTGATTGAACTTCATCACCATCAAAATTTTGAACATTCTCTGTCCCGGATACTGTATCACCAAAGGAACTAGAATTTTCAATCACATCAACATGTTCAGTTTCAACCAGCCCAACATCACAAGAATATGTAACACCAGTAATGTCTAGCTCCTCATTCTCACTTCCATTCGTTGTTGTGGTTTGTTTAACCAGAAATGTTTCCATGTCAAAGGTCTCGTCTTTATAATTACTCACACACGGCAAAAAACTATTATCAGGGTCCTGATGGATACTTGTGTCCTCCTTATGAAACGGAACTTTCATTGAAGCTTCCAACATTGGCTTTACATCCAATTCAGGGCCCATTCTGCAAATTTCCCAACTCAAGTCAATCTTCCCAATCACATAATCAATATCAAAATAAAACTCTAACTAGATAAATTTCCAAATCAGAAGAAATTAACATAGCCCAAAAAAATATCAACAATACTCTTTGCCATACAATGGTCTTTAATGCTCAAAAGAAAAAGCCCAAAATTCAGAAAACAACTTGAAGCAATCACCCCCCCCCCCCAAAAAAAAAAAAAGGAAATTGACATTTAAAGACTCTACAGTAGTGATAATCAAAGAAAATAGAGAAACCCAAACCCAGACAAGTTTATAGAACAAGATTGTATATTCCTGTACCAATGAAACAAAACTCAATCTTTTAACCTAGAAAAATGAGTTATAAAGCCCTAAATCATAAACCCTAGAATCAGAAGAGTGAGAAAGGGACCTGGGGTTTTGGGTGAATCTTCAATATATTCGGTACAAAGGTTGAGAAGCTAAAGCGGGCTCATGCTAGAACCACCGGCGGTCACAGAAAGGCGAAGCGTGTCGAATTCTGGCCAATTGCTAAGGCAAGCCGAAAGCTTTGTGAGTTTCTCTACTCCACCGTATGTTAGACGAACCGGAAGGACTCTGCTATCTCTCCAGGAAGGCAGATCGGACCGGAATGAACCGGATCAAGTCAACCGAGGGCTGCCAGTGCGGTTCAATGGATTCACTTTTGTCTGCTTTCTTTGTTGGATTGGGCCCTTCACTTTTCATCAATCAAGCCCAATTTCTATCATTTAAAGTGGTAAGGCTTTTATTAGAAAAATGCCACTTTAAACACATTTAGAAAAGTGATATTTTTTAAAATAGTCACTAGTAATTGGTAATAAGTTTTAGTAATCAAAGGTATTTAAAACTAATGACTACTAATCGGTAACCATTTTTTAGAAACTAATAACTAGTAACCATTTTAAAAATAATATTTCTTAAAACTTTTTTGAAAAGTGATATTTTCTAATAAAAACCGTATAGAATGATCAAGTGCATCCAATTCCTACGGTTGGATGAGCATTAGAATTAATGTCAAAATCATAATTATCATGTTTGGTTAATAATTAGAATGGATTGGAATAAATACTAATTTTACAAAAATATTCCTAAATTTTAATCTTGAATTTATATTTTACAATATATTAAAAATTAAATTAAAAGTCCATTGTTTTATATCAATAATACTAGTTACAATATTTGACTAAAAATACTAATTACCAAATTAAAAAATGCGATCTATTTTTTTTAGTATCAAATGCATGTTGATTATTATATTTGTGAATTTAAATTTAAATGGACTTGATATTCTTTATATATATATATATATATATATATATCCAATTATTCCTTTATGCCTTAGTAGTATCAAAATCTATTTCTTTTAGAGGTCCCATTATCTCAATCATATCTAATAAAAAAAATGTTGAGAAAAGAAAAACATCTTTATAAGCAAGATAAAAGACATTGTTAATCATATAAAATTAGGATAGATATTAAATGTTAACATGGATAATTTTAGAAAAAAAAAATTTATTTAATTTTAAGATGGAATGGAATAGGTATTCCAGTGGTCATCTTTAGGAATAAAAATTCACCCAATTTGGATAAATAGCTATTCCATAGGAATAACTATTCCAATTCTTTTTTGTCCAACCAAACAAAGGAATAAATTTAAAGGACATAGCCAAACACCACTTTATTCAATGGACCCAAATGGCCAAATTTTAGGTTTAAGGAGCTTAAGAAATGGCCATTTACAACTACTATTAAATAAATAGCTAAATTTATCAAAACAATTAGTAAAATGATAAAATTAATGAATAAGGCTAAAATAATGAGAAAATTAGGTAGATGATCAATTTTTTAAAAGTTATAGGTAAATGTTCATTCTTTTTAAAGCTTTAGCTGTGGAATTTCTCGTATTTCCATTTTATTATTAAATGAATTAGACATTTAATTATAAACTTTCAAATTTAGTCATACACTGAGTTTTGGTCCAAAAAATGATCAAATAACTAGCTAGCACAAAAATAAATCAATTTTTCGATATTTATATCAATTTATCAGTGTATGAATTTTAAAACAAAAAACTTATATGTTGATAACCTTAATATAAAATTGATATATTAATACATATTAATTCATATACGGACAAGAAATTGTACACTAGTAAACAAAAATCAATTTACTAATATAAAACTAATGTTATACACGTCGATTTACTAATAAAATTGATATAAAAAATTGATCTACTGAAAATTAACTATTTTGAAAAAAAAATATAGAAATAAATGATGGGAACATTTGATTTTATATGATAAAATTTTAAAATAAAATTGAAAAATCTCAGATTATAATTTTTTTTGAAAAAACCCAAGTTTATTTAGAAAAATACCACTTTTTACAAATTAATAAGGTACTTGAGGTAATCGGTCAAGTTATTTGAGATAATGATTCTAGTTACCTCAAGTAACTTGTTGGTTGCCCTAAATAATCTCCATTAGTTAACTCGAGTACCTATGACTTTGAAGAAAAAGTGTCATTTTTCTAAATATTTTTAAAAATGTTATTTTCTAATTAAATTTTTACAAAAAATATATATTTCCAAATAAATTCTGGATTTTT
This sequence comes from Parasponia andersonii, assembly GCA_002914805.1. NCBI lineage: Eukaryota > Viridiplantae > Streptophyta > Magnoliopsida > Rosales > Cannabaceae > Trema > Trema andersonii. The sequence continues at coordinate 530,848 of JXTB01000126.1, forward strand.
CAAAAAAGTTTAGCCCATTCGGAATTTCTCAATTTTTCATACTTTGAGCCTGGTTTTTTTTTTTTTTGTAAGAAGCCCATAAATGATAACAAAAATAGAAATTTATTGAATATGTCAAAATTTCAAGTAAGGTGAGGAGAACGGACATTAGTTATAAACAATTGAACAAGAACTTCTCAATAAGGATATATGCGGTTATTTGTTTCAATAATGTTCACCCATTTCATTCTCAAAATCATTCAAATGGGTGTTTGTCTCAAAAGTTGCAGTTTTTTTGTTTAAATTGTTTTTAAATAAGTGTTTGTTTTAACAATTTCAATTTTTTTATTTAAATGACACATTTTATCTTTTTTTTTTTTCTTTTTCTTTTTTGCCTATTCTAACTTTTTTCCATTCTAATGACTTTTTGTTCTTAAAATTATAATTCACCTCATTTTTTTTAATGGATCTAGTCGATTATCTCATTCAAATTATAACTTATCCTATTCAATTACCAGTTCAAATGTCTCTTATTCTTATTATAACACATTCTATTATACCAGTTTAAATGTACTTGCTCAAAAAAGTGATTTCAACAAAAACTAGACTGACTTTTGAATTTCTTACAAATTAATACTCTTAACTTTAGAAATCCTACAAATTGATATTTTTACATTTAAATTTCTGAAAATCAATATCTTGATAATTAAAATTTCTCCAAATTAATATCCAAATATTTAAAGTTCTTGCAAATTTTTACTCGTGATGCCCTTTATGTACAAATTAACTATAAAATTCATAGTTAAGTATGGAATCTAAACTAAAGATATAATATTGAAAATACTTGAAATTTATTGAAAAATAACTTAAAATAGTCAACATAAGTCACCCAATTTGTATACAAAAAGTAGATATTTGCACAGGTATAATTTTATACAAAACAAAAGATATGGTTAAAACTGCAGAAAGACTATAACTTAGTGTTTTCTTTCGCAATTACCCAAGAAAAAAGCATAAAACATTTTTTGATAATATATTAACATTTAAATGTTTTTATTATATTAATGAGGGATATTTCCATCTTTTAACTTGATCATAGTATTAATTTGTAGAAATTTCAAAAGAGGATGTTAATTTTTAAAATTCAAAAATTAGGGTATTAATTTGCAAGAATTTTAAATTTTAAAAAATTAATTTATACAGTTTCAAATGCTATAGAATTAATTTTTTAAAATTCAAAATTTAGGTTAGTTTTTACTAAAAAGTTAAAAGTCAGGATATTTTTATACCTACATATATGGTATATGAATTATTATTATACAGTTGGTGAATGTTATTAACTTTTATTTGTTGTAAGGTCTAATATACCAAATGAATAGTAACAACTCACGTGTATATGTATGAGTACTAAAAATTTGGAAGTTCAATATTATATAAATATTTCTGAAAACATTGTGGATATTTGTGAATGTTGTGGCTATTTCGAGGAAAATTCAAGAAGAATATGTGCATATCATAATTACATGCACACGAAACTAATCGTTTTTTTTTAGATTTGGATGAGTTTTATCTAATGATTTCATTTTTTTTGTAATCCCTAGAGACTGCATTTCTACTTTCTTGGAAATTTACTAAAGAATGTTGTAGAAAATATATGGAGAAGAGCCCTGTATAGATAGATGAAATGTGAGAGTAAAAAGTTATTTGATTTGAGATTTTTCATATCAAATTTCCCGTTTGGAATTTGAGAAAATTTTCCCAAAAATCGTGTTGGCATTATGGCACCACGTTATGGCACCGCATCACCAACTTTTAGCATATTAGTATTGCAGTGCCACTTTTCTAGTATTATAATGCTAACTCTTAGATTGCAAGTGCTGCAGCACTAGAGTTATGGTGTTGCAACACTGACATTCATACAACAAATGTCAAATTTTGACCTAATTGAAGTTTAAGGCCCCGTTATGGAGAAAATTGAGTCATTTTTTGACTTAGTTTAAGGGGATCTAATCCAAAACTCGACCAATTAATTTTAAAGTACCTCAATTCAATTTATTAATGATCCACACTTTATTCATTGAAAATTCTATTTGATTTTAAAAGTTAATAAAGTGTATAAACTCCAATAACTAAGTTTTTTTAAATGAAAATCTTGATGGTTTAGGCATTTTGGATGATTTTCTTTATACTACTTGTCTTGTATGCTGGGATAAACACAAATAAGTAATACATTACCAAAGTAAACCATATTGTGTAGTTTTGTTTATTTTAACATATAAAGATGTCATGCGTTTGTTGTTAATAAGGATAATTACCTATCCAAAAGAAGATAATTATTTGGTAT